>CM021102.1:148371352-148490300 GCA_007115665.2 Sequoiadendron giganteum | reverse complement strand
TCTTTTATCAACTATTCAGTAGAGCGGAAAATCTATTTTTCATTTTCGGGAGATAAATCAGGTCATCCCTATCAAAACTATCAATCATCAGTATATCATTGGAAAATCATTTAAATCATCAAAAAAATTCAAAAACCACCAAAAAAAATAAAAAATCCTTGATTTATCTCTTGAGGGGGCATCCTTTCATCATCATTGTAAAATCAAAGTCTAGGGCATGTCAAAAATTTATATCATCATGGTCGGAATTTATTCTTTGAAGCAATGCAGTTGCACACATTACTTCAAAGAGGGGCAAAATGTATACACGCAAAAATGGTCTGAGCATCACATTAATTAAATACTAGCTATTTGATTAATATTATAAATTCCTCTACTATTATAAATAAATTGCAAACTTTATTTATATGGTTCATGGTCTATTTCCTCTTTTTCACAGTCCACCTTCTTTCTAAAATTAATTAAAAGGATGAATTAATCAATTTTTTATTTAATTAATTTTCACCTCTTCCTTTTAAAGTCAAATTTTCAAATTTGAATTTAGAATATTCTTCCAAAATTAGATAAGATGCACAAAGAATTTAATTGTCATTTTACTAATTTACCCCTCCTCTATTAAATTAAATTTTTAAATCCAATTTAAGCACATTTCTACAACTTTCTTCTAACCTTCTCCAACTCATCTGCCACCTCATCATGTGTCTCATAAATGGATTTTTATAAATTGAAAAATGTGGAATATCCTCAACAAATTTCTAACCAATTTTGAACAACCTGAGACACATGGCTTCTCTTACTCTTTGATTCCATTCTACACTTGGAAATTTGTCTTGTGGAAGGGAACCATCTCCCTAATTCCCTCCAACCTCTTGATGCTCTGCCATTGATGTCACAAGATCACAATCTGGATGGTCTGTTGTTGCCACATCACCATGGGGCTTGAAAAATCTATAAATAGAGTCTTTCCTACAATATTTTCATAACATGGAAATTAGGCAAGTTTATGCTGCTAAATTCTAGTGTAAATTATGAGAGAATTAGAGAGCATTTAGTTTAGTTTGCATTTTAGTGCATTTTTAGTATCATAATGGCATTTTCATTTTGATAGTTTAATTCCTTTCACATTCCATTTAGTATTTGCATTTCATCTTTATCATCATCTCAGCATCTAGATTTAACATCATTTTCATCCTAGGATCACTCAACTTTATTCATCAAGTTATTGAAAATCCAAAAATATAGGCATGTAGATTCATTGTAAGCATCTTGTTTCTTGAGTTGTCAATCTTTGCAGGTTATTGTGCAATAATAACAAGATCTGAGAGCATAACTTGCAGGATTCCTTGGGATTAGAGAGCCATGGGATGAGTTAAAAGGATAGGCTATAGTTTCATTTATTTGTTGCTTTTGATTTCCTTTTAAGTAATGCATTCCATGAAGGTGTGTTGTTTTAACATTGCAGGATACACATTTTTCATACACACAATAAGAAATTGATTATGCCATAAAATTAGGATAACAGATGTGTATTAATAGAGGAGAAGACAAAATAATTTCACATAGATGAAATTTTGGTTATGTACCGGTAGGAACCATCTGCGAAATAATATGAAAATACTTACTTTTGCCCCATTTTCAATGAGATATTTTATATGCTGCAATAATACTACAAGCAACAAGTACCTTCATGATTAAGACCAAGCGTGAGTAAATTTTAAAAAGAGAACCACTTCAGCAAATCTTTATGATAAGCTTCATAAACTTTTAATCATTTATCCATTCAGAGGAATATATAAACCAAGTAGTATTAAATATAATATAATTATATAGGAATATATATTTATATATGATATTATTGTTTACACTACTGGAAAGTAAACATTTCATTGATTTCCTAGGAATAAGTTTGTATTCAAAAAAGGGGATTTCAGTTGCAACAAAATGGAAAAATACAATGCACTTATATGTATATATATACAGATGTATATGATGCCAAATTTCATGCAAAACCTTACACTTTTGAAGAGAAAATTGAATTCAACATATGTGAGCAATTGGGGTTTCAGAAGAAGAAGTTCAATCTTTCCACAAACAATCATTTATCTACACATTTTGAAATTGAAAGCATTGGGGAAGAATTTGGAAAGCTAGAATTTTCTTTTAGTTGACTCCCCTCTTCTTATTGCTCTTCCCCTTTTCTCCCCCTATTCTTGTTTTGTTGTGCTTCCAAAATAAAACTACTTCCAAGTGCCCATTTTTAGTTATGTTTTTACAGAGAAAACAAGAAAAATTATGAAAACAATTGTGTGTTTTTTAATAGTTTCCCCCCCTTTTAAAGATTTCTCCCTCAAATTTTCCAAATAACCGAATATTAGATAAATTCAAGATTTATTTTCACGCATCATATTTATCCTCAGTAATAATAATGAAATACCATTTAATTGTAATTAAAACTAATATTAAATAGAAAATATGATTTATTAACTTTGCATCACAATTATCTTTCGAACAATAAATATTAATTCTAATTTTCAACTAAAATCAATAAATGATTTAAAGCATTAACTAACATTTAATTAATTTAGCAACTATAACAATAATCCTCCTTATTAAATAAAATAAGATGCAATGATCATTAAAATAGCATTATTGAATTATATAAATTACTTAGTGAAAATAAGGGTCGTGAAAATTGGACAATAGCAAACAAGAGATCATGTAGATTGGCAGGGCTACAATCACTGTCTTTAACATTGTTAGTCTTCTATCCTAGCACGATATCCATTTTACTATCTATTGAGATAACCTTTTCTCAACTTTTTTCACCAGTGGATCCCATAGTTTCCCAAGTTGCACCCTAGATACCAGGGGCAGCCCTAAATACTAACATGGGATTTTTCCCCTTTTCAATCTTAAAATTCAAAGAATCTAATTTTCTATTGCATAATTTGTAAAAAAGAAAAATATTTCAAATTTCTCAAAGCTTACCTCCTAACCAAAAGTCACCGAGTAGATGGAAAAATATTCTTTGAAGTTCTTAGCTTCTCTGACACTTGCCTATTTGAATAACATGGTGTCATCAACAAATTGTTGATGTGTGACTGAAGAAAACCCCTTGTGACTTGAATATCCTCAATCCTACCTAGATCAATAGCTTTGGCAACCGCTTGGAAAAAATATTTCACCATAATAATGAATAGAAAGTGGGAAAGGGGGTCCCCTTGTCTAAGACCCTTGGATGTACTGAAGAAACCTTTTGGGCTACCATTGATCAGTACTGAGTACCTTGGGAAAGCAACCCAATTGAAGATCCAGTCTAGCCATTTAGAGTAAAAACCAAAAGTCTCAAGTACTTTGAAAATAAAACACCAGTTTACCTTATCATACGCTTTTTTGATATCCAATTTTATCAACATAGCTTAGTTCTTAGTTTTTGAAATAGAGTGGATGGCCTCTTCTACAATGATCACTCCATCTAAAATAAATCTCCTAAGGACAAAACTAGTTTTTTCATCAAAGATAATTCCAAGTTGAATAAGCTTGACCTGATTTGCAACCGCTTTCGCCAAAACCTTGTATAAGGTATTACACAAAGGAATAGGGCGGAATTCTTCCATTTTTTCCAACTAAACTCATTTTCGGGATTAAGATGATGAAGGTATTATTAATTTCTCTAAAATCCTTACCCATGGATCTTGAGTCTTTGATTTCCTCCACTATATCTTTCCCAAAAATTTCCTGGCAAGGTATGTGTAGGATCATGATGGGCCAAAAAGTGGCGATATCTAAGTGATATGATGGCCCATGTGGCTAATGACATTTTTTTTACCCAAAATTTATGAAACGAAAAGGGTTTTTAAAGGAGATTTTCAGCTTTTCACCAATATAAATTATGCTTTACTTTGAATTTAATAAATAATTATTATTCATTTTCTATTTGAATTACGACTAAAGTCCTAATTGATAGGATGATTGAAAAACTTATATAACATTCAAAGGGTATCATAATTTTTGAATCCAAAACATGTGTCACATTCTATGCTTCACATACTATGGGATTAAAAAAAAAAATGAATTTCATGAAGTTTTGACCAAGTTAAGGTGGTTAGACAGACAAGTTTTTATATTTTTTAAAATTTATAATAAAAAAATCATTATTAAATATTTATTTGAAACAAAATTACAAAAAAATATGCATCACATCGGGACATGAGTCCCCTACTTATATCTAAAATCTTATAAAAAATTATTATCATTTTATTGTGGCTAGGGTGGTCAGACGGACACCTACTTATTTTTTCCCTGAAATTTAAGTACAACTGCATTGAAATTTCAAATTTTCACCAAATAGATTTATTTATTTTTTAAATAAACCTAGTAGTTTAGAAATTAAATTCAATTTTCTACAGATTCTATTCTTACATATTTTTAAAATAATAAAGATAACTTATTCAAATTTTTACGTCAAGTTTCCTAACTCTAATTTTTTGAATTTTATTGCCACTTAAGGGCCTGTTTTTTCCATGATGATCCTACACATACCCCCCAGCAATGTTGGAAGAAGGTAACATGGAAACCATCCGTACCAGGAGCTTTTTCTGAGCACAACTGAAAAAGAGCCTCTTTGATCTTCAATTCAGAAAACTTTCTCCTTAGCATGTTGTAACACAAATTTTGGCACCTTATTCTAACACTTCTACGGTTTTTCACCTAAAAGGAGAAAGATGGGTCGAAATACATATGTTACATTGAAAGATAAGGGGGATTGATTTGGGTGTGAATGTGTGTGATTGAAAATGATTATCTAAATGCAATGAACTAGTAAAAGAAGCTAACTAAGTATGTAAAACCTAAGAATGCAACTATGTTTGAATACACATTGAGATATGCAAGTATGTACAAAATAACCTAAGAAATATGAACAAACTATTACAAAAATGGATAAGATTGAAGAGGTGTACACCTAGAATCTTGTAGGGGCTAGAAATGTTGTTGATTTTGATGCAGAATCCAAAAGGGACACTTGTGCCAATCTGGGCGACCTAGTCCTTTTTCTAGAAAACTGGTCTAGAGCCTATTTTAGCAAAAAGGGTATCCAAATCTACCAAAATCCATGGAAAATAACTTCAGTGGGACTAGGTCACCAACAATGGTAACCTAGTCCTCTTTTGAATTTTTGTAAATCAGAAGATGGAATTTGAAGCCCTTGATTTGTGTTTCCTGCTCCTCCAGGTGTCTGGTCTCGAAAATGCAAAATATGATCTGTAGGTGTCTTTTTATGGATGCTTCACCCTAGTTGAAAAGGAGGTGTCTTTTGAACAAGCCTTCAATCCACTCTTGGATGGTCTCCAAGCTTCCAAGATACCTAAATATGCAAACACACAAAGAAGGAAGAAGAAATGTTGATTGTTAGAGTATGGGGGCTTGCCTTGGTCAAACCCCTTTTGAGTAATCAAAATAAATGAAGAAATAAAGTAATGAAGTATGAAACAAAGGAAGGATAGAGTTTACCTTATCATGATGATTGATCTTGAGTTGCAACAATGGAGATTCAACCTTTGGATGCTTCTTGAGAGAAATGTCTTGGTGACTTAAAATACTCAAACCCTAGCTTGCTTGAGAAGGAGAGATGAGAGATTGAGAGGAGAGTGAGTTGAGTGATGCATAATGAGAAATTAGGGTTTTTAGGCTTATTTATACAAGTTATGCCCTAATTTTCTAGAATTAACATCATACAGGTCGACCTTAGGGTTTTAGAGACAAAATCCTGAAAGAAAATTAAGTTAAAATTGAATTTTATGCCACATGGGATTAGGTCACCCAAGGTGGTGACCTAGTCCACCTAGGCAATTTCATTGAATGTCGAGAATTATCATGTGGTTAGTGATTTTTTCGGGATTCTCTCATGAAAACACACTAAGATAGGACTTATATGTGTATTAAGGGGTCATTATAGCATAATAAAAGGGTTAATTTGGTGATGACAAGCCTAGGAAAGTGTGAAAATGTCTTACAACACCTTACAACACTTTGGCACAAAGCTTGGAAAGGGGTAAAAAGAGACTGAAAAAGGTCTAAAATCCATAGGAAAGGGTCCAAATTAGTGAAAAGTGTCAACGACTACACTTTTTGGTGACACATTTAGCCCCCAATTTAGTGAGAGGATGAACTTGCTTCAAACTCACACTAAAGTATCCCAATGGAGATGGAAAAGAATGACAAAGAAGAAGAACAAGAAAGATGAAGGAGGTGGTCAAGCCCCCATGGATTTGAGATTCTAAGTCAACTTGACATCAATGCAAAAAACATTTAAGGGTAAATGCATTACAAAAAAATGAGATGCATGATCATGCAATGATGAGGATTAGGAGAAAGAGTGAAATAAGAGTGAAAAGTTGGATCAAGCTTCGACCGTTTGTCTAGCTAGTTCTGGATCAAATCTAGGTTGTTTGTCCAAAGAGATGATGTGTTCACTCTGGGGCCACAAAACATCAGATTGTCCTTGAGGTGAGAAGTCCCAAAGAAGGTGATAACATACATATGGTTGATATGTACTCACAAGGGTAGCTATGGGGAAATTCATGTCGTTGGTTGGGATTTCCACTTAAACCATACCAAAGTTATACCTCATGATAAATTTGATAAGATGCCACAAGAGAGAATGATTTTGTTCAAAGGGATTTTTCTTTTGTTCATGTGAGGTCTCATCTTAAGGAAAATTATGTGTAATGTGTCCAAGAGAAGAAAAGTGCAAATGTACTCCTCTTGTGTGCAAGAGAGGTAGGGTCTCATCTTGTATGCAAAAGAGGAAAAATGCAAATGTCTCCTCTTAAGAAACATTGTACCTAATATTTTCAAGAGAGGGGATCGCAAGAAAAAGAAGATCACACAATGAAATGTGAGTGGTGATGTATGCCTGAACTTTAAATTAATTTCTACACACCGTTCTGTGAGCAATTTCTTTAAAGTAAAAGAGGAGGGGGGCATGAGAGCTTATTTGGAAAGCCCTATACCGAGTCATATGTTTTTGATAAGCTTTGTCATGAAGAGGAGTGTATGTCACATGCGAGTCAATATTAAGACATGTCGTCCACATTACAAGATTGCTCTTATATGTTCGTGAAAGGTTAACGAGTAGTCAAAAGAGACAACAACAAGTGACATACAAGGGAAGAGGCTAACTAACCTCTTTCCCCCACTTAGTGTAGGACAAGAGTGAGCTGAAAGGATTGAGGGAATCTAAGGTAGAGTGAAAAATAGTATCAATTATAGGAATGAGGTGCTCCCTCATAAGGGAGAGCTCTGAACTCAAGATGTTGGATTTACAACTCAAGGCCTTACACTCATTAGTGTGATGACCATGAACTTGGTGGTAAGTGCAAAAGGAATGTTTGTGGTAACATTTCTTTCGAGTTATGGGAGGAAGGGATATCAAGGAATCTTGAAGGAGTATCAACAATATACCCTCTTGATCAAGGGGAGAAGGTGTTCCTTTGGTGTGCAACAAAGAAGTTTCTTTCTTAGTAGAGGATGTCATATCTACACAAGGTGCTAGAGATTGTGAGATTTGGTATACTCCTTTAGAGGAGTGTGTAAAATCCTTGAATCAAGAGTGGGTTGTGAGATGACATGGGCATTAAGCAAAGATTCCTATGTTGGTTTCAAAGGATCACTTTCTAAGGTTGGATTAGAATGGATATTTGGGATAGTGTTTGTGATGGAAGAAGGTTTGATGATTTTGATGAAAGGACAAAATCCAGGACCGTAATTAGTTGTTTATGTGTTAGGCTTGATAGGGTTGTGAATACCTTGTTCGTTAGCACCACATCCTTTTCCACTATAGGCAAGTTTTTTCATGAGCTCATAAACTTTTCCATAAAGCTTTTTCAGCTTGTTTGGATCGGGTGAGGGTTCATTGTTGGCTTCTTTGTCTAAGGTAGTTGAGTTGGATTCTTTTGAAGGATCGATTGAGTCTTGTGTTGACAAGACTAGGTTTCCCTTGTTAGAGTCTTGGTTGGTGATCATGGATTCTCCTAGTAAAGGAGGGGTGAAGTCTAAGGAACCCCAATCATCGTCTAAGGACTTTGGTTGTTGAACGGGTTCCACTTGTTTGGTGGGTGTAGAAGTGGTGAAGGATTGGGATTTTTTTTGCTCAAGATGTATGACACTATGAGGTTTAGGATCAACTTCAAGGGTGTACACTTTGTTGTTATAGATATACTTCATCTTACGATGAAGAGTGGAAGGCACGTTATTCATTGCATGAATCCATAGCCTACCTAAGATAAGGTTAGATGAAACATCATTAGGCATAACATGGATCAATGTGTCTAATGTGGCCACTCCAACTATAAGAGGAAAAGTGATCACACCAAGCGGCTTTTTTCCTACACTATCAAATCAACAAATAGCTAAGGAGGTAGGTTGAATGGTGGATTTATCAATATAGAGCCTATCCAAGAGATTGAAACTACACACATTAACTGCAGAGCCATTGTCAACAAGGGTTCACTTGAACCCTATGCAATTGTATTGAGATATGATCATGAAGGCTTCAACTTGTTTTTACACTTCCAAAGGAGGTTGCTCACTTTGGTGGAAAAAAATGTCAGCACTCAAGCCTTGAATCATAGATGCTATGTCATTTGTTTGTGCATTAGAAGGGACAATAATTTGTTGTAAGGCTTCCTGCATCATGTTGTGATAGTGAGGGGAGGCTTGGATAAGGTCCCATAAAGATATTTTAGCGGGATTATTCCTTAGTTCATCAACAAGTACATACTCCCTAAGGATTGAGTTTAAGCGAGGGGCAGTAAGAAGAATGGGAGGGGATGAAGGTAAGGAAGTGGAGGTTGATGGCTGGGATCATGGGTTTTTCCTTGTGTAATGTGTATGAGCAATGGTATTATGACTCTGTTGTTGTGACACATTATGTTGAGGTGGGTAAAGGATGAATTCGGGTTTAGGTTTGGTTGAAGGAGGGTAAACGATGAGTTGAGGTTGAATAATTTAGCATCCCCTTGGAAAGGAGAGTTAATGTTATCCTTGGATTGCATCATGGCATTTTCCCTAGGAGGAGATATTTCAGGAGAACTACAATCCACATGTTTGTGACATTCAAGGATTGGGTCTTCTAGAATAACTTTGTCACTAGTAGGGGAATGATCAATGATGGGATAGGGAAGGGTGAGATGGGTAAGAGGGGAGTCTATTTGACTGTCAAAGGTCTCATTCTCTTGGTCCATACCATCTACCCTAGTAGGAGATCATGGAAGAGGTTCACCACATGCTTCATCACAAAGGGAGGAGGCATCAAGAGAAGGACCACTAGGATTGTCAAATAGATTGTCCCAAAGGCTAGGAGCATTAGGGAAGGGAGGGTCAATAGTCTCATGACTTGCGATAGGTATATCTTCTAACACCAACCTATCCTCGTGGCATCAAGGAGGGATATTAGAAGGAAAAGTTTGATGGTTATGGTTAGGGAGACTAAATAAGGTAATGTTTAGAAATGTGTATGATTTCATCATGTTGTTGTTTAGTGTCTTTGGAAGGGGGATGAGGAGAGGGACAATCAAGACCTTCAACGCTTGTAGCTTATGTCACCAAAGTACCTTCATCACTAATAGGAGAGGTATAGGGAGAAGCACAGGTATGATTGTTATGATTCTCAACACTAATATCCTCATCAAGGGGTAGTGCAATGTTAAGAATTGTGTCAATGGTTTGGTTATTAACATGTTCTTTAATGAATTCATTATTATAATCTACATTGAACTCATAAGAAGGAATGTTGTATTTATGCAATCCAATTGAAACCAAATCAAAGCCACATATTTTAAAAGAAAACATTGTATGGAGAGAAAGGAAATAGAATGCAATGCAATGATTTAAACTAAAATATTGAAATGCAATTTTTCAGATGGGAAACAAGGTAATTTTTTGATTACACTATGTACCAATCTAAAAAAGAAATGTAGTGTATGCAAAATTAAAACTAAGCAATGCATGAAATGAGCTAATTTAAGCTAGTTCTAATAAAATACATGTAACAGAAAAACAACCTATTGATATAGGTAGGTAATGGCACAAAATAGAAGCTTAAAAATTGGGTTTTTAGGTCTATAAAAGGTAGTTTCGAAAGCCTAAAGGGACTAGGTCACCTAGGGTGGAAACCTAGTCCTCTTGGTGATATTTTTGAGATGTTTCAGATTTTTTGTATTGATTCAGGTGGTTTATGTGTTGTACAATACATATCTAAGCTAAAAATGCAAAATTTAAGAAATGAGTAATTATTTAATATGCAAAAATACAACCTATATGCACTTTTTATTGATGCAAAATTTGAAAACCCTAGAATACAATTTAAACAATGTGTAATGCAATGCAATGCAATCCTAGGATGAGGAAGAGGTCCAAATCATAAAAGAAGGTGTAGGAAGGTCGGTTTCACCAAAATGTACCACCAAAAAGATGATATGCTAAAAGGGAAAGAGGATTCCTCAAATAGGCCCCTAGGGTTTTTCACCTAGGAGCTAGGTTGGAAGAATGACTCTCTTTAACCTAATGATATGCTTTTTGGTGATTGCATTCAATGGATTTGGGATTTGAGTGAGCTGTGAATGTTATGATCTAAATGCAATGAAGTGATAAAAGAAGCTAACTAAGAATGTAAAACCCAAGAATGCAACTATGTTTTAATACACATTGAGCTATGCAAGTATGCACAAAATAACCTAAGAAATATGAAAAAACTATTACAAAAATGGATAAGATTGAAGAGGTGTACACCTAGAATCTTGTAGGGGCTGGAAATGTTGTTGAATTTGATGCAGAATCCGAAAGGGACACTTGTTCCAATCTAGGCAACCTAGTCCTTTTTCTAGAAAATTGGTCTGGAGCCCGTTTCAGACAAAAGGGTATCCAGATCTACCAAAATCCCTGGAAAACAACTTCAGTGGAACGAGGTCGCCAACAATGGAGACCTAGTCCTCTTCTGAATTTTTGTAAATCAGAAGATGGAATCTAAAGCCCTTGGTCTGTGTTTCTTTCTCCTCCAGGTGTCCAATCCCGAAAATGCATAATCTGATATGTAGGTGTTTTTTTGTGGATGTTTTACCCTAGTTGACAAGGAGATGTCTTCAACAAGCCTTCAATCCACTCTTGGATGGTCTCCAAGCTTCCAAGATACCTAAATATGCAAACACACAAAGAAGGAAGAATAAATGTTGATTGTTAGAGTATGGGGGCTTGCCTTGGTCAAACCCCTTTTGAGTAATCAAACTAAATGAAGAAATAAAGTAATGAAGCCTGAAACAAAGGAAGGATGGAGTTTACCTTGCCATGATGATTGATATTTAGTTACAACAATGGAGATTCAACCCTTGGATGCTTCTTGAGAGAAATGTCTTGGTGACTTAGAATACTCAAACCCTAGCTTGCTTGAGAAGGAGAGATGAGAGATTGAGAGGAGAGTGAGTTGAGTGATGCATAATGAGAAATTAGGGTTTCTAGGATTATTTATACAAGTTATGCCCTAATTTTCTTGAAATAACACCATACAGGCTTACCTTAGGTTTTTAGAGACAAAATCCTGAAAGAAAACAAAGTAAAAATTGAATTTAATGCCACATGGGACTAGGTTGCCCAAGGTGGCAACCTACTCCACCTGGGAAATTTTCATTGAATGTCAGGAATTATCATGTGGTTAATGATGTTTGTCGAGATTGTCTCATGAAAACACACTAAGATAGGACTTATATGTGTATTAAGGGGTCATTATAGCATATTAAAGGGTTAATTTGGTGATGACAAGCCTAGGAAAGTGTGAAAATGTTTTACAACACCTTACAAGACTTTGGCACAATGCTTGGAAAGGGGTAAAAAGAGACTAAAAAGGGCCTAAAATCCATAGGCAAGGGTCCACATGAGTGAAAAGTGTCAACGACTACACTTTTTGGTAACACACATGTAATTTTAGGTTTCAATAACTAATTTTGGAATACAACCAAGGATTACTTGTTGATCCTATAAATTCTAGTCATCCTAGTCATTTAATAGATTTTGGAAAACATCCACAAGAGTCACTGCAATGTCTTCCCTATTATCTAGAGAGTTGTTGTCTACAACCTTGATGCAAGATATCCTATTTGCTTCCCTTCTTTCCTTAGTAAAATTGTGAAAGAACTTGGTATTCTTGTCACCTACCTTCAGCCACAGTTCTCAAGATTTTTTATGCCAAAAAAATTCCTCTTTTTCCAAAATGCCACCCATGTTATTCAGGAGCTCCTTCTCCTTTAGGAATTTCTTGTTGTCCATCCCCTCAACACAAACTACTTCATTCAAATTGTTTATTTCCTCAATTTTTTGCTTTTCCTCAAAAATATTCTTGAAACTTTCCCTATTCCAATTTTTCAAGTTTTGTTTGATCACTTTCAGCTTAGTTACTAGATTGAACATTTCAGAACCACCTAAATGGACTTTATTCCGCCATTTCTTTATGAGATCCAGGAAGTTTCAATCCTTGAACCATATACATTCAAACTTGAAGAGACATCTGAAGGTCTTTTATTCTCCCAATTTTTTGAGGAGAACAAGAAAATGATCCAAACCTGAGACTGGTAAAATCTTGCTTTCCAATGAATAAGGGAAAGTTCTTAAGTACCCTTTGAATATGAACCTATCACATTTTTTAGCGATGCAAAAAAACCCTTTTTACCTTTTTATCCATGTAAATTTCCCATTGGCAATCAAGATATCAATCGACAAATTTCTCTCATAAATTTTTTTGAAATCAATTTGAGATTGAAGCTTCCACCCCACACCACCACGCTTATCCTCCAAATGTAGTATTGCATTGAAATCTCCCTTGAGAATATTGAATTCAAAGATGGGGGTGTTACAAATCAAATCAATCTCTTTCCAAACTTTCTTCTTCTAGATACAAGTGTTTGGCCCATACACGTTAACTAAAAGGAAGCAAAAATTCAATGTGAGATAGTTAACCTTGCAAGAAATCCATCTTTTTCTTGCAAAAAAAATCTCAACTATAACGTTTTGAGGTTTTCAGAGAGTAATGATCCCACTAGCTTGACCATCTGAATGCACTGCCAACACTTTCTAATAATGCATTTTCCTATCAAAACTTTCAACCTCACTTTGACATAGTTTTGTTTCCTAGATAGTACAAATATCAGCTTCACTCAACTCCAGATGATGTTTGATCGGGAACTTTTTGTTAGGGGCATTTAAGCCCCTAACATTCCAAGTTAAGATTTTCATTGCTCTTTAGGAAGGGTCGTGCCCTTCCCTACTTTCAATATTTCAATGATCTTTTTTTGTCCACTGGCTTCGCCATCAAGCTTAAGCTTTTCTAAATTTTGGATTCTTCCCCATATTTTGTTTTCACCTCAATCTAGTGAAGACTTTTTTGGATCCCTCTAATGTAAACCTAGTTTATCTCTACCCAATTGAAGAGTGGGCGACTCATGAGCTTCAAACACAATAATTTCCTCTTCTTTCTCAGGGATTTCATCCCAAGATTCTTCCAATTCAAACATCTCATCATGCTCACCCGTAGAAGCCTCTTTGGATTCCCGAGCAAGCTCAACTAATTCCTTTCCTACCTCCAAAAGAGAGTTCAAATTCAGCAAATGCATATTGTGTCCAACTAGATCAATGGCTTCAGACAATTTTGCATCCAATTCTTTTCTTACATCTCTTGATACATTTTCCTCATAATTTGATTTCATGGCTTCCTTATCAATTGGAGACTGAGGATGGGACTTAGGAGTCGAGGGGGAATTCATCGTCATTCCCGATTCAATGTCAATGGTTGGATCAGGACACATGAACCAATCCACCTTAGCATCTAAATTTTCCAAAGGATATGGTGAGCGCCAACCTATTATGTTGATTAGAGAGTTTGTTAGGAAAGGGTTTGAAACCAAGGGTTGGATCATATTACCTCAATCCATGATAATCTATATTTATTTCCAATGAGGGTTATGTAGCTTACTTTTCATGTAGATTATAACATAAGTACTAATGCCATCTTGATTCAATCTTTCCTCTATGCACACAAATTTTCCCAAATGATTTCCAATTTCTTCCAAAGTGGCAAGTTTTTAGAATTCCAAAGGTAGATTAGGTAACTTATACCAATCCTGGATCCACTCCATTTGATGTCGAAGAGGGTCAAACCTTACCTTCCAATGATGAATGTAGAAACCGCTCCATCCATCAACTAGATCCCATTCATGATTTCCTTCCTTATTTCTAGAGACAAGAAAATGACCACAAAATAACCATTTGAGAGAGCTTTAAAGTTCATATTATCCCCCAGTGGTCATGCCACCACCAAATTAGGCTATCCCAATTCAATTTTTTCCCATACCATCTAGCCACTAGACCTTGTTGTTTAAAAAGATCTATTGAAGGTTTTAGCAAATTTGAGCTCAAAACCATAGATGTCTTGTTTCCCTTGGTGAATCCATTGCAGTGAGCATCAAGGGTGCTCAAGGGGAAGTGATTTTGGTATCCATCAAAACCATTCTTAATTCTGCTAGGTAGAAATCGATCACTTTGCTTCCTATTATTTTGCAAGAGAAAGTTCCTCCTGGATGAGTCATGCCAATGCTTCCCATTCCTTTCACCATTACTTTGTGGATTAGAACTGCAATGGTTTTTCGGTTAACACCAGCCATCTTTTGTTGCTCACTCCTACAAATGCTCCATTGCAACATCTTATTCAGCCATTGTAGCCTAGGATCGAAACCTTCCGTCTGCTTTTTCGCTCCCAACCACAACCTTTTCATGATCCTCGAACCCTACTACTCCACTTTCGTGCCTTTCGCACTCCTTTGCCATCTTCTTTATGAATCTTTTTAACGTATAATTTAATTTTTATTATATTATATTTGTAAGAAAAAATTATCATTATAAATATATTAAATAATTTTATTAATTTAAAGATTATTTTATTCATAAAAAAATTATATAATTTTACTTTAAATTTTTTTAATTCTATTATTTATTCTAAAAAATGTTTTGTTTTAATATTTATTTAAACAATTTTTTTTTAATTATTATTAAAAATAATCTTTTTATTAATATAAAAAGATTATTTTATTTGATGTATTTATTTAAAAATTAAAAATATATATTCTTTATATATCCAAAACAAAAATCTCTCAATACAATCCTATAACCATCAAAAGAATTTCCTCCCTATATTTAGTAAGTGATAGTTTATCAAAAATTGAACTAAATTCTTAAATAAAGAAATTTATTAACACCTATACTTATCTATATATATAGACAGACACTCTGAGTTAGAACTTAAAAACAGGATTGCATGCAGTTTTTGAAAGGCTTGTTCTCCCTTAATAACTCTGGATATAATACATTGTTATCGAAATGTGATCGAATGAGGGCTGGATGATCGGTTAGTGAAGGTCGAGAGCCTGCATGGGCAACTTGCAGTCCGGAGCAACTTGCCGTCCGATAAAAAATTCGTCTGTAGAGGAGTGGGATGGAGCGAGGAGAGGCCCAAGGAAACGCAAACCACAATATAAGAAGGCCCTCCCTTCTTATATTGGGGCCGGTGATGGTTCAATAGTTTCCATCTTGGAGAAGCGGTAGGCTCAATTAGGTTGAAATTTCTTCAGGTACGTTTCTATCTCCAGCAATCCCTCAAACCTGCATTCTTGTTTATAAGGTTTGCGTTTTCTGGAATTCCACTCCTGCTTTGTTTCTAAAATAGATTAAATTAACGAATTCCATTTGTAACTTGATATGCGGAAGTTCTAATTGAATGGATTGCGCTGTTTATATGCAGGCAGCGAATGGGAAGCAAGTAACAAGTGTTGAACTCACTCAAATTTCAAGAACTGAATCATCTGGCAGGTAAGCAGTCTCTCTTTTGCCATGGATTAGATGTACTCTATTTACTGTTATATATTCCAAAAACATTTATCTAAGAAAAAGGAAAAGCCCTAAATTAAGACTTACTATGCAGACGTTCTCTCAATTTTAAATTGTAAATTTTGTAAATTGCATAATATGATTCTGAAGCTTGAAATCAACATGAATGATTTGATTCAGGATGAGCGAATTGATAGAAGGAAGGAAAAGGTCAAGGCGTACTTATATGAAGCTCCCAGAGCTTCCGAATGAGATAATCATTGAAATAGGGGAAAGGCTATCTCTCAAAGATGTTGCAAATTGGATGTTATGTTGCAGGGGTGTGGCATCCCAGGCCAAAAATTTATACGAGCAGCGTCGTAGGGTGGACATGTCGTGTTTCGAAAGCGTGACACCATCCATCTGCAACCGCCTCATCACCCACTTCTCCCGCAGTCGCCTCGTGAACCTCCGTTTCTGCTATGACGTTCACCGCCACCACAAATACGATGAGGAAACTCTGAAGGCCATTTTGGGATACTTTTCCTTTTCCACCGATCGAGAAATCGACCTCTATGCGGGCACACCGCGTGTGGTGGACATCCTTGCGCATGGTTACTTCCTCCACAAGTTTCTTTCATTTCAGCAGCAGCTGCAACGGCTGGAAGTGGACTCGGAACGGGAGTATGTGAGAGGAGGAGAGCACAAGGCCTTGGTGACGTTAGACATTGTGGGGAGGAACTGCCCCAGGCTGGAATATTATTGGCCCTATTCCCAGCTGTTGAACCCGCCACATCTCCACACTGCCTTTCTACAGGGCTGCCCACGCCTCAAGCATGTCAGATTCCACTTCATATTGGGCATTAAGGATGTGGACACGTATTCAACACTGACCTCACCACTCGAGTTAGTGTGTGCCTACTTTTTGTTTATAGGGTGGCATGACCTCACAGAGCAGAAGCGTAGGATGGGTGAAGCAAAGCTGAGAATTATGGGATCAAGGCTACCCAAAATCACTGTGGCACATGTGAGCTTTGATGGAAGAGGATGCGTGAAAGAGTATATGGAATTGGTGAAGGCCATGCCCCCAATCCAAACTCTCGCCTTTTATCGCATTTTCAGGCCTATAAGTGAACCTGTAGGCCCTGTTTTTGTGGGGGCGTTTTCCCTGTTGAGAGAACTTCGTCGCGCCCCCGTTATGGTGTTGTTGAATGGTGTGCCGGAGGAGGAATTTGAGAAGGTTGTTGATGTAAATGCATGGGATGCGTTGCCCAGAGGAGTAGAGCATGTGAGGATAATGTTCTACTGGCGTAGCCCCAACTTTGATGAAGGCAGAGGAGTGTTGCTTAATAAATTCATCGACACTGCTCCTCTCCATCTTGAAACATGTTCTGTCTTTGGTGTTCAATCGATATATTCAGAAGATTATGTTTTTCTTAAGACTTTGAAACGTGACAACGTTGCTATCAAAGCGGCCTTACCATTTACCTGTTGTATTCGTATACAAACCATGTCTTGTTAAGAGACTATTCTATGTTTTATTGTCCTATCATATTCTTATGTACTTCTATGGTTAAACATCGAATAACCATTGTGAAAATTTAAATGGTCCAAACAATTTGAGTAAAATTTATATATTCTTGTGATGAACATGGCATAATTTATGTATTAGATTAAAAAACATATTTAGAATGAGAATTTATTTTAAACAAGAGCCTTAAAGGAGTTGAAGTCTCTGTTAAAGGGAAAAAATTTGTTTGGAATCGAACAAGTAATTAATGTCAATTTAGAGCTTTGTTTCAAAGGGTTGGACAATTCAAATTGAGTGAGATTTAGAAATACAATTAAACTCGTCTACCCAAGTCAAATAGTCTCTAATTAACCGATAGGCTATATATAGTATAAATGCACTTTGAACGAAAGTTATCTCACGCTACGAACAGCCAACGTGAAACCATTTTACAGCAAATTGTTCCGTAAACAACTTTCACCTTTGAAGATCATTTAAATCATTATTTTTATCATCCAGAATGTTGTCTCACATCTGGAAACCTCTCACATGCCGATAAACTTTGTTAAAAACCAAGCATCATGAATATTTTTACTGTGGCAAGTTGTTTGCAAGTCTAAAACCATTTAAAATGAAATCTTCCAGATATAAAAATAAAATCTTCAAGCAATAAAAAAACAAATCTTACAAAATCAAATCTTCCAGCTATAAAATGTCAAATCAATGTAAAATATCTAAATTGGATTACATCCTATCTCCGAATCAAATCGGATTTTCAGAAGGCGATCAAATATGCAAAATCCAAAATCTTATAAATAGATTGAATCAGAAGATGTAGAGAGATTGGTTTTGGTTCATTTCATTTCACAGAATTTTTCGCTTTGCTAGGGTTGAAGGCAATATTTCTCCTGTAATCTCTATCCATTTTTCTTTTCAGCTTCGTTGCTACTAGATATAAGAATTGCAATAACCATTGGATTTTTTGTGTTGTGTTGAGTAGGAGCCCATCAAATGAGTAGATCGCTGGAATCATCAATTGATGGTTGTGTTGGTTATGATGAATCAACAAGAGCTCATTTTCATCTGTGCAAGTCTCCCAAGATTTTTTTATTTTTTATTGGTACCATCCTACTTAGAAGGGATGGCAACTGAATAAATCTTCACTTCTCCCTCATGTCTTAAATTAAAGAAACAAGCTGCTTCTTAGAACTTTCAATTGCAATTGCCCATGTATAAAAACACCCACACTATTTTCCACCATTGCCTACACATACCATTGACCAAACCCTGTAGCCATGCCATGTCTTTGTCCTTTCCTGCACTTAATGCACAAAGTTGATCTTCATCTACCTCACATGCCACCTGAATTTTATTAAAGTGACAAACACATACGTTTGAAAAATATTTGTCACCTATTGAAATATCTTGGGTCAGGAAAGCTGTAATGAATTTCATAACACTATGGATGTCTAGACATGCTCTGAACCCTGTTGAATTAAATTAAGCGTGGAATCCTTAACATTGTTCGGTTTGAAAGCGAGAAACTGGAGAATTGTGGAATAATTAAATGTACTCATGCTCTTGTGGACAAATTCAATCTACTGCAACATCCACTCCTTAACAAACTTACACCAATTAAAATACACTCCCTAGGATACCTCAAAGGCAATCTCAACATATTTAAAAGGGATATAACTATGCTTCTTAAGTCCCAAGAGCTCGTAAGCCAAGAACATTGCAGCAAATCGCACAAATGGGTCAATAATAAAATCCAACAATAATCTCGAATTATTTGCCCCAATTTTAAACTTGGTAAGATACACTATAATTTCAACCTGGTCATAATCTGTAGAAAGAGAGAAATCTTTACCTGAAATAGGAAAACCGCTCGCTTGCTTAATTTCCTCTTCTGTAATATGGAGATGGCTTTCTCCACCAATCAATTGGCTTTCTCCACCAATCAATTGATCGTCGACAATGAAATCAATGAGAGCAACGCAGACAATGTTGGGATTTTACCCAACTCCCGCACCTCTCTCTATCTCTTATCGCGCAACCACGCCGTCATCGACTTCAGCTAGCGGTACCGTGGTATCCACCGCCACCGAGCTTTTCATTGTTCGTGGTACTGCAGGGCTCACCACGATACCACGACCCTTCATCTAGCCCCCCACGGTGGCATGGTTTACCGCCACACCGCGGCCCCTTGTTGTCTCCTCCGCGATCTCACGGTTCCATCTCTCTGCTCACCGCAGTCTTTCTTCAAGCCGCTTGCAGTGGCGCGGTGTCAACCGCCGCACTGCAGCTAACCGTTTGGCCAACCGCGGTAGCGCGGCCAAACCACGGCCCTGCGATCTCGTGCTTGGCCACATGCGGTTGAGCGGTACCCCACGGCACCGTTGGACCATTCTCTCTCCTGAACGGTAAAACGGTATGAATCTTTTTGGCAGCGGTTGAAGTGGAGCCTTAGCTGGCAAATAATTAATTAGATAGGACATGTTTTAAATGTGATTTGGACTTGGACAACTCAACATTTTAAATGCTTTTAATATTTTTCCTTCTTTCGAATATGTCCTATATAGCTTGTATGATGTTATAAATTTTGATAAGACGAAAATTAAAATATTGCTCTGAAGTAGCAAGTTGAATACTGTAGCTGTTCTGAGAAAATTTCATGAATATAATATAAACATTTTCTAGGTGTGTTTTAAAAAACATTCTAAGTTTTTTTTCTTTTCTCTCTGCCTCTGTCCTTCAGACAACAGCAACAGTGTAGCTTCTGTACGTGACAGCCTTCAAGAACAAAAGAATACCCACTTGTGCAAGAACTAAAGTTCTGCTGTGAGGGATTCAAATCGTAGTGTCACATTGAATACAGGCTCTCTGAATTTATCTCGTGGGCCTTCACGTTGGACCGCCAGATCTTGCCCTCTCCCTTCTCAGACATTTTTCTGCAAATTTTCCTTTAACCACTATATAATAGGTTTATATGCATCCTTTGCGAGCTTCATTAATATGATATAATATAGGAATGCGGTTGTGCAAGGGACGCGTGAGGTGATAATTTGGCTGCTTCCACGTATCAATCATTTGAAAACAAATGGCCGAGAAGAAGCGACATTGGGATCAGTAGGCGTTTCTGTACTAATATGGTGGCATAGATTGAGCGAGAAACAAGGCAAAACGAAGATATTTTGAGAAGTGGCGCGACTCCTTATGAGGCAGCTTCCTACTTGGTTGCTTGTGGCTTCTCTAGAGCTTTTTAATTCTAAAATTTGGCATTGCTCAACTTGTATTGGGCTAATTAGTGAAAATTCTTCCAAATATCATATTACTAGTTCCTGTTAGGTTACCATTGTGAGAGGGTCTAAATTTGATAGTCGTGTGGGCGTATCTAGGTCATTTTTATTTAAATGTAATACTTAAAACCATATGCTTGGCACATAGCTGCAATGTGGCACAATCTCTGCATGTCACAGAACATATCTGACCAAGCTTCTCTGTGGAGCTATTTAGAAAATTCCCTTCTTTTGTAAATAGAAAAAATGAAACGTTACTGCGCTATATATATTTCTGTTTGCTCTGTTGTTGATTTTGACGGGCGAAATGGCATTTTCGTTGCTATTATTAAACGATGAATACATTGTGCAACGACAGTAAAGGTGGTTTCATGGGGGCTTGGGCTTCTATTTTCATGGATCAAGCGGTTTCATGAAGAAAAAAAAATTGTACTACCAGATTAATTAGAATATTTTCCAGAAAAATAGTAGCCCCTACCTTTTAGAAATGAATCTTTCAGCGGGTGAAATTGAGGCGGAGCTAGAAATTGCCCCTACAGCTAGAAATTTTTTAGAAAGTTTTTCTGCTACTTGTCTATCACTTGAAATTTTAAAATCCTAAAATAAATTAAAAATGAAAAGATTTTTATTTATTAATTATTTTTTACCAAAAATATTCATGGGACCACTAGCCTTAAAATATTCCTAAAAAATCTAAGCAACACCCACTGAATTTTTTTAGGAAACCCCTTCCATAAGACCATACCTTAACCATCGCTGTCATAATCACCCATGTTAACCCCGTAAACCAATGATGAATGATTTTTCCTTGAAAGATAAACATCCACCTATGGGGAAGTGGTCTACTGGCTGACAAGGATTATAACCATGCAAATTCAACCCAATTTACTCACATATTAAATTGAATTACACATAAAACATGGACCACAATGAAAAAAAAATCTTACAGGGCTTTTTGAGCGATGACGAGCTTTGGAAAATGGCGTAGAAGTTGGAAATCCACCGCTAAATGATCACGCAATTAAATAAATAAATAAAGAGATATTTTTGGCCTCAAAAAAAATTGCCCTGGAATTTGGCGGCTACCTAACAACCTTGTAATTCTGCAAAAAAAATTCTTCCTTTCCTTTTTTTATTAGGAAGAAATCTGAAAGCATCTTTTATTTAGGAGAGAAATTTGAAGTATATTTTATTCTATTATAAGGGAATTTCTAAAATATTTTTTATCTTAAAAAAAATAGTCATTTAAGTATTATTATATAATAAAATTAATATATTTATATTATATATTTAATATTTATATATTTGTTATTTGGGTTATAAAAAAATCTATATTATATTTATATTAAATAATACGTTTTAGATATATGATACACAAAAGGGAAGAAATTTTTAAAAAATAGAGATTAAGAAAGACAAAGAGGTGGATAAAGCAAAAAAAAAGGAAGATAAAAACCATGAGAGAGAGGGGATGGGAGATGTATATAGTGAAACAAAGAGAGAGAAAAAACGTGAAGGAGAGAAAGATAAGAGAGAGATAGAGATAAAAGAGAGGAGAGAGGAAAATAATCATATCTATCTCCCTTTCTCTCCCTCCCCCTCTTTATCTCTCCTTATCTCTCCCTCCAACATTCTCTCCCTATCTAGACTACATTCTCTCCCTATCTAGACTATTTATATTTTTATCTTTCTCCTTCCCTATCTCAGCTATCTATCTCTCTATCATTGTCTATCTCCTTTTATCTTCTCATATATCTCTCTTTCTTTTTCATCCTAAATATCGCTCCCTCTTTATCTACCCTATTTCTCATTCCCTCTATCTCCCATCTCCATTTTTTTATCTCTACTTCTCTCTATTAGTATGTCTCTCCCTCACACACTCTCTCTATCTACTTAGATCTCCCACTTCCTCTCCCCTCTATCTCTACAGAAGTCTCCCTCTCTCTATTTGTCCAACTTTCTCCCTTTTCTCCCTCTCCCTCTTTCTAGACCTCTATATAAATATCTTTGTGTCTATCAATATATATCCCTTCATATTTCCTTTTTCACCTCTTCCTCTACCTCCATTTGTCCATCTCTCTATTCCTAATCTTTATCTTTCTATCTCTCATTCTCTCCCTCTCTCCCCCTCTCCATATATTTATCTCTTTCATCTCTATCTCTCTCTCCTCTCTCTCTCTTTATCTCTCCCTCTCCTCTCTATACCCATCTCTTTCTCCTTCTCCATCTCCATATCATATCTATCTTCCTCTCTATCTCTATCTCCTTGCCCCCCTCTCCCTTGGTCTTCCACATCTTTTCGGTTAACCCATTACACACCAACATTATAACATACCCGTAATGCTACACTTCCTATTTATTTCTATACATTTTCCTATCGGTGTAACCCTTGCATCCCCCTTGGTGCAAGTGCTAGTTAATAATTGAAATCGAGTGAGGCATGGAAATACAACTAGACTCATTTATCCAAGTGAAATAGTGTCCAATTAATCAACGTAATATCAAAATGTTTTATTTTAGAAATAAAATAACTAACTATAGACCATCTCATAAAATTTATAATTTTGAGTCAAATTTTATTATGACTATATATATATATAGTATGGATGTATGCATATATATAGGAATGGTATATATGTATATATAGATGTGTATATACATATATACATATAGACATGCATATATATACATATATATACATGCATATATACATGTAGATGTACATATATATACATGTATATACATACATACATACATGCATTTGTACATACATACATATAATGAAAATAATAAAAAAAAATAGTAAAAAAGAAACATTACTAAATTTCAATAAAACGAGTTACAACATACACATCCCATAAAAGATAGTTGAACAAATTAATAAAACTTAATTCAACATGCCCCCTAAAAATAGCTTTTTGCTAGAATAGACAATCAAATCCATAACTTTTTTTCTTACATCATAACTCCAATGAAACTAAGCTTTAACTCCATTTCCAAAAAGAAAAAACAAAGGAAAAGAAAGCACATAATCTATATAGTCTTTAGCCCTGAAAAAACAAGCTTCGGTTTTAAATTTTGTAAAAATAGGGACAAGAAAGATTCGCATTTCAAAACCTTTTTAAGATGAGTGATTTGAATATCATTATTTCCCAACATTTTATGAACAATGTGTAGAATCAAAACTAATAAAGCATGTTTTCCCATCTTTTCGTTAGAGCTTGGCCAACCAGAATTGTTAGAAATAGGGGAACAACAAAACAGAGACAAATTTATATTAAACTAAATAAAAAACATTACATCTATTGATTGAGCTACAGTTCTATAACCTTTAGCATGATTACATTCTTCATATCAAACTCAAAACTACATATAGACTCATCTTCTTATCTCTAACAGCTCTACGGAGCTGGACTCCTAGAAGAGTGAATAACCACATTGCATCTGCCTCTATTTATAGAGGTCTTTGGAAAGATCTAGAATAAGGAATAGTTTCAACACATGCAATTGACATGGTCAGTGAGAACCATCCAGAATGGTCGGTGGAGGAGAAGCTTCTATTTTTAATGTGTTTGGTGGTAGAAATTAATATCTGCCAACAAGAACAAACTTTTATCGGTGGATGGTTTTTGTGGCCACTGGCGAGGACCATTTTACCTATCAAATTTTTTAATTCACAAATATATTACATACCAGCCAGCTTGGGCTCTTAAGAGCTAAAATCAATCTATCCAAAACTGGTATTAGCATACTCACCAAGATGTTGGGATGTGAAGTCCGGTAAATGAAAACAAAATCGGTTCAAATGCAAACAAAATTTGTTCCAACAATAATCAAATACTGATGATGCAAACAAACTCCTATATCGGTCCATTTGTTGTTGAGCAGTTCCAATGTATCTAAAACTGGATGATTCTTCTTCTGTGCTTTAGCTAATCACTCAGTTAGTCGGTGTTGTACAGTCCATTATAAATTGATTGCTTGTAATACAAAGTTTGCTATGTGGTTAATAAAATAAATTTTCTCCTACTTTTCGATGGATGTAGGCATATTGCCGAACCACGATAAATTATGTGTTGTCTTTTCTTTATGTTTTTCTGTCTTTAATTTCTAGCAGCCATTTTGTTATGCCATAATTTGTTTATGTTAGCAGCAAGTTTATCAACTGATATCAGAGCTTGATTTGGCAAGATTTGACTGGAGACTCCTCTCTCGGAATTGTTGACTGATTTTTTATTTGAAGCGAGCTGAAGAAATCTCCGCTAACAGTCAAGGCTGCAAAGATTCTGATAATGAGATGGTAGAAAAGGGTGCCAACGGATTTGGTAAATGAAGATTGTCCTCTTTTTTCCAATTCACATTTCTTGCACTGTGATGTGTTTTTCAGCAACAGCTTTATTTTTCTTACTATAAAAAAATGTGGTTTCCTCATCATTATTTGGTGTGATTTCTTGAAATTTGTTGAGGAAAGATCATGGAGGATACATGGTTGGACCTGCAGGTGAATTAAAGTAAGGATCTATAAATCTGTGTAATGCACATCTGAAGTAAAATTGTAAGTATTTGATTGCAAATGTTGGAATTTTTAAATTTGATTTGTTTATTGAAATTTGAGTAAAGAAATTAGCACAAAAGGCTATAAGAAATGGAGGAGACAGACAAATGGAGAATTGAAAAATTCTTAGGCCAAAACTTCAGAATGTGGAAATTGCAATTGAAAGCTCTTCTCATTCAGAAGGACCTTTCAATTACTTTGGAAGGAAAAACTAAAAAGCCAACCAATATGAAGGATGAAGATTGGGATAAAATGGATCAAAAGGTTGTAGCTACAATTATTCTTTCATTATCTAGTAATGTTTTGTTCAATGTTTCAACACAAACGACAACACAAGGACTTTGGGATCGTCTATCAGAGGTTTATGAGAGACCTTCTACATCAAACAAGGTATTTTTAATGAAGAAATTGTATAATTAAAAAATGCAAGAAGGTGGTTCTGTCACAAATCATTTAAATGAGTTTAATACTTTGGTTAGTTAGTTGTCTTCAGTAAATATTATAGTAGAGGATGAGATAAAGGCCATCTTGTCATTGTGTTCATTGTCTGATAGCTAGGAAGGAGTTGTTATGGTTGTTAGTAACTCCGTAGCTAGCCCAAAAGGTGTGCTAAAATTTGATGATGTTGTAGGAGTTTTTCTTAGTGAGGATATGAGAAGAAAAAATCAAAGTAATTCATTAGGTGTTGCTTTAATAACTGGCAATAGAGGAAGAACACAACAACGATTCAAGGATAACCAAAGGAAAAGATCAAAATCTACTAAGAGATCCCAATCTAGAGGCAGAAAAATTGTTGGTCCCTCTAAAACAAAAAGAAGGCTGAAAATCAATCTAAAGATAATGAGGTAAATACAACTTTTGAAGAAGATGTTGATGCTCTTATTTTATCTTCAAGTGATGTTGTTCCAGATGTTTGGATACTTGACTCAGGAGCATTGTTTCATGCAACATTTTCAAGAGATTGTTTTAGAAATTACCAAGCTGGTAATTTTTGTATGGTTTATCTCGGTGATGATGAACCTTGCTGTATCACTAGAAAAAGAGATGTTCTATTGAAGATGAAGAATTGTAACAATTGGTTGCTGAAAGATGTTAGACATGTTCCTGAACTCAGAAGGAACCTGATTTCAGCTGGACAATTAGATGCCCTTGGATATAATGTTACGTTTGGAGCAAGAGCATGGAAGGTAACAAAAGGAGCATTGGTCATAGCGAGAGGAAGCAAATTTGGTACATTATATGTACTACAAGGTCACATTGAAATGGGAGCTACATTGGCAATAGCAGATAGCGCAACAAAGCTTTGACATAAAAGGCTCAAACACATGAGCCAAAAGGGACTTAAGATTTTGAAGAACCAACTTCCTGTTTTGAAAGAAGTGGATATGGAGTTATGTGAACATTGCATCTATGGCAAGCAGAAGAGGACAAGATTCTCTAAAAAGGAACACAAGATGAAGACACGACCATTGGAGCTAGTGCATTCGGATGTCTTCGGCCCCACAGAGGTAGCATCTATTAGAGGTTCTATTTATTTTGTTACTTTTTTGGATGATTACACTAGGAAGGTTTGGGTTTATATGATGAAAAAGAAGTCTGAATTTTTTGGTATATTTAAAACCTTCAAAGCACTTATTGAAAATCAAACTGGTTATAAGATTAAAAGTTTTAAAACTGATAATGGAGGTGAGTATTGTTTGAAAGAATTTGATCAATACTGCGCTGAGAATGGTATTCAGGTAATCAAGATTGTTCCTCTTACACCACAAGAGAACGGTGTTGCAGAAAGGTTAAATAGAACCATTATGTAACAAGCAAAAAGCATGCTCTCTAATGCAGGAGTAGGAAAAGAGTTATGGGCAGAAGCAGTAAATACATCACTATACCTGATTAACAAAGCACCATCCACTCGGCTTGAATTTGGAATTCTAGAAGAAAAATGGCTAGGTAAGAAAAATTCCTATGTTCATTTGCGTGCATTTGGATGTGAAGATTTTGTTCATATTCCTAAAGAGAAACGAACTAAGCTTGACATGAAATCTAAAAGGTGTATCTTTGTTGGATATGGAGAAAAAACATATGGTTATAGGTTGTGGGATCCAGTTACTAAGTGTGTTACACGAACTAGAGATGTGATATTTAATGAAAAAGTAATGCCAGGTTTACAAGAAGTTAAATCACCTAAAGAGTATATTCCATTAGAAGATATCACAAATGGTAATGATATGTTTAAACAAAAGGTAATTGTAAACCAACCACAACCACCAGTGCAAGTTCAAACACATGACCAACCACAAGATTTCCAAGATAATGAAGAATGTCTTAATCCAGATGGTAATACACAAGAGTTGATTCCTCCAGTTAGGAGGTCTACTAGAGAGCATAGGCCTTCAACCAAGTATAAAGATTTTATTCAATATTTATTGCTTTCTAATGAATTTGAACCTACTTCATTTAAAGTAGCATGTGTAGATAAAGATAGCAATTAATGGATGGAAGCCATGAAAGATGAGATAGAATCTCTTAAGGGAAACCACGCATGGGATCTAGTAACACTTCCACCCAATCGGAAAGCATTACAAAATAAGTGGGTGTATAGGGTGAAGGAAGAAGCAGATGGAAAGAAGAGATTTAAAGCCAAGTTGGTGGTCAAGGGATATGCTCAACAAAAGGGCATTGATTTTACAGAGATATTTTCACCAGTTGTGAAAATGACCTCTATTAGAGTGGTGTTGGGTTTAGTAGTTGTTCATGATCTAGAGTTGGAACAACTTGATGTCAAGACAAATTTTTTTCATGGTGACTTAGAAGAAGAGTTGCACATGAAGCAACCAGAAGGTTTTGAGGAAAAAGTTAAAGAAGCACTTGTTTGCAAACTAAATCACAGTTTATATGGGTTGAAACAAGCTCCTAGACAATGGTATCTAAAATTTGATTCTTTCATGTCTCAGCAAAAAATTTCTAGATGTGAATCTGACCATTGTGTCTATTTTAAGTTCTTTGATAATGGAGAATTTGTATTGCTATTGGTGTATGTTGATGATATGCTAGTTGCAGGATCTAGCATGGTTGTTGTTAATAGGTTGAAACAACAATTAGCTAAGAAATTTTCAATGAAGGATTTGGGAGTTGCAAAGCAAATCCTTGGAATGAGAATTATCAGAGATAGGAAGAAAAGGGAACTTATCTTGTCACAGAAGAAATACATTGAAAAAGTACTAGAAAGGTTTAGCATGAAGGATGCCAAGGCAGTAAGCACACCCCTAGTAGAGCATTTCAAATTATCTTTTGAGATGTGTCCCAAGACACTTGAAGAAAAAGAATACATGACAATAGTGCCATATTCATCTACAGTTGGGAGTTTAATGTATGCTATGGTTTGTACAAGACCAGATATTGCCCAAGCAGTGAGAGTGGTCAGTAGATACATGAGTAATCTTGGAAAAGTTCATTGGCAAGCAGTGAAATGGATTCTGAGATATCTTAAAGGCACTTCAAACCATGTTTTGAGGTTTGGAGGTGAAGATGCACAATTGCATGGATATGTTGATTCAGACATGGTTGGAGATTTAGATCGAAGACGATCTACAATAGGATATGTGTTCACATTGGCAGGAGTAGCAATTAGCTAGATTTCTAGGTTGCAGAAAGTAGTGGCTCTTTCAACTACTGAAGCAGAGTATATTGCAATGACAGAAGGAGCAAAGGAGATGTTGTCGTTGCAGAGGTTACTATTTGAATTAGGTAATAGACAAAAGGAATTCGTATTGTACAGTGATAGTAAAAGTGCCATTCACTTGGCCAAAAATGCAGCATTTCATTCATGAACGAAGCACATAGAGTTTCTATATCACTATATTCGAAGTGTTCTTGAGGTGGGTAAGCTCAAGTTGAAAAAGATACATACGAATTTGAATCCTGCAAATGCATTTACAAAGGTCATTTCAAAAGAGAAGCTAGAGTTTTGTAGAGCTTCTCTTGGATTGGTAAGCCTATGACAATAGGCCTTGGAAAGCAGGAGATTTCTTGAAGCATGATTGTTCACAGTATTGTTTGGACTTCAAGTGGGAGATTGTCTGGATGTGAAGTTCGGTAAATGAAAACAAAATCGGTTCAAATGCAAACAAAATTTGTTCCAACAATAATCAAATACTGATGATGCAAACAAACTCCTATATCGGTCCATTTGTTGTTGAGCAGTTCCAATGTATCTAAAACTAGATGATTCTCCTTCTGTGCTCTAGCTAATCACTCAGTTAGTCAATGTTGTATAGTCCATTATAAATTGGACTGCTTGTAATACAAATTTTTCTGTGTGGTTAATAAAATAAGTTTTCTCTTGCTTTCCGGTGGATGTAGGCATATTGCCGAACCACAATAAATTATGTGTTATCTTTTCTTTATGCTTTTCTGTCTTTAATTTCCAGCAGCCATTTTGTTATGCCATAATTTGCTTATGTTAGCAGCAAGTTTATCACAAGAGACATGGGGAACACACACAGGAACAAGGGCAAGCATAGGGATAGGGACATCACCTGGAAATAGGGTATAGGATTAATTACAAGCTTGTGGCTGCATTACATCTAAATATTGTCACCTGGAGTTGTGTATGGATTCAACACCCCATCCCTGGCCCTGAGGGTCCTCATGACAAAATTTTAGAAATAACGTTGCAACCATGGGATTAAAAGCAATATTATTCATTCATCTAGTTAAGGTTTGATACATTTTTGTGAAAGTTATCTAATGATTCTATGATGATTTGATCATGTGCACCCTTGGGCTATCTCAAGTGATTATTTGTTATGCTTCATGTCAGAGGTCTTGAGGTCCATTCCCTCGGGCTGGCCACCTCTATCGTGTTGGGGCCCACTTGTTGCATCCATTGAATTACACTCGTAGTGGTGCTGATGGTTCACTCCGCATCCATTCCTCAACTTATTGGAGTGTGTGTGAGGGTTCGCCGTGAAGTGTGTTTCTTCGAAAAAAGAAAAATACCCTAGATAGCACTTCTAAATAAATAACCCTAGACACATAATTTTGAATTTTTGTGATGGGTAATGGTCAAATTGTGACAATATTAGAAATGTAAATGTTTCAAATCTTACAACACAGATATGGGTCTCAATTCAGATAAGAACAATTAATAATATGCTTTTACCTGGAAATGATACAAATTTTTAAAACACCATATCCAGATGTATCTGGCACAGCTCTAAAATTAACCTAATTATAGGTATAGACAGGCACAGTTTCCAGGCCATATCAGAGCCATGCCATACCCATGCCTGTATCATGTATGTCAGTACACATACCAACGGATGGGGGTCACGTATCCTGCAACCTTGAACAACAGTGCTTAGAATTGCATCAAAAAATTAAATTTATTTAAGAATGATTGTGGACTCATCCTTCATGGATCTTGACCCAGCATTTTAAATAACCGGTAGATCTTATATTACCCTTTGATTGGACCCCTAACCTGCTCGAAATTGCAAAGCTCTTAATCTAGAATTTTTATATTATGATACATATTTCTGGAATCAACTGTTGTCTTCATTTTTTATTTTGATACAGATTGAAGATGCTTCATAAAACAACCCTGGGTTCAAATCCTGAGGAGAAATGCTTGATAACTCGAGTGTTGAAATTAAGCAATACACTACATCCAACTTAGCAAGCCCTACCCAAACTGACAAACGTTGGGATATGTCTCAGTTCTAAGAAACTTTGACATAAGTGAAACGTCTTGATCATTGCAAAGGTTTCCTTCAAGCATAATTTAACAATAAAAATATAAAAATAAAGTAATTCAAATTTCTCATCGGAGCCCAGAAAAGCTGTCTCTTTTCATACGATTTGCCACCATCTAAAATGACTAACAAAATAATAGAATATGCATTATAATGCTTTTTTTTTTGTCTTATTTGATTTACCAACGATTCAGCCCATTTGTCTTGTTGTTAGTTTCTGCAATGCAAACATTTTGTGGGCCCCAAAGGAAATCCCACGTCCAAGTCCTTAACAGGGTTTGCATGGAATATGTTGCACTAGCAGCATTCCACATGCCTTTTAGGTGTTTCTTACATTTGTAAAGTGCTACAATAAATAGATAATTTTGTGTAAGTTGTAGAGTGTATCGATTTCCTAAAATCTTTGGGTGGTAACACCTCAAACATGCTATGGAGAATGCTTTGACACGACGTGTATGACATAGAAAAGCTTATGATTGGTTTGATCCTTACCACGGTTTCATTCGAACATCCTTACCCAGTCGACTGTAACATAAATAGGCAATTGATCTTAAACATAAATTTCTAGACTCAAATTCCAAGATTTCCATTAATGGGTCTTTAAACAAGAACTATAATGATACTCGAAGAAGCTAAAAAAAACATCATGAATGGAAATCAGTTTCAGTGTAAGTGAGAAGAAAGCTTACAGATCATTACCAATGGCAAGATTTAGAAAAGCATATAAGGTAGAGGTTTGCACATTTGCCTCAGATGAATCTAGCATTCCAACAAGAGGAGGAATTGCACCGAGCATGGCAAGAGTAACTCGAACATGTGCATCATCCTTTGCAAGCCTTCTGATATCAGTGGTATCCTTTTCTGAGCAATCTCATTATCAAATTGCAGGAGCTGTATGACTATTTGAAGCTCGTTGAAGGCCCTAATCTTTCTCTCCAAATGTTCTATTTCCTCTTCATCGCTGCCTATAGTTAAGTACTTCTTCCTAGGTTTCAATACAATACCTTGACCTGCATTCTAAGATCTTAGAATCACTTCTCAGGCTTTAGATACAAGTTGTCTCCATTCAAGATCTTTGTTGGCCTTGGCACTGCTACCATTTTAGGGATCAAGTGTAGACATGTTCTTCAATTGTTTTCATGTTCGTTCAACAAACCTCAAACTCTAATCCTCATCGCCAACATTGATTTGGTTGTCACCATTGTCATGACTTTCAATCTCCTTGTTCCCTGAAATAAAGGTTTGTAACCATCTCAAGGTATGCTTAAACTTCCATCCATTGGCCCTCTTCAGGTGTGTCTTCTCCAAATTTCTGTCTAAGTTAAGTAGCTTGTTTATCTAATACACATGAAATGAATTTGATAGATAGAAAAAGTTTAAATGGATTTGGATTATGCGGGTAACTATGTAAGGGCTATAAAGAAGCCTGTCAATTCGTTTTTTCAATATTTTTCATGTTCAATTAGGGTTTGTGGTAGATACACTATTTGGGCATGGCACATGCTGTTTCGCACAGTAAATTGGTAATCCAAGAGCTTCACTAGTTAATGATTTTGAGGATGTAGAGAAGTATTTTCTGGTTTCTTTCATCTCCCTGCTCTGTTTATAATATTTTTTCCTTTGTGTTGAAGTAGCTCATTTAAAAATTAGTTTGTTTAATTACACATGAGATGAATCTTATAGATAGAAAAAGTTAAAATTAATTTGGATTGTGTAGGTAAGTTCATTACTAGATGGTGTAAGGGTTGTAAAGAAGCATGTCAATTCGTTTGCATTATTTTTCATGTTCGGTTAGTATTTGTGGTAGATATGCTAGAGAAATGGAAATAATAGGATCATATCGGGCATGGCACATACTCTTTCACACACTAAACTGATCATATATACAGCTTAATTGAGATCTTATTTGATGATCAAGTGTTTGTTGGTCCTTATCTCATGTTTTGAAAGTGATTTAGGGATAATAATAAATTTCCAAATATTTATATGTGCAACATGCCACCTTGAGAATCATCTTGGTTTCTCTTAGGGTAAATTGGTCCTCATTAAAATTCCTCATGTTATCCAGTGCTCCCTTCTGAGGAAAGGTAATTATAATGAAAAGCTTTGCGGATTACAGAATATAACGATTTTGGTGAGGAGCATTTTCTGGCCTCCTTGCTTACTAGACCACTTGGATTAACTTGCTTTTTCAAAAGGAACATCATTTTTTTCCTTTTTTTAGGATGTGTCCCAGTCTAATTAATTGGCAAAAAAATCCTTTAAATGCTTTATATGCAAAGGAATTTTTAATGGTTTGGATGTTGGGGCAAAATGAGCAAATAATAAATCTTATTATAGACATGCCTCTGAAAACATGCTTCCTTGGCTGTGTCCTTGTTTTGTGTAAACATGCTTCCTTGGCTTTGTCCTTTTTTTGTGTAGACACTTCTATCAAATACATATCATCATCATGGAGATCGCCCTAGCTTTCCATGAGACTATAATTCCAAAAAAAATCACATTCATAGGCTTGTTGAACCTAAAATCTGATTGTCTGTTGAGCAAAATTAATAAACTAATTTTCTTAAGCTTAGAGCCAAGGTCTGAAGGGTATCCATTCCGTCAAAATCCATTTGTGGCATGATCCCAACCTCATCCCTTTTTAGGCATCGGGGCTTTACACTTAGCAAGCCTTGATCCCTAATGGGTTCATTCCGAACCTTTCAACTTCACCAATAGACCAAAGGCCTATTGACGACAATTCCTATTTTGATTAACTGGTTTCCACTAAATAACATGGATGGACCCACATCCACTTACATGCAAGCAAATGGTAGGAAAAGCCTGCAAGTATCTAAATGGACATGAACTCGAATCTTTACCAAGAGAACTAGCACACCTTGCCAATTAAGGCACGAACCACAAAGGGTACGTTGATCATTTAAGGTTACACATGAGAAATGGGATATTATAAGTCATTACTCATGAAAATTTCAAAATAAAATTTTACAAATGGCTACTGGTAAAATTTTTGTCTAACCTCACAGGTAGACCAGCCTCAAAGCATATGATAAAGCTTTGGGTTATAACTTTCATGTGCTTGGAAGAGTCAAGTGGAGCTTGAAAAACTTTTGGAGCCACTATCATCATGAAAATGTGTCTTGTCAAACAGAGATAATTAGGATTTCAGGCACTTTCAAAGACAAGCTATAGCATTTTCAATTTACAGCTATGAATATATTACACAGTTTTATTCAAGTTTCTTGTCTTTGTATGGGATTAATATTGAGTTTAAGATTTAGAGAACATAAGTGATGGAGTATATCCCACTAGCATCATTGGGATAGAGGGTTTTGAGATTATTTTCCCTTGACTAGGAGCTATGAAGCCTTCAAAAAGAATTTATGATTGTGCCGTAGCCAAGCACAAAGACCATACTTTGCATGGACACATTCTTCACCTCAGTTAACACTAACACCTTGTTTTCAAAGTCTCTTCTCTTCTATGTATTTCCTGAATGGATGTTTCAATAGTTATGTTTATTTTGCATTTTTAATCAATTAGATCTTTCATGTTATTTTGCATTTTTAATCAATTAGATCTTTCATAAAACTGCAGCATTCTCAGGATACAAAAGGAATATTTTTCTATAGATCAGATTCAATATTTCACAAACCTAGAGTTTCTACTCTAGCTTTTACAGTAGTTATAAATTAAAAAATGAGCCCATAACAATGTTATGCAATGGTGGAACCATCCATTTCAATGAACATTACCAATAAAGTTTCTTTAAGTCTCTAACTTGAGGCTATTCAATCTTGTTTCCCATCATGCTATTGCACTTGAAGCTTGAGGGTCAACAATAGTAAGAAATGTAAATGTTTCAAATCTTATGACACAGATATGGGCGTCAATTCAGATAAGAACAGTTAATAATATTATTTTACCTAGAAATGATATAAATTTTTGGAACGCCATATCCAGATGAATCTGACACAACTATAAAACTAACCTAATTCTGGGTATAGGCAGGCGTAGTTTCTAGGCCATATCTAGGCCATGTCATACCCATATCTATATCAACTATGCTAGTACGCATACCAGTGGACGGGGGTCACGTATCCTGCAACCTTGACCAACAGTGCTTAGAATTGCATCAAAAAATTTATTAAAGGATGACTGTGGACTCATCCTTCATGGATCTTGACCCAGTATTTTAAATAATCGGCATCTTATATTACCCTTTGATTGGACTCTTAACCTACTCGAAATTGTAGAGCTCTTAATCTAGCATTTTTATATTATGATGCATATTTCTGGAACCAATTGTTGTCTTCATTTTTTATTTTGATACAGATTGAAGATGCTTCACAAAACAGCCCCGGGTTCAAATCCTAAGGAGAAATGCTTGACAACTGGAGTGTTGAAATTAAGCAAAACACCACATCCAACTTAGTGTGCCCTACTCAAATTGACAAACGTTGGGATATGTCTCAGTTCTAAGAAACTTTGACATAAGTGAAACATCTTGATCATTGCATCTAAGCAAAGGTTTCCGTTCAAGTGAAATTTAACAATTAAAATATAAAAATAAACCAATTCAAAATTCTCATCAGGGCCCAAAAAAGCTAAGGTCTCTTTTCAAACAATTTTCCACCATCAAAAATGACTAAGAGAATAATAGAATATGCATTATAATCCTTTTCTAGTTGTGTATTACACACAAAAAAAAAAAATGGAATAAAAAATTGACCATTTCCTCGTTGGTCTTGTTGGTCACAACAGTGCAGTTAGATTTTGTGAAGTCCAGGTTGCACAAGACATCTACAGAAAGTAACCCTCGTTCATGGCATCTCAGTTAAGGTTTCCATAAAAATACAATTTAATGTGACATCTAAAAAGATTAGCTCAAACAAGAACTTTCCTTTCCAAATTGTGCAATATGCACATAAAATACAATAAAAAATATTATTTGAGGTCACTGGCTACAACAATACAGTTACACTTTGTGCAAGCCTGGTTCCAAACAATTTTGACGAAAAATACCCATCAGGATTTAGTTGAGGCATCTAATATAAAGGTTACCCTGAGAAAAGAATTTACCATGGCATCTAAGCTAAAGGTTACCTTGGAACAAGGATTTTGCTTTCAAATTGTGCACCATATATTCCCAAAAAAAATGTATTCAAAAATTAATAGTCTGATCATTAGATATCGTTGATCCCAACAATGTAGCTAGAAATTGTGCAAGTCCTGGTTCTACACAACTTCAACTAATAAAATAATCTTTTGTTGTGGAATCTTAGTTAAAGGTTGCCTTGCAAATAGAATTTAATCTGGCACAGAAGCCAAAGGAACACATATTTTTAAAGAGAATAAGATTGAACCGATTTTAAATTTTAGTGTAAACTTTATTACACTTGGGTTGTTTAAAACGATTGACCTCCATCCAAAGCGAGTAGCAAGATACACATTTTAATATTTCCAATCACACATTGCACATAAATAGTCTGAATCAAAACCAATCACTTAATCATTTTAAGACTATGAACAATAATGATGCAATTGTTTTTGATTTTTTTCAAAAATATGTACAATGAGATAGAATTAGGGCATCGTTATTTCTTACATCCTCATAAAAGAGTGGCCTACGAATAACCCAGCTGAGTGCATTTTTTAGACATTGGTGGTACAAAATATGCATGTGCTCTTGTTGCACCGCTCGCCGGGCTGCATATCCTGCCTCTGTCAAACCCGACAGAAACAAATATTAGAAATGTTAAAATGCAAGAAAAACCCAGATTTACAAGAATGAATCACCTTCAACTCTATTGGCTAAGGATTAAGATGGAAGAAAAAGACTTTAACCCATAAAATATAAAAAAACAACAAATAATAGACATTAAAATTTCATAGCATAAGCAATTAATGATGTTTGCACTTAAGTCTACTCACAATAAATGAAAATTCGTAAATAGTAAATACAAATGTACTATTTAAAATGCCACTGTCGCTAGAAACAGAGGGTGCCAAACACGACTATACCAATAAACATTACAAATTCATGAAATATTCTTTTTATTATTATTATTATTATAATAATTAAATAAATTATAAAACAACAAAACCACGATTAGTAGGGAATGAGAAAATTGCAAAAAAATCAATAATTTTCTTTTAATAAATTAATCCCCAAAAATCAGCATAGGGAATATATATTTTACCATCATAATTCTCGATGCACAATTTTAATAGGCCACATTCAGCCGAAAACATTAGTCTCCCACCTATAAGGTAGGGACTAACAACTATTTGTTATGATATATTTTATTTTTAATGATTAGTTTGTATAGTGGTGTCTAATATACCTTTTTTTATTTATCTTATTTATTTTAGTTTATTTTTGTAGATATGTAAAATTGACCTAACACTTATCACACATACTAAATGACATTTCCACATCATCAACATTATTATCATCAAATATCACTACATTTCACATTAATTACATCAAAACCCTAAATTCCTCTATTTATTGAATCATACGACATTATTTAATTAATCTTATTTATTTAATAAAGTCCAAAAACCCTATTTTTGTTATTAATTGAATAAAACAACATTATTTAATTAATTCATGTTTTATCATTTTGATCAATTAAATAAATTACATTTATTTAATAAATTCCTAACATAACTTTATTCATCGCTATAATTATTTTATTCCCCTAAGTCGATTGAATTATTAAAACATAATAATTTAATTAACTCACTTTCCCTCCAAATTGAATAATTTGAATAAACTATTCAAATCATCATAAAATCAAATCAAACTAATGCAACTTTATTTGTAAAAGTCAAACTTGATTTGCACGTTCAACTCCAAAAAAGACTAATTAATTAAATCAATTAATTGAATTATCTTCACCAACTTTCCTCAATTTCTCAAATTGCTCTACATAATTTTTTCAATCCCATTGAAGGCTCAAATTGGTTTCTTCAATTTCATGAATTGCTCCACCTATTTTATTAATTTCATAAATTTCTCAAATAAGATTTCTTCAATTACACTAATTATGTAATCTATTTTACATAGATTATTCTTGTCTATTTCCTCTCAACATCTTTCAACCGTCGATCAATATATTCTACTATGCAATCCTGATTGTCCATTTCAAATCCCAAATTCTATATAACAAACCTCTTTCCTCACAAAAAGGGATCAAAGAATCAACCTATCTTGCACAACGAAGTATTGTCAAGATCATAACCAAAATTGACGCTTCAACACACATCTTTGATCAACCACACACATCATTATTCAAAGCTCTTGCACGCAACAATGGAGGCTTCATAGTGATATGAACAACCCAACATCTTGTGAATATACTCTAACACATGATGGTAAGATTGTATTGTTTTGAGTTCATGTTTATTTTCTTCTTTCAATAAAATTTGTGAATTCATTAGCTTTATAGTTTCATTTCATGATAGAAGGAATAGAGATAGATTCTTATTTTTTTATTAGATTAGCTTCTATTTCAATTCAATTATCTTGTTTCGACTCTCATATTTTCTCACTCACATATTTTGCAACACCCGATGGAACCTCGATCCTTAACACTAATAATTTTATGAGCTAAATTTGAAGTTGTAAGTCTCAGAGGCATTCTGGAAAAATCTTCATGCATAGGTTCCAAAACAATTTCGCATTTTCTTTCACGGTTCTGGTGTTTTTGACATGTTTTCTAGCACACTTGACCTAGTTTTTGGTGCTTTTAACTTTGTTTAGTGTTTTTTCTTTTCTTTTTTGGTTGTTTTTGCACCTTTTTTTTGTCGCTTTTGACATAATAGGGCACTATTGATTGTCAATCAAGACTTTTTTTACCCTATCTTCAAATGACCATATCTTGGTCATACGAAAGTATTTTTCAGTACTTTTTTTTAAAATTTGGTAGAATTTCATGATCTTGGCAATGGAATAGGTGGTTTTTATTTTTTTCACAGTTAAATTTTTCATTCGAGTGCACTTAAAGTTAATTTACATCACAATTTTTTCTAGGTTGTAGGGTTTTGATGCTTAAATCAATTATCTAACCCTAATGTTTGATTGTGTGTTGCATTTGGAAATTTTATAACATCTCTTGTGCAGATCTTGCAAGATTTATGGCACATCTTTTTATGAAAATAATTAACACTTTTTTTCTCCAGAGAAGAAAAATGGTCAAAGAGTTTCAAGATTTTTAAGTTAGAAAATATTTCATTTTGGTGCTTAAAAACAACCCCACAAATGAACACTTTAGTTTTTGGTGCTCTAAAAATGAACACTTTCAAAGCTTTCTAGATTAGAAAATGCTTCAATTTGGTAAATAAAAATAACCCCACAAACGAACACCTCATTTTTGGTGCTCTAAAAATGAACCCTTTCAAATCTTTCTAGATTAGAAAATGCTTCAATTTGGTGCATAAAAACAACAACACAAACAAACAATTCAATTGGAACTCTAAATATGTTTTTAAGCTTTCAAATTGATACTTGGAATGTTTAATTTTCTTTGTGTTGACCAAACGATTTCCTTTTTGTTGACACACACTCGAATTCATTTATGTTGACCAAGTAAGACCAAGATCTAATAAACACTTAGTTTTGGGCTTAAAAATGAGAAAATTAGTCTTTGTCTTCCACCTTTGCTATAATATTGATTGATATACAAAATACTTCACAGTGGTGCAATTAAAAAAAATAGAAAATTGTTATACTTTTCACACATGATTTTGGGGATAGCATCACTCAAGGTGCTTAAAAAGAATCCAACTACAATAAATTATATTTTATGCATTCATTTTTTGGCAAACTAGGTGACTATCCTCTCCCCTCGTGCCTTTTCGATGATCTTGGGTCATGAAAACCATCTTGAGTTTTGCATTTTTTCAATGCATACCTTATTAGAGGTCCTATCTTTTGAGACACATCCTGCATTGGAGAACTCAAAGGTGACTCAAACGATACCCTATTTTGGTCCACTATATAAATTATTGAGGGTGTGAGGAAAGTTCTCACCCATCAGGTGATGGTGTTTTGTACCGATGAATTTCCCCCAATATTTGTGTGATACATTAAAATTTGAAAGGGCTAGGATGCCTCTTAATTAAGTGAATCACCACATGTATAAACATCCAAAACTAATAAACCCAAAATTTTACTAAAAGCCAAATGTTTGTAGAAGCTACCCCTTTTATCCAAATCATACTCTAAAGTGGTGCATCAAAATTTACTTCTGAGAAGTTACTTACAAAGTCTAACTTATGGTTGAGCGTACAAAGCCTCTCCATTCATTGCATGTAAAATCATCCCTTCGGGGCATGTGGTAAGCCCAAACTAGGAAGAAGTGCCTATCCCTAGGGTGTACTTTTTTTTCATGAACGATTGCCAAATCTATTCAAAACATCAAACACTATGCTTGAATCTAAAATGAACATATCAAAACAAACAGTAAACATGATGGTTGAATCACAAAACCTTTGACTTCGTGTATTCTTTTAAAATAATCCCTATATTTTAACTCCTTAATGATCTCCTTAAAGGTTTTTGAATATTGAGGCTTTAATTTCAAGCTATGTTTGCTCAAAGTAAACGTTGGGAACTATGAATTGGGTATCATGATTTCATAACTTAAATCCATAGACGTACAAGTCACACAAGTACATGCTTTTTTGAGTTAGTCAAAAATTGTTGTATCACTTGCCATATCTGGAAATAGATCAAGACATCTAAAAAATGCAAGAAAAACATCAAAGTTGCTGCCAAATACTAAAAATAGAAGACAAGTTTGAAAAAAGGCCACTTTTTCTACTATTTCTAGCACATTTGACCAAGACTTAGTCACATTTGTCAGAAAAATCTTGCTTTTTCTCTTTTTCCAATAAACTCTATTGATGAATTTTTTTTGCTTTTAACAAATCCAACACTTTTGCTAGAAAATTGGTCGCAATTGATATTTTTATGCCATACTTGCCAAAAGATTTCTAGCACACTTTCCAAAAATCTACTCGCACTTGTCAAAAAAACTTGCTTTTGATTAAGTAAATCACCACATTAGATAAATACATACAGAGGTTGTACTTGACATTTCTACTTGCACTTGCTTCTCAAAATCCAATGCACTTGACAAATTTTAGGCCATAGTTGATAACACTAGCCACTCTTGCTCATAATTTATCGCTTCTACTCAAAACCCATCGCTTTTGCTCTATCCTATTGAAAATAAGAAAGAAAATCCAAAGCTACTTATAGGATCCTTGTTAGAATGAAACAATTGGAAACCCAAATATGTCATATAGACCTTCATCCACTCTCAACATTCCATCCTACTTTTGGAAAACATAATCAAAATAAACAAACTTGAATTATTCCCTCATCCACACTTCTAAGATATCAACAATTTTACTTGAACCTCAAGGCTAGTTCAAGTAAGATTTTCCACATCATATCCTCTAGAAGAAGAAGTGAGATAGCAATTCAGGCCTTTCAACATTTTGAGTTTCAAGAATAGTGTCACCTCAAAATAGCACTCAAATTGTAGGGTCTTAAGCTTCATAACAACCATATCAAAACATCCACACTTTCACCTTATGACCATTTAGTGACCAGTTGCTCTAGTCCAAAAACCAAACCTTATAGAACCAATCCTACAAACGAGTCACACACATTAAAGGTGAACAAACTGACATCATTAGCAGTTTAAGGACCTTCATGTTTTAGTAGAATGAAACACCCAACTAGAGGAGAAACATAACAAACATCTTAGATAAAGAGGAAGAGAAATTAAACCTAGTAGTTGGAAGACCCATGTCACCAACTCCTACATGGAAATAGGTATCCATCCTTCATGATCTCTGGCAAGAGAAAAATCTTTAAGTAGAAATCCATATTTTGACTTTCAAAAAATCATCCTAGTCTAAAGTTTTCCAAAGGGTGCATCTTGAGAACTTACTACAACCATGAAAATCAACTAAGCCATTTCTATTTACACTTTTCAATGGGCTAACCACCCTTAAATACTCAATACAAAATCCCAAAAACAAAAGCAATTTCATTATCCTTAAAACAAAAAATCTAAAAACAAAAGCATTCTTTTTCCATAGTTAGGGGTCCAAAAATGTTCACAAAGGCTTGGCAGTTGTTTATGACAACTACGGGGTCACAACATAGAAAGAACATGGAAGCAAAAAAAAACAATGCTAGCATCCCACCCAAAAACACCACAAACGATGAAGGTGGCCCATGGGGCTATAGACTAAGTGACCTTGAAACACCCTTAACCACCAAAAAGATAATAATGCTAAAAGGGAAAGAGAATTCCCCCAAATAGGCCCCTAGGGTTTTTCACCTAGGAGCTTGGTTAGAAGGAATGACACGCTTTCACACTAATGATGTTCTTTTTGGTGATTTCATTCAAAGGGTATGGGCTGAATAGGGTTATGTTGTGTGTGATGAAGTGTGTCTAAATTCTAGAATGTAATGAAACTAAACTAACTATGAAATGTAAACAAAAGCAAATGTAAACTATATGCAAAGAAAACTAAATGACCTAAATGTGTGCAAACTAGAAAGAAACTAGAAATGACAGAGATAGTGTAGGTATAGTTATTGAAAGTTGCAGAAGAGGAGCTCTAGAGTGTTCTGGAATCTATTGGAATCTACATAGGGACACTTACGTCAGAATGGGCAACCTAGTCCTTCTCCTAGGAAACTTTTCCAGGACGGGTTTCTGGTAAAAGGGTATCTAGAAATGTGAAAACCTTTTTTCAAGCCTACTACAAGGACAAGTTCGCCAATGATGGCGACCTAGTCCTCCTTATACTTTTAGGAGTTTTGAGGTCTAAATCTGTAGGCCCCCAGTTGCACTTCTCTTTCTGATAAAGACTTGCGTCTGAATCTCCTGAAAATGACCTCTAAGTTGTCTTTTAGCTCATCCTAGGGTTTGATGACTTGAGTTGATGTAGATGGAATGATGGTACCCTTTTCAACATTTTTCTCCTTGACTAACCAACATACACACCTGCAAAGCACACATGCAAAGAGAAGGAAAATGTTAGGGTTAGAGAATAGGGGTTTGCCTTAGTCAAACCCTATGTTGGTAATCAAATCCAAATGAAATAGAAATAAAAAGGGAAGATGATTGAGCAACAAACAAATGTAAACACTCACCAAATCCTTCTTGAAGATGTCTACAACATGCAAGAACTAACTCCAATGGAGGTTGCTTGAAGTGCCTTGTGCTTGAATTCTTGCTTGAGAAGATTGAGTGCAAGAGTGCTTGTGAAGATGAAAATGTTGTTAAGGGGGTGAAATGGGGATGAAAGCCCTTATTTATACATCATATGCCCTAATTTTCCAAAAATAACACATGATAGGATGACATTAGTGTTTTGGAGGCAAATTATCGTTAGAAATTTGTTTTAATTTTGAATTTTATGCCTAAAGGGACCAAATCACCCAAGGTGGCGACCTAGTCCACTTGGAAAAATTCAAGTGGTGGTCAGGAATTAACTAGTGTTTAATGATGACTATCGAGCTTGTCTCCCAAAACACACATAGATCAAGCCTTAAATTACATTAAGGGACCAAATTGTCATAAGGAAGGGCGAATTTGTTTATGACAAGCCTAGGGAAGTGTGAAAATACATTACAAAACTTTACAACTCTTTGACATAAGGCTTGAAAAGGGGTAAAAAGGGGTTGTTTAGGTGAATTTTGTTGAAAGGGTCATAGAAAGGTAGGAAGATGTGTTACAACAGTTCACAACACCTTTGTAAAACATTGTTAGGGTATTGTTGATTTGCAAGTGTTCAAGGCCTAATGCCACATTATAGCATTAGGTCAAAGAAAAATCAAGCCAAAATCCAAGGGAAAAGACCCAAATGAGTGAAAAAGTTTCAAGACTACACTTTTTGGTGACACATTTAGTCCTCACTTTAGTGAGAGTATGAACTTGCTTCAAAATCACACTAAAGTAGTTGAAACATGCATGTCGAGAGGGATCTGATGTATTCATGCTAGTAAGGTGAGATAATTATAATCAAGAGGGATCATCAAGCCCCTAGGATCAAGATCCCATGGAAAACCAAACATAAGCACAAAAGATTACATAAGGAGTGATGTTAAAGAGTGAAGAGATAGGTAAAGTCAGATCAAGCTTCGACTGTTTGTCCAACTAGTTGTGGATTAGATCTAGATTGTTTGTATGAAAGGGAAGTGTACTCACTCTGGGGCGATGAGACTTTCAATTTTCCGCTAGGTGAGAAGGCCCAAAAGGGGTGAGATACATACACTCGGTTGGTATTCACTCACACACACAAAGGTGGCTATGGGGAAAGTTGTGCCACTAGTTGGGCTTCTCGCTTAACCATACCAAAGTTATACCTCCCGATAACTTTGATAAGGTGCCACAAAAGACAAGGGTTCACGGTTCATGAGACAAGCAAAGCCTCAGATACTTAGAACTCATGAACAAATGCAAGATGGCACCACAGGCATGAAAGCAATGTTATGCAAGGTGGCCATGTATGCAAAAATACAAAAATGCAACATGTAAAATGCAAAAGGGGTGTTCAAAGGAGTCTTATTTAGTTCATGCAAGGTCTTTGACTTAGGGAACATTGTATCTAATGTCTCCAAGAGATAACTGATCAAATAATATAAAGTTCACAACTTAGGGGATGTAGTGTGTCATATCAGGCCACTAAGAGGAAAGTAATATACCAAGATAGGTCACTTTCATGAAGGAAATTACACCCAATGCCATCCACAAAGTGAGAAACTCATTGTATGAAATGATAAGGCTGCACTATGAACTAAGGACAAATAAATAAAAAAAGAAAATACAAAATAAATAATGCCAATATATGCCCCCACTTTAAAGGAATTTCTACACACCATTTTGTGAGAAATTACTTTAAAATAGAGAAAGGAAAAATGCAAAAAGAAAGAAAAGGACATGAGAGCCAACTTGGAAAGCCCTGTGCCAAGTGATGTGTTTCCAAAGGAGGTTGCATCATACGAAGGGAAAAAGGGGAAGAAGAAAAGGGAAGGGGGTTTCCCCCAAAATGGAAAACCACAAACACATAAGGGATCTATGGATTTGGGGCTAGTATACATTCGTTACCGCAATGTTTGTTTAAAGAGCTCAAAACTGTCATCATCTCCCCAAATACATAGAACTGGAAGAAGCACACAAAGAAAGCGAAAACAAATAAAAAGGAGTCATTTTGGGTCAACATGGAGGAGACATAGTTGCATCATCCCCAAAAGGACAACAAAAGAAAAAAGGAAAAGACAAAGAAAAAGAGCCTTTTTGAGTCAACATGAAGGAGACATTGCGGTCTCAATGCCTTGCATCATCCTCAAATGGAAGGCAAAAAGAAAAATCAAAAGGAAAAGGGTCTTTTTGGGTCAAGATGAAGGAGAAATTTTAGTCTCAATGCCTTGCATCATCCCCAAATGGAAGGCAAAAATAAAAAGAAAAAAACAAAGTGAATGCATGACATAGAGAATAAGCAAGGTACAAATAGAAGAATGTCACAAAGAGGGAGGAACATGAAAGAGTACGGGGGAATACATTACACAAAATAAAACATGCAAAAAGAAAATAAAATAAGCTAGTTAGGCAAATTCTTGTCGATCATCAAGCAATTCATATGCCTCCCAATATTGCTCATTATAAAATTCGAGTGGGCGATTAGCTAGAGGGACAACAACAATTGTAAAACTAGCATCCAAATCAATGATTGTCCGAGGAGAATTGTCATGTATGCTAATGGAAGAGGAAAATAATTAATTCAAAGTATGATGTACCTCTTCATCTATTTTATCATTCTCCTCATCATCATCTAGATTGATGACAATAGGAGGTCAAAGGGCAATATCAGTGGTAGCATGCATTATTGGTTTTGGTGGGGGTATAGGATCAGGCTGTGGTGGTGGAGGAGGAGGGTCATCAGGCACTACTTTTGGAAAATTTGGATTATGATTTTCAATATTTTTTTCATCACATGATTGGTGAGGAAGAGCACGAAGGCGACACCTATGCTCCCTAGCTCCTTTATTCCTTTTGAGTCTTTTGTCAAGTTACATCTAGGAAGGAGTGGGCTAGTCCACCATAGGTTGCTTTTCATTCCTAGGGGGAGGAAAGGGAGTAACTATAGGTGGTTCATCCACTTTATCCTTGGATTTATACACTTGTTTGATACAAGGAGGTAGGATGGAATTATTGTCATGATCCCTAGGCCTCTTGGATGATGTGGAGGAGGTTTCAAGTGTTGTCTGGTTAGGCATGTCAAATTTTGGGTTGCAACATATCTTTTTCAAGGATAGGTGTTTCCAAGGTAGAAGAAGGTATGTTGTGAATAGAGAGTTTAGATATTTTATTGGCTTTAAACTTTTTTTTTTTTTTTGGACTGCAGGAATCGGGTAGCACGACCCCCTATAAACTGCAGTGTGCCTAGTAAACTTTTTAATGTGACCGGTGGCGCTGGCGCGACATGCCCCTCGGTACCACGGGTTTGGGGGAAGACTAGACCTCGTGACCTCTTGCCTGCAACAGGATGCTTTAGCCAATCGAGCTAGGACCCCCGCTCGACTTTAAACTTTTGATAAGTGATGAAAAATAAATATATTCTAGGAGTGATAGGTTCCATGGGCTCAAGCCAAAAGACTTATAAAGAAAATTTTCCTTTGGAGGATAAAGGATTGAAGCCACTATGGTGGATGATCAATATTTCATTATCAATGGGAAACTTCAAGAATTTTTGAATAATAGATGGGACTGCTTTCATTCAATGAAGCCACACATGGCCTAGTCAAAAACACAATTGGTCTAATTGTGGTATGATAGAGAAGGTAACATCCAATGTCTTAGGGCCTATCTATAATGGGAGAGCGATCGATCTGATTGTAGGATAGGAAAAACCATTATGCATTTTGATCCATGCAGTAGGTCCATCATAAACATCTTGAGAGATATCATTTAGTACCAAAAATTCTTCTATGATCACATTCTCACAACAGGCAGGATCTATGAGTATCCCATTAGTGGGATTATCATAGATTCTACCAGCTATGTAGAGAGGACCATTGTGAATATTTCTAAGTATATCTAGAGGTGAAAAGGTAATCTCAAGAGGTATTTTGGTTTTTCCCTTAAGATGGATAACATCAATCGTGCCTACCATTTCATCTATAGGCTTGACATGGGTCACATGTGGAAGAGCATCAAAATGTTCATCTTGTATATCAACATTCATAACATCAGTTTGTGAAGTTTTGCCTGCTTTGACAAATGAAATATTGTGTTTAGGTATAAGATTGGTAAAAATATGTAAATTCTAGTTTGGGGGTGAACAAAATTATTGCCTTTATCATTGATACCAGCAATGGATAAATGACCCGAATCAATGAGGTTTTGCACAAGGTGCTTAAGATGCTTACATTGTTTGGTGTCATGGTTGTTTTTGTAGAAGTTGTCAAAACCAACTTCAGACTCCAAGAATAGCTGCATGCAAATGGATACCTTTCAAAAGGAAGAGAATGGATGGAGAAAACAAACAAGGGTTTGAAGCTCTAAAAAATGGAGAAATTATCTTATCAGAAAAAAAAGGAATTTATGAATATACAAAGGATCAATCCTTAAGAAGGAGATCATGCAAAACCCTAAAAGAAACCCTAATAGGAAAACATTTAATAATTAATATAATTATTAAATGTCACTTAATGCAAACTAAAGTGAAATCTTAAGAAGGGAATAAAGGTAACTTAATCAACACAATTAAGTTAAAACTTTTACTCTAACACCCCCCCTTAAGATGAGAAAGAGTGCAGCTACAAATAAGTGCAAGAAAGAAAAGGTAACTAGAATATATGAAAGTAAATATGGGTCCCGACAACTAGGTCTGATCAAGTACCCAAATACAATCAAATCTCTGTCAAGTGGAGAAATAGAGAAAACCTCATGGGAAAAACTCTACTGCAAAAAGAGATACTGAAAGCCATGAAGAACATCACTCAAGCAGAAGAAGCTGCAAACAACTGTCAAAAGATGACTGCTATAGTGCTGAAGAACCTCCTCTGAAGATAGGATGATCAGGATCAAGAAGACAACAATCTGCATGAGTGCCCCAAATGACACTACTCAAATTAGATGGAAAACAAAGGCAAACACCTGGAATGAAGATACAAATGGCACAAGTACCGATAGTTTGAAAAACAATGATCAACTGAGAATGGAAGATTCCTTCCAAGGAAAAACCAAGGAAGCATTAGCATGAATAGTATAATACCCCCCCATAATGTTGAACTAGGAGAGCCTGACAAATCCACTGAAATGTTGTGTAACACCTTGTAGTGCATGAAGGAGAAGAAACAACATCTAAAAGTGCACAACAAAACACTTGCAACTAAAAAAGTAGTGTGCAAAACAAAGCACACATGCATGAGGCTAGAATCATATAGATCCACTATCATCATGGAGGGACACTCACCGGACAAAGGTGTGATGGAAAAAGCAAAGGCACTACACAACCCCCCATGGCACTTTATAAAATAGTGCAAGTACAAAATATGGCACAACCTTATGTGCAAAATCCCCAAAATACATGTACAATAGTGTGACACTTTATCTCAGTGCATTGACATAGAAGATTGCTTACAAATGATGCTCAAAATGCCCACAAAGGACAAAAAACTAGAAATACATGAAGAACAACAAAAAACGAAGCATCTCATGCAAACGAGAAGTTCCTAAGAGTTAATATGTCCAAGTAATTCACCAGAGTGTGAAAACACAAAAAACTAAATAAAATATACTTGGAAGGAAAACTGGAAATATTGTATGGATGGAATTGAAGAGCTTTGAAATATGGTTTCAACGCCATTGAGATCGCAAAAAATGCAGAAACAGGTCAAAAGTTACAAGCTCGGGACTGAAAACAACTCCTTTGACTTCAATTGGCTGTAGAATACACCAACAGAAAAATGAAGCGACGAGACCCATACCACTAGAAATTTGACAAAACCAGCTTCTCGATGATATCTCGTTTGCCAAAAAATGATATCATATGCCCAAGTTATGACCTTTGGAAGAAAACAACTCCAAAGGGGAAAAAATATAGTGCTGGATTAAATTTGACGGTCGTACGGCCGTCGCAAAAAAATTTGAGCCTAAATTTGACGGCTAAACGACCGTCACCGCATTTCTTCAATAGGGCTTATTACATAAAAAATTGTTTTTTATATAAAAGAAAATAATTAAAAAAAACTGTGATTTTTTTGAAAAATAAAAAAAATCATAAAAAAGGGCCTGGGTCGAGGCCGGGGCTGACGACCTATGTATCGCCGTTGGCGGTATTGTTAGACTGCTAGTTGGCAGTAAAGCCACCGACGACTGACAGTACACTGCTCGGCGTACTTAAGGCCCCACAGGCCTGTGTACGCAGGTACCTTCAGGTACCCTAGTACAGGCCTGAGCAAGCCTTTAAAAGGCTTTTTTTTGTGTTTTGATTTTTTTTTAAATCAAAAAAAAAAATTACAATATTTTAAAAAAATTCTGACAAAAACAAATGCAAAATTTTTTTATTTTTTTTTACCAGGCAGACGGACGACCGTACGGGTAATTTTTTTTTGCCTCTCGAATCAACTTTGTCCAAAATGGACGAATGAACAGTCAATTTAGGGGTTTTGGACCGCTGCGGATCCAAACAGCGAGGTCCGTTTGGACTCAAAATGCTTTGAAATTGTAGGTGATTCCTTGAATCAAAAAAGAAAACCCCAAAACTATGAATGCCTGATCCAACCCTTGTAGCTCCAAATTCTTCAAACAAGAACAAACATGCAGCAGGAAGGCTCTGATACCATGTAGAAGTTGTCAAAACCAACTTCAGACTCCAAGAACACCTGCATGCAAATTGATACCTATCACAAGGAAGAGAATGGATGGAGAAAACAAACAAGGGTTTGAAGCTCTAAAAAATGGATAAATTATCTTATCAGAACAAAAAGGAATTTATGAATATACAAAGAATCAATCCTTAAGAAGGAGATCATGCAAAACCCTAAAAGAAACCCTAATAGGAAAACAATTAATAATTAATATAATTATTAAATGTCACGTAATGCAAACTAAAGTGAAATCTTAAGAAGGGAATAAAGGTAACTTAATCAACACAATTAAGTTAAAACCTTTACTCTAACAGTTTTGTCTATGGAAATATCAATAAGTAGTGGAGTTATAGGATAGAGGTAATGGATTATTAGGATTGGGTACATGGACAAGAGGTAAGGATATCATTTGTTGTTGGAGTTGAATCATGGTATTATGGAGGGTATCAGGTAAAGGTGTGAAGGTTTGTTTAGGATCTCCATAATTGAAAGGCACTACAATCTTAACAACCGCTATTTGATTATTGGTAGGAGGAGGTTGGGAAGGAGGGTTAAATTGTAAAAACCCTTTATTTGGCTTTTGAAATGGTTGAGAATTTGTTTGATTGGTAGCATCAAATTTCTCAACTTGACTAGAAGTGGATCGTGTATCATGACTACTAGTTGAATTGTGATAATCACATAGCGCTTAGCACAAGTGCATGAAGGAACATAACTTCATTAGGGTGAGATTGTCTTGAAGGGGTGTTATAAATTATTAAGTGAACATATTTTACAGATGTGCATCAGGTATCTTGACGTCAATTAAGGAATAAAGTGCCTAATAACAAGAGATAAAATCTATTATCTTCTTGTTAGTGTCTTGCTTACATCTCATTAGATCAGTCAAGGTCTTTTTAGGGGTCAAGTGGACTTGGAAATGGTTGATGAAGCCATCAAAAATTTCATTGAATGAACTAATTAAATTATTCGGAAGCGAAGAAACCCAATCCAAGGCAGCGTCTTTAAGGGTCCTAGGAAATAGCTTGGCTAACAATTTTTCATCAAGAGAGAATTCACTACATAAATTAGTATAAGCATTAACATGATTAGAAGGATCACCCTTCCCTTTGTACTTATCAAACCTCGTTATTTTTATTCCCTATGGCATCAAGGTATGTAGGATCTCCAAGGATAAGGGATTTCTATGAACATAATGGATAGGTGAACCATGTTGGTTTTGATTAATAGTGGAAATTTGTTGTTGCATGGATGTAATGGTGTGAAAACGTTGTGTGCTAAGAGGATCAGTATAAGTGTTATGAGGTGGAAGGGAAAGTTATGATGGGGTGAATGTAGTGCAAGGGAAGTGAGTGGAATGCTAATGGGGGAATTGTGGAAGAAGCTAAGGGATGTGATGCCACATAAGTAGGAATACTAGTAGGGACACCAAGGGAAGGTATCACATTTCTAAGTTTTTGTATTGTTGTTGTCACATTAAGAGATGTGTAAGTGGGAATGGAAGCCATTGTTGAAGGAGGAGGAGTAGAAGGTCCTTGGCTAACAATAGGGGTGGTTGGTTGAGAAACCCTAGGTGTGGAAGAGGCATGTTTTTTTTATATTTCAATTATTTTATTCACAACATCTAGGCCATCATCACTCTCAAGCATACGGTGAATGTTCTCGATGTTGGGGATGGAAGTGGTGGATATGTTCTCAAGGCTTATTTCATGTTGGATGTAGGCTAGGTTTGCATGAATGTGAAATAGCTTGTCATGTGGGAGGTCATCAATTTTATTGTCAACATGAGTGTTTCCTAGGTGCAGAGAGTTACTGAGGGTGGTTTCAAGGCCTAGTGCACTATTGTCGATACTAAGAGTAGAAGCTCAAGAGATCCCAAGATATACAACAATAGTATTGTCATGAGATGCCACAAGTCTAGAGCTTCATCTCACTATGGTATCAACAAGAGAACACCAAATTCTCATGCAAAGTTTTCTAAAGGTGGGGTGGATGCAAATGTAATGTAAACAAAGGAGACTAAAATGATTATAACCAGAATTCTAGAAAGTAAAACAAAAATGAAGAAATAAAAAATAGAAGTGTAGAAATTTATTTGAAAATTCCAGAAATTACAGAGTGAATGGTGAAAGAGGACTAGGTCGCCCAGTGTGGCGAACTAGTCCCAAAAGTGATTTTTGACACTTTTATGAATGTTTGACTAATTTTTATGGTTTTTATGCTTTTTTTTTATGCAAACACAGAATAGAAATGCAATTTTCTGTGTACTTTTTTAATGAAAATGCAATGAGAAGTGCAAGTTAACATGAAAATTTCACTAATGCACTTTTTTTTTACAAACCATAGGATGCAAACAATGCAAAATCCTAATGCAATGCAAAATTTGTCCTAAGATGCAACTATAAAATTAGAAGATTAACAAGTGATCTACGGTTGGGTTCACCAAAATGAACCACCAAAAATATAATAATGCTAAAAGGGAAAGAGGATTCCCATATAGGCCCCTAGGGTTTTTCACCTAGGATCTTGGTTAGAAGGAATGACACTCTTTCACACTAATGATGTTATTTTAAGTGATTTCATTCAAAGGGTATGGAATGAATAGGGTTATGTTGTGTGTGATGAAGTGTGTCTAAATATTAGAATGTAATGAAACTAAACTAACTATGAAATATAAACAAAATAAAATGTAAACTATATACAAAGAAAACTAAATGACCTAAATGTGTGCAAACTAGAAATAAACTAGAAATGATAGAGATAGTGCACTTGAGAATTGAAATTTGCAGAAGAGGAGTTGTGGAGTGTTTTGGAATCTACCGGAAATCTGCACAAGGACACTTATGCCAGATTGGGCGACCTAGTCCTTCTCCCGAAAAACTTTGCTAGAATAGGTTTTTGGTAAAAGGGTATCCAAAAATGTGAAAACCCTTTTTCAGGATTGGTACATGGACATGGTCACCAAAGATGGTGACCTAGTCTTCCTAGTACTTTCGGGAGTTTTGAGGTCTAAATTTGTAGGCCCCCACTTACACTTCTCTTTCTGACAGTGACCCATGTGTGAATCTTTATAAAATGACCTGCAAGTTGTCTTTTAGCTCCTCCTAGGGTTTGATGACTTGAGTTGATGTAGATAGAATGATGGTACCCTTTTCAACACTTTTCTTTGACTAATTTGCATACACATGTGCAAAACACACATGCAAAGAGAAAGAAAATATTAGGGTTAGCGAATAGGGGTTTTCCTTAGTCAAACCTCTTGTTGGTAATCAAACCCAAATGAAATAGAAATGAAAAGGGAAGATGATTGAACAAAAATAAATGTAAACACTCACCAAACCCTCATTGAAGATGTCTACAACATGCAAGAACCAACTCCAATGGAGGTTGCTTGAAGTATCTTGTGCTTGAATGCTTGCTTGAAAAGATTAAGTGTAAGAGTGCTTGTGAAGTTGAAAATGATGTTAGGGGGGGTGAAATGAGAATGGAAGCCCTTATTTATACATTTTATGCCCTAATTTCCTAAAAATAACACATGATAGGCTGACCCTAGGGTTTTGGAGGAAAATTCCCGTTAGAATTTTTTTTCAAATTTTGAGTTTTATTCCTAAAGGGACTAGGTCACCCAAGGTGGCGACCTAGTCCACTTGGACAAATTCAAGTGGTGTTCGGGAATTAAGTGGTGTTTAATGTTTATTATCGGGCTTGCCTCCTGAAACACACTTAGGTTAGGCCTAAAAGTACATTAAGGGACCAATTTATCATAAGGAAGGGTGAATTTGTTGATGACAAGCCTAAGAAAGTGTGAAAATGCATTACAACACTTTACAACACTTTGACACAAGGCTTGAAAAGGGGTAAAAAGGAGTTTTTTAGGTGAATTGTGTTGAAAGGGTCTTAGAAAAGTGGAAAGATTTGTTACAACACTTCACAACACCTTTGTAAAACACTGTTAGGTTATTGTTGATTTTCAAGCATTCAAGGCCTAATGCCACATTATAGCATCAAATCAAAGCAAAATCAGGCCAAAATCCAAGGGAAAAGGCCCAAATGAGTGAAAAAAGTGTCAAGGCTACACTTTTTGGCAACACACACCCCAAAATAGATCCACATACAGAGAAAAATTCAATGGGGAAGAGTTAAACTGCAAAGAACAAGAATTTATTGAGCAATCCAACCATGACCCAAAAGGAGTGGTCATAGAAGAGGTGGATACTAAGGAGGAAATAAATGATGAGGAACTATTTAAAAATTCCAACAACCTCAAGGTGCTCAAACTAATGGAAAAACTGTTGAAAAGGGACCCAAATTCTTACTTCTTCAAGTTAGCATAGAGGTGTTAAATTGCTAATAGACTTTAACATGGAGGATCTCGAAGATCTTAATCTTATTCCTTTAGGGGATAACTTAGTTGTAAGATAGATATTTGAACCCATGGATATTCTAAACATTCCACCTATATTCTCACAAAATAATGGTCAACCCATGGAAAACCTATTGTATAGAAAACCAACTCAAATCGAACAAGTGGAAATGACCCAACAATAAGGAGGTCCATCCCAATATGTACCACAAAACAACAATCCTCTACTAGGCCAAAATGTACCTCAAAACACTTTGTATGTCGACCCTTCCCAAAACATTCAATACCATCAACAATGTGGACCATAGGGTCCCCTTCCAAATCAATATCATCAACAAGGTGGGCCACAAGGCCCCCTTCCATATGAGTACCAACGACAAGTTGTGCCACAAGGTACCCTTCCGAGTTTGTCCCATCAATAAGGTAACCCACCAATGCACCCTCAAGGAAATCTTCAGTATATTTCTCCCCAACAACAAGGTGTGGCAAACGGTACCCTTCCTAGTTCATCCCATCAACAAGGTAACCCGTCAATGCACCATTAGGGAAACCTTCAGTATAGTTCACCCTAAAAATAAGGTATGCCACATGGTACCCTTCCTATTTTGTCACATCAACAAGGTAACCCACCAACACACCATCGGGAAAACCTTTAGTATAGTTCACCCCAAAAACAAAAGTGTGCCACATGGTACCCTTCACAATTTTTCCTATCAACAAGGTAAGTTTCCAACACACCATTAGGGAAACCTTTAAAAAATGATGTCCCAACAACAAGGTGTGCCACATGGTACCTTTCCCAATTCATCCTACCAACAAGGTGTCCCGCTAATGCATCAAAAGGGTAACCTTTAATATAATTTTTCCCAACAACAAGGAGCTAACACTCCTTACCCTCAACAAGGAGCTAACCCTTCTTACGTTCAGCAAGGATCTAACCCTCCTTACACTCAGCAAGGACCTAACCTACCCTATGTTTAAAAAGGAATCCAAGGTTCAATACCCCTGTTGTATCCAACTTATGACCAAAAAAAATTTGTGGGACAACAAGGCTATTACATTCAATACATGAAAATAAATGTACGAAAAACTAAGATGGAAATACAACTAGAGGTGATGAGTTAGAGAATATCAGACATGTAGGTAGGGAAAACAAAAAAGACTTATACCCTATAGAAAATATGTCCATTCCCATTTGAACATTCCATCACTATGCTACCTTTTCCAAAAAACTTTAAAATACCCAAGTTCGACAAGTACAAAGGAAGAGGAGATCTATTGGAGCATGTACAATATTTTTTAGTATCATGTATGGAAGTACAAAATAATAACTCTTACCTCATGAGGCTCTTTCTACGTAACCTTATCGGTCATGTTATGGAGTGGTTTTCCCATTTTTCACTGGGAATTAAAACCTTCGATGAACTATCTAGAAAATTCATAAGCCACTTCTCATTCATCATAGAGAAAGATATCACCATCACAAATTTATCCATTTAAATATTCTAGGAGATTCATTTACCTCCTACCTACAAAGATGGAGGCACAAAGCTAGTCAATGCAAATAGCCCATTCCCAACAAATAATTAGTAGATATCTTTGTCTCAAATGTCCTACCTAACTTCAACTACCAACTCACTATGTTATTTCCTGCAAAATTTGAATAGCTCAAAAGACAGTCCCTCTAGTTCAAATGATAAACCTAATATTTGGGCCAAGAACAAGAATGTTACAAATGATGGAGAAATTGATGGTAGAGCATTATAGAATGCACAAAAAATACCTCAAAACAAACCACAAGTGGCACAAACTAGCTATATTCCAAATAGTGCACAAAACAACCAACTTACCTATCCCAAGAACAATTAGGCAATCAACCAACAAATAAATCAAGGAGGTCAACACAGGCAATATGATCAACCATGGAGGTATTTCATGATACTAGGAGATTCAATTGAGACAATCATATGTACACTAGTACAATAAACCTCATCAAGGTCAATAATTGCCCGAACTATAAGGAACCCAACTTTAAAACACCATGGTATAATGAGAAGGATTTGTGGGAATTCCAAAAAGTCAAAGGACACACCACAAAAAACTGCATGACACTCAAGCACCTCATCCAAGACTTAATAGGCAAAGGAGAAGTGGATGTTGAACATCATCCCAAAAAAAAGTACCTCCATATATACACAAACCCAATCCCAAACCACACCAAAAGGAATGACAAAGGAAAGGACCAAGATAACCACAATGCTAACTTCATGTATGGTGACATAGTTCTAGGAACCCTCTCTCAAGTAGATGATACTAGGGCATATTTAGTGACTATACGAGGTGGATAAAACAATTGTAATGTAACTACCCATCGAGGGAGAGTTACAATATAGGAATCCTCTCCTAAAACTACAGCTAAGTCACCAAGTGACTACAATATTGTGGAACAACTAAAGAAGACTCTTGCATTGATTTCAATCCTAGAACTACTAAAGTTATCACCTAGACATAGGGAGATACTAAAAATAGCATTAGAAACATTAGTCCCTAATGACCTCAATCCGGATCAATTCCACGCCATGGTTGGAAACATTATGGCCAATCACAATTTAGTCTTTTTCGATAAAGACCTTCCACAAAATTCATTCCACAACCAAGCCCTCTACATAGAGGTTGGTTTCCACAAGAACATGGTAAAAAGAGTATTAATAGATAATGGTGTAGGTCTAAACATCTATACCTTGAAATTCATAAATTTTTTGGGGTATTCTAATAATGTGATAGACAAAGGAAAGATAATTACTATAAGTTCCTATGATGACCTTGAAAGGAATTGAGAAGGGACAATCAGGTTACTGGTGTAGATAGGGCCAACCATCACAAAAAATACATTTCAAGTACTTGATCTTGATTTTTTGTATAACCTTCTCCTAGGACACCCTTGGATCCATGCATTACAAGAAATACGATCAACCTTTCACCAATTCCTAAAGTTTCCCCGTAAAGGAAAGGAGGTGACACTTTATGTTGATCTTGAACCTTTCCACTTTTGTGCAAATTTGGAGGAGAATTATAATAAGATCCAATGCATATGTTGATCCTTCCACACTACCATCGACCTCAACCAAGACCACATCAAGTGAGAAACCAAAAATGGAAACCATGGTTCAAGTATTGGATATGGGTAATGGGAATTACCACTTCAACCAAGCATTCTGCATTGCCATGATTCCACCAACACCCAATGTCTATGGAGGTTTGAAAGAGATAAAGTATGCTCAAATAGCACAAATGATACTCAAACCTATGATTTTCACAAAGTGGGGAGATATGAAGGACAAAGAGATATTCAAAGAGGACTTCTCATCCATGATCTACAAAGAGGACCAAAAAGAACCAGAAAAGCCACAACCCATTCTAATTGATCCTAATAGTAGAGTTTATCAATTTTTTAAACAAATGGGATATCAGGGAATAGGTGGCCTTGTGCTACAAAAACAAGGCTAATGGGAGCCTATCATATTGGAATGGAAAAATTAAAAAAATGGGACTAGGTTATAAGCCAAAAGATGTGGTTACTCTAAAAACCAAACAAACCTCTTTTAAGAAACAAGAAACTTTTGCTAGTATTAAGACATTGGATATCTACCATATCATGAACAATGATTTACCCATCAAAGACTTATTTAAATTTTTTAGCATTGATAGGTTCCCTCTCTAGTTTATCAAAACTATTCCCAATATGTATTCTTATTTTGGAATAGGATCTAACAAATACGAATGGGATTCTCCTTCCTTTACACTAGATATGGTTCCCCCACTTCTAGTAATGACAACCTAGACACCCAATGGGAAAATATACCAAAGCCATACTAACCATTTTGAAATCCTTCATAAGCTTTGCGGATAATGATGATAGCCTACCACTCTGCTACCCACAATTGATAGATTGGGACCAACAACAAAATACACCTATTTTGGATCAATTCCAAAATGATGAGGCAATCACAGAGTTCATGGGACTTTGAACGGACATACCAGCAAAAGATCACAAATCAGGGTTCGTCATGGAACTTGAACAGGATGCATACATTGGTGGAGAGATTGAATCTTCTAGTTACAAAAGTGAAAGAGAATATAAAAATAAAAATATGATCCCCTAAAGAAAACCATAATGTGGCTCTATCAGATCCTAAAATGAAGAAAATAAGTAGTGCATCTAAAGGTGAAAACCTCCTTGAGGAACCCAAGGATGGAGGGTTCAATCTCCCCATATCATAATATCAACAAAAAATCAATGCTCTTAGTAGAAGAAGTAGAGTCCATAAATGTTGGCACAACAGAGGACCCAAAAATAGCATACCGTGTGGTGTTGCTTGATCTTGAAGAGAAATCAAACTTCATAGCATTCATCAATGATAGGAAGGTAAAATTTGCATGGATCTATGCAAATATGCTTGTATTAGATCCAACACTATGTTAAATATCCAATATACTGAGATGGGGGTGAATCAATATATTATTTGACTTATTGAACAAATACCATACAATTAATCCAAAGCATATGATAATTAAGATAAGAAAAATCATCAACAAAACATGAAATACAGAGCACAAGAGACACTAGAATTTTTACATGGAAAACCTAGAGTGGAAAAATCCACGGCGAGGATTAACTCACGATATAGTATAATTGGTTATAAGAAATTATAAAAATGTGGCTTACTTCTCGGACTCACTGTACAAAATGGGAGGATCACTGCCTGCAAAATGAAGTAAAAAAATGGCTAACCGCTAGAATGAACTAATAGAAGTACACCTCAAGTGCAAATTCAATTCCTTTGTAGTTCAAAAGATTTTTTATGCCAATAGATCACCCTTCACCCTTTTTTCTTTCATATCTAATCTTCTATTATTTGCTCAACACATACATTCTCCATCAAATCTACAAAAACATCTTGTATATCTATATATGATTGCCCAAAGATAACAATTAGGTTGGATTGGAAAATATTCTCAACAACAATAATTCAAATGTGTGGCATGCTACAACTTGTCGACATGGATTACACAAATAAAATTTAATCCATTATATCTTTATCTGCTTGATAGGTCAGACAACAATAGACCTAATAGAAAAATTGTAACTCATATGATGATATCAATGATAACCACAATCACCTGTACTCACGAGTTCTTGTCCATGCATGATTTTACCAATTATAGGGAATTTCCCAAAAACCTAAAGTAGGGGCTATTTACTGGAGAGGATTCTAGAGAAAAATACCGAAGGCTAGTCCTATATTATCGGCTCAGAATACTGGATAAATGTGACTTGGATTCTTGCAGTTGCAACTCATATATCATGGTGAAATCAATGACAAAAAAACTGTTAACAAGGGATATGATCTTCTTCATTCTTCCAAAAATCTACCCTTTGTCATTGATGATAACACATGCCAAAAATAATATACAAAACTATACAGAATATTCTCTAATTTCCATTCCTCTTCTCCCCCTTTGACATCAAGGAAAAAGGTCGAACAAAAACATGAAATATATGTACACATAGTTTGGAATGTACAAAAACATGGAATCAAACTTCTGAACTCCCCCTAAGGAGTTATCTCATGCAATGTAAAAATAGAAAAAATCCTACCCGAAGGAGGAAGCATTTTGCAATTCCTGAAGAATGCCTTGCTAGGCCACTTTGCCATTTTCCCAACTCTGCTTTGTAGATACCAGAGTTTTGTTCAAAGATTCTAAGGCACTAAAATTCTCTTCAACTTCATCCAAAGTATCTAGAGTCAAATTGATCTTGTCCAATTTTTCAGTAATAACCAAAGCATTGGCTACCAGAGCATACTCCATTCTCATGTTATCACCAAGAAAGCCTAATTTCTTGATTATCTCTTCCTTCTACTTTTGTAGCATAAAGAAATTTTCCCTGTGCATAGAAATAGCATTCCAAGCTGATCTATCTCTGTCCATTGATATATTATAAGTGTTGGAGATAGTGGTCAATTGGGAATCAAGGGAGTCCATGAGATCTTTTATGCTTTGAGTGGCATCAGGCCACCATATACAATATGCAAACACAAAATTAGCTTCAACTTCACAAGCCTTCGCAGCTTCAAGGATCTTCTCTACATTGGTATGTGCTAAGGCACATTTTTCATGAAGGATCATTAGTATTTTCTCCTTTAGTTTCTCTTTTGCATCCTATTTTGATTTCTCAACAAGCCATGTGGCATGCTCCTTGAAGGAGTCCAATAGAAGCTTCAATTTCTCAACTGGAGAGAGAGATGCATCTATAGATGTATCTGGTGTAACATATTGTAGGGCCTTTATGGAATCTTCGATAAGCTCAATCCCTTTCTAATGAATTTCTAAGATTTCTCTTTTGTTAGATGCATGTAATACATCACCTAACACCAATTTATGTACCAGAGAAATCTTGTTCAAGCCTACATAACCTTGATTCATTGGAAGTTGTAGGAGTTTTAGAGGAATTACCAGTTGGAATCTGATCTTCTTAGACAACATTCCCTTCAAGGCATCATCACTAGAGGAGGATTCTCCAGTGGACTTCTGTGATTCTACAACCTGCTGAGATGATTATTCATTCTTTCCAGTGATATCATCTGATTCCTTGTTTCTGTTTTCTTCTTCTTCCTCTGCATTCTCTTTTGGGGTGTACTAGAGGGGTAGCAACATGAACTTCTGCTGCAAAATTTTCTTCAACATGTTTTTCATTTTCTGGATTCTCATTATCAGTATTGATTTATGGTAGAACATGTGTACTAACTATTTTTGAAGGGATATTGGTGTCATTCAGTTCCAAAGGTATATTATCATCAGCAACACCGAAAGGAAGTTCTTCCACAACTTCTGAAGGAGTTTCTTTTCTAGATTCAGGTGTCAAATCGGATGCACCAATCATGCCATACTTTTCCACAATATCTTTGATAGTTCTTATTGTTTTCGTCCTTATTCCTTTGATTTATTTCATATCTTTTACCATTAGAGTATTAACTCTTCTTTTCTCCCTTAACATTTTAGCACAAATATTCTTCAAAAATTCTAAGTTATCCAAAGACAAAGAGGATGCAATTTATTTATAAGCTCTATTTCTTATTTTCTCTTCAAACTCAATTACCTCTACTCTTCTTTTCATCAAGACTTCCCACAAATTCTCAAGAACATCACATTTGATGTTGTCCCATTTAGCTTCTAAAATAATGACATATTTGATAATGGCTAGAATTATTATTTATGTATCCTCTTCTCCTTCTAGATTATACACTTTTGTTGTATACTTCACCATATTATTCACCAAAACATCTAGTTTAAGAGGGGAATCGGATCTTATCGAAGAGGTATTCTGCTCTTCCTAGTCTAATGGAAATTCTTCTGTAACTTTGGCCTTCTTTTCATCATTGAAATTTTGTTCATCAATGTCTTCAGATGATGACACAGTGAAATTTTCTCAAGCCAAATTTTGATGCACCTTCACCAGAGGAGGCACTCGCCCTTCTCTTTCTTGTCAATTTTGCAGCAGGGTCTTCTTCCTCTTGATTATCAATAACACTCATATTCTTCTCCCTAGTAGCCTTTTCTTTTCTTTGTTTGACATGAACTACCAGAGGAACACCTTTTATGTTTCCTGATCTTGTTGTGGGTTCAGAAGGCATTGCGCCTTTTCCTTTATCAATAGTGTTGGTCATAGACTTCACTATAGCTAGTCCAGAAGCTGGAATGGAAGGAGGGATCATGCTAGATCGCCTTACATTAGGTAGTTAAATAGACTTATATCCTTGAACAACTCTTCCTCGAGCTAACTCTTTAGCTGTGAAACATTTCTTGATCATTTCCTCTACATTTTTCATAATTTTCGCTTTGTTGTGCTCTAAAAAGACTTCCATGGATTTCTCTACATATGTCCCAATCTGGGGCTCATTCAGATCTTTAGGAATCTTCAATAAGAGTTGCACATATTCTTCAACATCATCTTCTAAAACTTCACAACCTAGAGGCTAAATCTAGATGGCCAGGGGTTCAACCACTTCTATCATACACTCATCAGAAGATACATGAAATATAATCTCATTTTTATATTTCTCAACAACCTTTCTTGGAATTTTGTCTCTCATTCATATTCTTCTTAAACAAAAAAAAGAATGTCAACAAGAAATTTTCTATATTGTTCACATCACTCAACTTTCTCATGTTCTCAAAAATCTGATGGGCAACAAGTCAAGATGGATCCCAACACACAGTTCCAGATTTTCTCAGAAGCATCCTCGGAAAATAGAATAAAAAACATACAATCAGAGAACCAAAATTGAAAGGATACTTCCTCTCCTCTGACATTCTCAGGTTCTCAAGTAGTTGTTACATGAGAAGCTCACATAGATCATAATTCACACCATTTACAAACATATCATAGCCAATATAGATAGTTGTGGCAGACACAAAATTATCTTTGTTGGTGAAGTAGATTTTGTGGCCAATCATCATGGATGCATACTTCATGGCTGGGTTTGTAATAGGTTTTGTCACTAGAGCCCTTTTTTCATAGGTAGCATTGGTGAGTTTTGATACCATTTCATTTTTCACTGCCTTAAGTACAAGTATTGATCTGGTGTCATAGAGTCTGGTGATAGTTTTGATTGATTCCTTGTTTATCAAATGTAGTTCATGAGTCCATAAGAACTGATCATGCATTATGCTAAGAACCAAATTTACATATGGATCATCCACTATAGAATTGAAATTTGGGAAGTTGTTCCAACAATCCAAATTCTTCGTGACAAGATTCAAATATTTAGGTTTTACCAAGAATTCATCATCAATGAGTTCATTCATCCATATATCAATTAGTTTGATATGATTGAAATCCTTTGAATTAACCCTAATGTACATCCTTGTGTCTTCAATCAACATGACACCATGGGGAATCGAAGAGAAAGCGCCCATAGGGTCATCTTTGAAAACCTTCATTGAATATTTTTTGTAGGAGGGCCTAGGTCTTTCTGTTGTTTGTATGACTACAATAGTTTCCATTTTCTATATATCGAACTTTAAAGAGTTCAAGGAATGAATTTTCACAAGATCACAACACAAAATCAAAAAATACCTTTTTCTTCGCAAATAACTAAAACTAGGGTTTACACCAGTTGCACCTTAATTCACTCTGAATCACTCCAAGGCCACTCTTTACCTCTTTCAAATGCACAAATGATCGAAATGTCTTTATGATTTCACTTTTATAGATTAATGTGGTGCCATAATTTGCATTTAATGGTCTTGGAATTCAAAAAGCTACCAAAATTCCTCAGTTGTGCTAAAAATCCCTAATATGTTTCACAAACAAGCATACAAGCTTCTTTTCTTCTAGTTTATTTTTAAAACCTTTGCATACTGATTTCTTACGACTTCAGTTAATGTCAAATATCTGGCATGCTCATAATCAGGGGGTTTTAAGGATTTTCCACTAGAACTCCCTCTAAGACCATGCTAGGTCTAATTCTCAGAGGAATCATCTACACCGGATGAGGGTACATACGCATCCGAATTCTCAAACTCTTCTTTATTTTTCCATACTTTACTCATTTATTGATTCACTTCTTCTTTGCCAACCTTCTTCACAGGTTCATTCTTTTCTACCAAAGCAAATTGTTTTCCCTTTTTTCTTCTGCAAGCTTTTGAAATATGTCCCGATTTGTTGCAATTATAATAGACAAAATTTCCTAGATTGGATTGACTTCCATTAAACCTTGTTTTACACTAATTCACTTTATGCCCATATATATTGCATGCATAACAATAACCAACAAAGGATTGATTCATCCTTCCCCCATTAAAGCAATTCATCATCTGAGTTTTGCATTCACTAGCTCTATGTCCAACCCTATTATAGGCATAGCATTGTCTGGGGAAAGAACCAAAAAACTAATTCTTTTTGCTTCTGAATTCAATTGCCTTATGCCCAAACTTGTTGCATGAAAAAAGTGCCATTGAAAGATGGATACCTTTGTGTATTTGGTTGTCTGATAGGTGGTTTTCTTCCTGAATTTATTTTTTGTCTCCCTTTATATCTTGAGTCTTGATTTTTACTTTAATTTCTTGACACATTCATTTGTTTCATAAATATTCTCTTTTAGATATTTATTCTCATTTTCATCTTTGTCAAGATTATCAAGGGCAGTATAGAGTTCAACATTATTCTCCATTTGTTCAATCTTCAAGATCTTCCTCAAGCTGTTAGACTTCTCTAGAGGAACCAAACTCTGATACCAATTGTTAAATATCCAATATACTGAGAGGGGGGGTGAATCAGTATATACTTTGACTTAAGTTGAAAAAATACCATACAATCAATCCAAAGCATATGATAATTGAGATAAGAAAAATTATCAACAAAACATGAAACATAGAGCACAAGAGACACCAAATTTTTTACATGGAAAGCCCAGAGTGGGAAAAACCATGGTGAGGATTAACTCACAATATAGTATAATCGATTATATGATATTACAAAAAGGTGGCTTACTACTAGGACTCACTGTCCAAAATGGGAGGCTTGTTTCCTACAAAATGAAGTAACAAAAATGTCTAACCACTAGAATGAACTGATAGAAGTACACCTCAAGTGCATATTTAGTTCCTTTGTAGTTCAAAAGAATTCACATGCGAGTAGATCACCCTTCTTCCTTTTCACTTTCATATCTAATCTACTAATATTAGATTAACACATACATTCTCCATCAACTCTACAAAAACACCTTGTATATATATATGATTTCCCAAAGATAAAAATCAGGTCAACTTGGCAAATCTTCTCAACAAAAATAATTCAAATGTGTGGCATTCTACAACTTGTCGCATGGATTACACAAAAACAATTTAATCCATTATATCTTTATCCACTTGATAGGTCGGCCAACAATAGACCTAATAGAAAAATTGTAACTCACATGATGATATCGATGATAACCACGATCACCTATACTCACGAGTTCTTGTCCATGTATTCTTTTACTAATTACATGCCATTTCCCAGAAACTTGAAGTAGGGGCTATTTACCAGAGAGGATTCCGAAGCAAAATATTGGAGGCTGGTCCTGTATTACCAGTTTAGAATACTAGATAAATGTGACTTAGATTCTTGCAGTTGTAACTCATATATCATGGTGAAATCAATGACAACAAAAAATATGTTAACACGGGATATGATCTTCTTCATTCTTCCAAAACACTAGTGGTGCATCATTTAGCCATATCCCCTAGAGAAAATCCTATCAAGAAAATACTTTAAAAAAATGCATCCTCAAATAGCATTATTGGTAAAGATAGAACTAAAGAAGTTACTAGATGTGTGTTTCATTAGACACATCGATTATTCATAATGGATATCAAATCTAGTACCAATGTTAAAATCAACTAGGGGCATAAGAATCTGCACATAATTCTAAGACCTGAACAAAGCCCGCATGAAGGATAACTTCCCACTTCCAAGTATTGACATGATCATGGATCTAACAACAGGGCATGAGATTTTATCCTTAATGGATGGTTTCTCTAGATATAACTAGATAAAAATATCTCCAAACGATCAACACAAAATAACATTTAATTGTGCTTTGGGACCTTCTACTAGAATGTAATTGTATTTGGTCTAAAGAATGCAAGAGAAACATATCAAAGAGAATGATGAACATCTTCCATGATATGCTACATACAATCATGGAAGACCATGTAGATGACATTCTATAAAAGACTGTCAAAAGGGAAGATCACTTGACCAATCTTACAAAGGTATTTGATCGGCTTGAACAATATAGTTTGAGACTCACCCTAAGAAGTGTGTGTTTAGAGTAACATCCAAAAATTTGTTAGGGTACATAGTTTCAATAAGGGGGATTGAAGTGAATCCTACAAAAGTAAAGTAATACTAGAGATGCCTCCACCAAAGACATTAAAACAACTAAGGAGTTTACAAGGGAAGATGCATTCCATAAGGCAATTTATCGTACAACTGGCAGAAAAATGTCACCCTTTCACTCATCTCCTACACAGGGACATCACCTTAAATTGGGATGGGAGATTTGACCAAGTGTTCCAGAAAGTCAAGGAATACCTACTTACTCCCCCTATACTCATATCACCCATACTAGACAAGGAAATGACACTCTAAATTTCTAGCACACAAGTAGCATTGGGAGCTCTCCTAAACCGGCTAGATGATGATAACAAAGAAACAGTGGTCTACTACATCAACTAAAAATTGGTGGGCTACAAGTTAAAACTACACACCCATAGAAAGAGTGTGTCTCTCAGTTATATTTATGACACAAAATTTGAGACAAGTTACATCTTAAATAGAAAGTTTAAGTTGATTTGAAAAGTAGATCCACTAAAGTACCTACTAGCAAAAGAAGTCCTAATAGACCAAATTACTAAATGGGTGAGAATCTTCTGAGTGAATTTGATATAGAGTATGTGGATAGAAGAACCATCAAGGGACACATCATAGAAAACTAGTTGGTTGAGGCACCCATAGATGATCATAAGCCTCTCACAATAGACTTTCTAGATGAAAGCATCCTGATGACAGAACAAATAGGTCGTTGGACTCTATACTTTGATGGGTCCCACACTCAACATGGCTCTGGAAAAGGTATTCTATTTCTCACACCACAAGGAGATAATTTACCCAAAGCATACAAGATCTCTTTCCCATGCAGGAACAATATCTCAGAGTACAAGTCTTAATCATAGGGTTGAAAATGGCTATTGAATGGAGAATAAAAGAGCTACATGTCTTCGAAGACTCTCAACTAGTAATCAAACAAGTGAACAATGAGTATTAGACAAAAGATGACAAGTTGATGTTGTATAAAATGATGGTGGTTAGCTTCAAGTAATATTTAATCACAATAACCTTTGAAAAAACTCCTCAGATCAACAATAGAGTTGTTGATACAATGGAAACAATAAGCTCACTTCTTGGTATTCCATAAAATGTTCCTAAGTATGAGTTCCTCATGGAACAACTTCTCATACCTGCATTCAACATCCAAGAGTTTGAATTGGTATGTGTTGTTGTTGGTCCTAACTCCCCATGTTACCAAGATACATTTGACTACATCCAACACAGTATCATACCACTTGACCTAATGACCACTCAAAAGAAAACCTTCATTCATACAAATTCATGCTTTATAATTCTAGGAGATACCCTATACCATCGTAGTATATATGGTATGTTACTCTGATGTCTTAACACAAAAAATCACAAATGGCCTTACAATAGGTACATGAAGGTGTTTGTGGGTCCCACTCTAGCGAACCTAACTTGGTCCAAAAATTGCTCAAAATGGGGTATTATTGGCCCTCCATGGAATACAAATGCATTCAATATTCTATAAAGTGTCATCAATTCCAAAAGCATAATCACCTTATTCATGCACCAGAATAGGAGTTGAGACCGATCAAAACACCATGGACTTTCTTGTAATGGAGATTAGACCTAGTAGGTAAGATTTCATCTACTTCATCTAACAGGAAAAAGTTTATTATTACTGCAACAAAGTATTTCACTAAGTGGATAGACACAATTCCATTGACCTACATCACTAGAAAATAGATATCAAAGTTCATTATGAATTATCTAATTTGTAGGTATAGGATCCTCCAAACGATAATAATGGACAATGGAACACCATTCAAGAATCAATATGTCCAAGAAATTTTCTCCCAATTTTCTATCCAACATAGATTCTCCATGCCCTATTACCCCCAAGGACATGGTAAGGTTAAAGTGTCTAATAAAACCATATTGAAAATACTAAAAAAAATTGTTAATGAAGCCGACCATGATTGGAATTTGTAGCCAAACCCAACCCTATGGGCTTACTGAACTAGCATCTGAACACCTATAGGTGCCACACCATTTTCCTTGGTCTACAAATCAAAGGTTGTCTTACCTATCAAGGTAAAAATCCCCTCATTGTGAATCTCATTAAAAGGCATGGTCAACAATGAAGAATATTAGGTATCCAAGTTAAATGAATTGGATCTCCCAGATGAAAGGTGTTTGAGCACATTAAACCATATTTAGGTTTATCAAAATCGGCTCAAACAAAGCTATGACAAAAAGATCAAGGATAGGAACTTTCAAGTTGGTGACCTAGTCCTCAAAGAGAACCAGAAGGTACAAATGAATCAGGATGGAAAAGTAAAATTTGAACCTAACTAGGTAGGCCCATTTATCATCACAACAAGCTATGGTTATGGAGCTAAAAGTGGTTCTGCTTCAAGAATAGCAAGAAAAACCAAAAAAATTTAAAAAATACAAAAAACAAAAAGCAAGAAAAATAGTAAATAGAAATAAAACATTTTATAAGGGAAAACCACTTTTGTGGCACTTCTAGAACAAGTACTGTAGTGAAAACCTAGAAAACGGGCGCTATGTTTGAATAAGACTTGCATCATTATCAATCGATACTATCAAAAACATTCACGCATTCATCTCATAATAGAACATGTATCTAACCATGGCTTGTTACTGATTTAGGAGAGTAGTATTGTCTCAACTAGGGGAAACTTCCTAAAGTTGGTCATGGATTAGATATGTATGTGTCCCATTATGGTCAAAACTATCAAAAATAAAAAAATCATCTAGAAAACAACAAAGTCAAAAAAATCTAAGAAACATCAAAAACAAAACATCATTGGATTATTCCTTCACTCAAATATTCTAAAATATCAACATTTGTTTGAACCTCATGGCTAGTTCAAGTAGATTTCTTGCGACATATCCTCTAGAAGTTAAGAAGTGGAATATCAATCCAGGTTAACAATATTGTTTGAAATCCAAAAAAATAAGTTTATGCTTTGAGTCAACCAGTCAAACTATGTGGTTCTTGTGTGTAGAAAATAGGTAAGGCTTAATAGCCCTCGAGAACCTAGGTCAATCCCTTTAGGTTTCTATCATGCTTTATTTCAACTTAGTCAAAAAATTCAACAAAATCCAAAAACATTCACAAAATAGAAAAGATCAAAAAATTCAAACCAAGTGAATTATGAGCCTTTGCATGTACAACATAGGCAAATACTATCTTTGATGAGACCTTGATGCCCTAAGTTAGTCCCCTAAAAATAACAAAATAATATCATAAAAACTGAAAAAAATCAAAAAGTCCCATCTCCATCATCACAATTCACAATAAACTTTTCACCCATAATAAGTAAACCATCACATCCACCCTTTGACAAAACATAAAAAAAAACAAAGAAAACATAAAAAGATAGAACTTTCAAGCAAAACAATCACAAAGATTTGATAAAAAAACAAACTAAAAGAATGACAAAGTATCAACTACCTATCTTTTGACAATTCACCAACAACATCCTGATATATGCCTTAACATATTCATTCTTATGATAGACATAATAAAAAAAGAATAATAGCCTTGAAAACTCAAATAGATATGGAAAGTGATATTGCAACTTTTTAATCTTTTTATAGTCTTATCTTTTTTTTTTATTGACCCATTCTTAGGATATCTTGAGGATGTCCATAAGGATTTAGAGACGAAGGAATGGGGGAAGTTGAGCATCATTTCAGTTTATTGTTTGTAAGATGTTTTTTTAATACTACCATGAAAAATACTTGTTTTATTGAGTGTATGGAAGTTGTTTTGAATCAATTTGTGTAGCAGATGCATGCTAATTATTCTATACCTCTCTATGTAACTAGTCTAAAAGGTTTTAACACAACCCAACCATATATTTTAAACAAAGTTTATGTATGTCTAGTATGAGCAAGAATATTATTTGTATGTTGAGCCAAAGTCCACACAATTGATACAAAGTCACCTTGGTTATTAATACATTGGTGCATCGTATCTATTTTCCACATCAAATAGGATTGTTCAAAATGTGAAGTCTCCAAGTAAAGTGAAAGAAACTCATAAGTACTAACAATATCAAATTTATATTCATCATCAAATATTTCTTCTAACATTCATCCTGCATCACAATATTAGTAGTACCATCTCCATCCTCCATCACAATATCATTAGTATTGGATCTCCATCCTACATACACTATAGTGACCCTCCAGATGACATTGTTATTTCTATTTTTTTTTTAGTTTCTATTAATCATTAGTTGCTTTGAGACTATATTAATTTGATGCATTATGTCATGGATTATGTGATTAGTTGTGAAACTCAGTTGATGATACACTTGAATTTATGATCATCTGTTTAATTTTGTGAGATGACATTATTATGATGGTATATGTTGTTCTTGAATGTTAATGATGGTACTATGATGTAATTGATGTTTGATGTAATGTTTTATGCCAGTTTGGGTGAAGGAGACAGTGTAGCAGTATTAATCCATGAGTGCCCTACTATGCTGTGATTCTTCTTCACGATGTGTCTTCTATTATATATGTTTTTATGGTTGATCGTGTAGTTTGATGTAGCTTTCAGGTACATGCATTGACTCCACCTTCTTCGATAGGTCTAAGTGTGCCAAAGCCCAATGAAATTTGTTGATGGAAGATAGTTCTGATCCTCTATCATGAGCCATCATTCTAGAAAGAACGAGTATCATTTTGTTACCCATTTGTCTTGTTGATTTTTGTTCTGTCATGTTGTCTGTTGTTTTGTCAAGTCATTTTATGTTTGTCATGTATTATATTGATCTACTTGGATTAATTAAATGGTTTAATCGTATGTATTAGAATTATTAGTGATTTATTGTTTTATCATAATTAAAGTATGAATTATCATTTTTAATTTGAAAGTTTATTTTAAAATATTAGAGGAAATAATATATACAAGATTATTAAAAATATATTATTTGTGAAATAATAACTATGTGTAATTGTTTTGTTTGCGCAACTTCAATGTTTCGAAATTGATAAATTTTAACAAGTAATTGTGGATAAAATTTGCAAAATATCTATGTTTTGAACATGATGTTTGAAAAGTTAAAACTGACCCATTAATTGCATGCAAATTGGAAGTTAAGTGGGTGATTTTGCATCTTATTGGAAATGAATGAAAATTTGAGGACACAATTTTCTGGAAGAAGTTTCTTTCTCTGTATTTTCTGGTTGCTTCGTTGAAAATTTTGGTGAATGCTAATCCAGAGGCTTGCTCGTGTTGAGAAGGTTCTATTAATCAAATGATTGGGGTTAGCTTGTTTTTTGTTCGAATTTGGAAAATAATTCTAGATTTTCTCCTTTTAAATTCTTGTTTATTCTTGAATTGAAGCATGCAAAGGGTTTGTTGTATTTTGTGTATGTTATGTTGCTAAATTTTGTATTAAAACTTGTACAAACATTAGAAATGAAAAATATTATTGTTTAGTTTGATTAATGAAATTTTTTTTTTAGAAAAATGAATATTGTATTGGAAATCTAATGATAGTAAATGAAAGCAACCAAAATTCATAATTAGATCTTAGATTCTTCCATTATTGTGAACCGTCTGTGTGATACTTCCTTGAAAATTTTGTTTGTCAAGATAAATCTCATTGTCATCTAAATCAACATATTTCCCTCTTCCATGTTGCTTTAGGCTTTTACCTCTATGCATGCTATTTGATCCTTTTAGCATTTGGTGAAGGAAACCTTGATCTGTATGGTGGTTGTTTTTATGTGTAGCCAATTTGTTCCATCTCCACAATCTTCTATTTTTAACGTTCTTGGTTTTGGGGCTGCCGTTGATGAAATCTCTTTTCTCTATGCCAATTTTTTTTTTTTTTTTTTACACTTAGTCTCTCCTTTACTCTGTACGTGGTTTTCCTGGGAGAGGGTAGATCCTTATTTAAACATTTTTCCTTGAATATCATTCTTTATTCCTTTTGATTTAGTCAATGGTATCCTCTTTAGTTGCAATCGATATCGAATATAATACCAATGAATTTATGTGAATTCTATCAATTAATTTTCAATCACTATATATATCTTCTCTTTACCTGATAATCATCTTCAATTCAAATAAATTACATGTTGTATTAAGTTTGATATTAACAAGTGTTGAATCGGACTTTACCTATTATGCATTGCTTGAAATCGCATGCATCTCTTGTCATTGCATGTGTTCTATCAAGGATTTGTTAACAAACATCACTTATCTCTTTTTCCCGATGTGATAGTTATCATTTTGTGGATTTCAGTTTTTATGTATTTCTAGATTTGTCTGAACTGATCTACATAAGGTGGAAAGTCTAAATGTTGCATTGACGCCATCATTAGGTAACTAGATGGCTATTATTATTGTTTTGATCCACCTTATCTTTTCTTTGTGTATTGCATTTAAGTTCACATTTCTCTTTTGTATACGTGTTGATAGGTCTTGAGGAGCCATCGTTGTACCTAGAATGTCTTCTCTTATTCCCTGATCTTGTACCACTTTGCACATTGTACAACCACTATCGTATGAGATTCCTTACTTTTGTGATAACCCCTTTTCACCTCCTTAAGTGATGTTTCTAATTGCATGTGATAGGAGTTATTGTTCCATCAAACACATGTTATAGTCGATGTTATTTTTAGAAATGTAAGATGATATGAGTTAGTTTCTTTATTTTACATGACAAATGTATTATAGTCGATGATGTTGTTTGAACCGTTTGTAGAGAAATAATGAATGATTAGTAAAAATGCATTATGAGGATATTTCATTTACTTATTTTGTTTAATAAATATTAATATTTTATAAATAAATTGAGTTATGGATTTTATAATACATATTATGGAATTCGATGTAGAAGGTTATGCGAATATAGTGTGATGTTTATTTCATTTGGATATGATAATTTATCTGTATATTGATTGAATGGTATCAAAGATACCAATGTAATTGTTTTTTTTTAATATTTATTTATTCACTATAATTATAGATTATATCTATAGTTATATTTATGTATTCCTTAGAATTAAAAGGAGCAAGGAATGTGTTAATATGTTATATTTTGGTAATTGCTCGTATTAGTATTTTGGTTATGTTGGGTTGCAATATCTATATGTATGTATATAGATATTAATGTATGTATGTATATAAATTTTCATGTATGTATGTAAATAATTGTGCTTGTTATGTTATTGCATGAAACAATTTATTAGAATTTAAGAAATATGATTTATGATTTATAATTATTTGGTTACGTGGAGGAAAATTTGAAGAACTTATTAAATGGTGGTGTGGAAAAAATAAATGAAGGAAATCATCTATTATATGTGAGTAATGAAAGAAGGTTACCTTTTATATATGTGGATCATTTAGTAACTTGATTTGAGTATTTTGTATACGCACCCTTGCTTTTATACTTCTAGTATTGCAGGGTTAATTTTGTGAGACATGTATATTGATGTAAATTGAGAATGGAAAAAAAGTGGATTTTAGTTCATATTTAAATTATCTTGAGTGGTGAACTTTAGAAGTCTTCCAGAGGCTAGGAAAGATAATTTGCATTGTAATGTATTTGATGCTTGGTTATTGTTGTATTCTCACAATGACTTAATTTTTGGACTTAGCCATTCACAAAGTGTTATCTCATTGGAGGTGTTTGAAGTTATATGGTATTGTCATGTTTATGATGTCTATGTTCATAGTTTTTTATGTTGTGCATCTTGGCTATCCTTTGTATTTTGATTGTGAGTAATGTATCTAGGAAGAGTGGCTTTCAATAGGGGTCGAAACTCTAAGTGGTTTCCAGGGTAACCTATCGGAAGTTGGTAATTAAGTGAAAACTTTAATTAATGTACTGGGGGCTGGGTGATCTTCATAACTAATTCATATAATGATTTTCCTTGCCTTGTACTTTAACACTTGTTTAGGTTAAATTAGGTTGAGATGGCCTGGAATGGCTACTCAGACACTTTGTCTTCTTGAGAAGTGATTCAAGGCCACATACTTTGTTCAAGGGCCAAAAATTGTTAGAGGTTGTCAAGGTAACTTTGATAGAGTGTTGGTAATCTAGGAAGATTATACAGGGTAACCTATTACTTTATGTGATGACACTTTTTTCCTTGTACATATGTTGGATCTCTTGTGTAGAGTCACCTATGATTATATCGTTGCCTCTGGGAGTATGTCTGTTGTCATCGTCATGTCATGTATGTCGACCATGTGTTGTTGTTTCTTCTTGAGGTCTGTTTGACTTGAGGACCTATTACTATCTCCTAGCATGGGGGGTGGGCTTTCGAGTTCCACATGGTTGGGAGGAACACACCTTTTCTTCCATTGGGTCCCCTTGTAGGTGATATTATTCGAGACAAGTTTTTTCTTGGTAGGTTCCTGGTTACACATCATTCACGGAGTTGTTCATTGGATGTGCTCATGGACTTGGTCGTCAGTTATACTTGTACACTTTCTTTATTGTACTCTCATGATGTTGACATGAGGTTTCATTGCACCATGACTATGGATGTATCAAGATTTGTCACAATCTTGTTTGATTGTAATTGAACTTGTAATGTTACTCTTTATGATAATGTAGTCTTGTTATGGTTTATTCTCATGATCTTGTACATGGTACTTGATGTGTTGTACTTATTATTCTACTTTTTTAGTATTGTTGTGGAACCTGAGAATGTTCATGTTAGGTTGATGTTCACATATTGTAATTAATTTTCTTTTAAAATATATTTGGTTGTTTAGCCATAGTGACATGTCGTTCCCTGGGTTCCATGGTTGGGCGTTGGTATCAGAGTGAAGGTTCTAACACTAGATACTCTGGTTCTTGCGAGCCCACTAGGTTGTACTAACTATTATATTATTTAATGTGTGTGTCTTTTCTTAGTTCCTTGTGTCTTTAAATTGAGACTCAACATTGGTATTATGTAGGATCATGCCACCTAGCTGAGGTCGCAATAGAGGCCATGGACGAGGCCATGGTGGTGGTCTTGCGGAAAATCTCTAAAACAATCCACCGCAGAGTTCAGATGAAAGTGAACATGGAGAACAACCTAATCCTCAAGGTAATCAGGAAAATAATGAATAGGTTCTGAATCAGCCTGGTGCAGGGGGAGATCTATTGTGTCCTTTACTTGAGCAGGCCCTTGCTCATCTTAGGTCTAGACAGGGAAATGATTAGGAAGTGAGTAGAGAGAGGTAAATATCACCACCTCAAAGGATTGTGCAGATCATAGAGTAGGATGCCATAGCTTTAGGGCACATGAGAGATTTGTTGAGTGTACACCCTCTCATTTTCGATGGTACTAGTGGTGGATTGGAGGTGGAGACATGGTTACGAGATTTGGGACAGTGTTTTGCTATGCACTAGTATGGTAGCAACACCCGAGTGAGATGCGTCATCATGCATCTTAGAGGTTTTGCCTCTAGTTGGTGGAAATTGGAGGAGTAGAAGCTCCATCTAGAGATTGGATTTGTATCTTAGGATATGTTCTTGGAGCATTTTGGAGCACATTTATTATCTGAGCATTGGAGGAAACTTCGTGCAGATGAATTCCATGATCTGTGACATATGGTTATGCTTGTTGAGCAATTTGAGCATAGGTTCTAAGAACTCAAACAATATGCAGGGGTAACATTTCATTAGGGGCTTCAACAACCATATCAGTGGTGGAGTTAGATTCTTCGAGCCGAAGATGATGGAGGTAGCCGTAGAGAAGGCATGGATTGTGGAGGAGAATTTGTCCATGGCATTAGGTGGACACACATGTTTTTTGATCGGTAGTGCTTTTACTGTAGGTTTTGGTCTGCATGGTGGTTCGATTCAGATAGGTGGTTCCTCTCAAAACCAATAGGCACCCGCTAAGGGTAGACAATAGTAGCAACAACAACATTACCCACATAAGAATAAGGGTTCTCAGAAACAGTCAAGTAATGGTTCATAGTCTAGAAAGAGCTGTAACTGGTGGCACAATAAGCACAATCACCAGGATCAACCTACTTAGAGTGCACAGTCGATGGTCAACAGAGGTAGCTTCTAGTAGTCAAATGCACCTTCGGGTGGCAAAGGTTTTGGCAAGGGTTATGGTACAGGCATTGGATGCTTCGCATGTTATTAGCAGGGTCATATTGTGAGGCAATGTCCGATGAGAGGTACTTCAAGGTTTGGTCGGCAACCTGCAACTTCAAAGCCGATGATTGGTGATGCAGGTCATTCTCATAGAGTTTTTCCTATGGTGGATAATCATCAGGAAAATCATCAAAACACTGTGGTTGAGGCTTCAGGTCAGTTATAGGGTGTTAGTGTTTCTTTTCTATTTGATTCTAGAGCTTCTTATTCATTTATATCTCCTTCCATTGTTGAGTGATGCAGACTTGTGGCAGTTAGGCAAGGTGTTAGGTGGTAGGTGGAATTGGCTTTTAGGGATAAGGTGGTAGTTTCAAATCTCTCATTCATAATTGTGGACCTAGGATTGGGTCATTATCTTCCTTAGTAGATCTTCGAGTTACACCTCTTGGATCATATGGCATTGTTCTGGGAATGGATTGGTTAGAATCTCATAGTGACATAATTGACTGTCAATGGAAGATGATAAGTTGTCTAGATGACTCTAGTGCTAAGATTGAGATAGTCGGGGTACAAAGACCCATCTCCTTGTGCATTATATCTGCTATGCAGTTAAGGAGGTGTATGCGATAGGGTTTTCAGCTTTTTGTAACTACTTTTAGTGACTTGGAGGTAGGGGAGAATCAAGAGGTATCTCTTGATGATTACTCTATCCTTGGGGAATTTTTTGATGTATTTCCTAGTGATATTCTGGGTATGCCGTTGAAATGAGATATTGATTTTAGAATTGATCTGGTTCTTGGAGCTAAGCCTATATCTCCGGCTCCGTACAAAATGACTACACAAGAATTGGAAGAGCTTCATTTGTAGTTGGAGGAGCTCTTGGCTAAGGGTTTCATTCATTCGAGTGTTTCACCTTGGGGAGCACCTTTCATCTTCATGAAGAAGAAAGAAAGATCGCTCAAGTTATGCATTGACTACCATCAATTGAATAAGGTGACGGTTAAGAATCGATATCCTTTGCCTAGAATCGATGACCTATTTGATCAGATTAAGGGAGAAAATGTATTTTCTAAGATTGATCTGAAATCGAGATACCATTAGTTGCGCATTTCTGAAGCAAATATTCATAAGACTGCATTCTGAACTCGTTACAAGAACTACAAATTTACTGTGGTACCATTTGGGTTAATGAATGAACCATCCATTTTCATGAGCTTGATGAATAGTTTCTTTTGAACGTACTTGGATCACTTTGTTCTTGTGTTTCTCGATGAAATTTTGATTTATTCTAGAGATATAAAGGAGCATGAGGAGCACATGAGATAGGTATTACAATGCTTAAGGGGGAATTAGTTGTTTGAAAATCTATTGAAGTGTGAGTTCTTCCAAACTGAGGTGAAATACCCCAGTCTGTTATCTTTGGAGAAGGCATTGCAGTGGATCCTTTGAAGATCCAAGCTATTATGGATTGGCCCGTGCCTACCAATGTGCTCGAGGTTCACATTTTTATGGGTCTTGCAGGGTATTACAAACAGTTTATTGAGGGGTTCTCTAGGATTTCTCATCCTATTACTTCTCTTTAGAGGAAGGGCAACAAATTAATTTGGTCAGATCGGTGTCAGTTGGCCTTCCAAACACTCAAGGAAAAGTTGACGAGTGCACCTATTTTAGTTGTTCTTGATCCTACTAAGGAATTTGTAGTTTGTACTGATGCATCCTTGGAGGGTTTAGGAGATTTTTTGATACAGGAGGTTCGTGGGATTGCTTAGGAGTTTCGCAAGCTCAAGGATCATGAACTAAACTACCCTACTCACAATCTGGAGTTAGGTGTAGTCGTTCATGCTTTATTTCATTGGTGATGTTTCATGTTAGGAAATCACTTTGAGCTTCATAGTGATCATTGTAGTTTGTAGTATATTTTTAATCAGCCTAATCTTAATGCTAGGCAGAGACAGTAGATGGTGTTCTTGTGCAAATATGATTTTGAGGTGAAATTTATTTAGGGGAAAGAGAACATGGTAGCAAATTCTCTTAGCCAGCATAGACATGAGATTTCTGGCGTGACTCTAGGAGTTGATTTGAGGAGTCATATTGTAGAAGCACTGCCTATAGATAGATTGTATTAGGAGGTGAAGGAAGAGTTGGGATCAGATAGACCCTTGGAGTGTAGGTTTGTAGGTTATATGCTCGAGAAAATTAGTTTTTGTGACATTTGAGTTGTATCTATGTGCCACTTATAGATGGTCTTTGTACCTTGATATTTTCAGAGGCACATTGAGCACCATACTCAGCTCATCCTAGTGTCAAGAAGATGCATGTGGATCTTCGATAGTTGTATTTTTGACTGGGGATGAAGCATTCCATTGCTGATTTTGTTGCGATATGTCTTGGGTGCCAGAGGGTTAAGGCTGAGCACCATCATCTCGTAGCTTTTTTACAACCTCACCTTGTTCCAGAATGGATGTGAGACATCATATCAGTTGATTTTATTGGCGGGCTACCTATGTCATCTCGTCGACATGATGCCATCATGGTTGCTATCGACAGGTTGACTAAGGTAGCTCATTTCTCTCTGGTTCATTCATCTTATAATTCCTTATCCATGGAAAATATCTTCATGGAGGAAATTTCCCATTTACATGGAATCCCACGTAGAATCATATCAGATAGAGATCTTATTTTCACATCAGCTTTATGGACATATCTATAGCATGCATTAGGTATGCAGTTGAACTTCAATTTAGCTTATCACCCCGAGATCGATGGGCAGACTGAGAGGATTAATTAGGTTCTTGAGGATATGCTTAAGATGTACACCATGGATTAGCAGTTGCAATGGGAAGAATATCTCTATTTGGTGGAGTTTTCTTATAATAATGAGTATCATAGCTCCATAGGTATGCCTCATTTTCAGGCATTATATGGATGCCCATGCTAGACTCTGTTGAGTTGTGATAGAATTGAGGATATAGTTCTTCTAGGACCTGACATGCTATGAGATATGGAGAAGTAGGTTGATCATATCAGAGAGCATTTGGTAGCAGCTCAGGGTAGACAAAAGAAGCACGTAGATGATCATCATGTGGATTGCCAGTTCTTTGTTGGTGATAGAGTGTTTCTTTGGGTGTGTTCATGGAAGATTCTGATCCATTATGGATGATTCTCTAAGCTCTCGCCTTGATTCATTGGGCCATTCAAGATTCTGGAGATGATTGTTCCTATAACTTATCGACTTGCCTTACCACCTAGCTTGTCACACATCCACTATGTATTTCATTTATCTATTCTTAGACCCTATCATCCTGATATTTCACATGTGATCGATTGGAATGATTTACAGGTCAAGGACAAGCAGTTGTCTTTGGATCCCATGGGTGTTCTTTAGCACAGGAGGCTCGCCCTCAGGGGTCGAGACATTAATCAGGGGAGGGTCCAATGGGACCGTAGTGATGAGGCTCCAACTACTTGAGAGGATGTAGCACACATGAGGGAATTATATCCCTATCTATTTGGAGGCTTCTAGGAGTAAGCCTCACCCTAGGGAAGGAGGATGTAGTAACCCTCCAGATGACATTGTAATTTTTGTTATTTTTGAGTTGTTGTTAGTCATTATTTGCTTTGAGACTATATTACTTTGATGCACTAAGTCATGGATTATGTGATTAGCTGTAAAACTCAGTTGATGATACACTTGACTTTATGATCATCTGTTTACTTTTGTGAGATGACATTATTATTATGGTATATGTTGTTCTTGAATTTTAATGATGGTACTATGATGCAATTGATATTTGATGTAATGTTTTATGCCAGTTCGGGTGAAGGAGATAGTGTAGCAGTACTCATTTGTGAGTGCCCTACTACATTGTGATTCTTCTTCATGGTGTGTCTTCTATTATATATGTTGTTATGGTTGACCATGTAGTTTGATGTAGCTTTCAGGTATAGACATTGACTCCACCTGCTTCGATAGGTTTGAGCGTGCCAAGACCCAATGAAATTTTTTGATGGGAGATAATTTTGTTCCTCTGTCATGAGCCATCGTTCTGGAAAGAACGAGTATCATTTTGTTGTCCATTTGTCTTGTTGATTTTCATTTTGTCATGTCATTTTATGTTTTTCATGTCTTATATTGATCTGCTTGGATTAATTAAATGCTTTAATCATATGCATTAGAATTATCAGTGATTTATTGCTTTATCAAAATTGAAGTATGAATTATCATGTTTAATTTAAAAGTTTATTTTAAAATATTTGAGGAAATAATATATACAAGATTATTAAAAATATATTATTTGTGAAAGAATAATTATGTGCAATTGTTTTGTTTGTTAACCTTCAATGTTTCGAAATTGATGAATTTTAACAAGTAGTTGTGGATGAAATTTGCAAAATATATGTGTTTTGAACATGATGTTTGAAAATTTGAAACTGGCCCATTAATTGCACGCAATATGGAAGTTAAGTGGGTGATTTTGCATCTTATTAGAAATGAATGAAAATTTGAGGACACAATTTTCTTCACGAAAATTTTCTAGAAGAAGTTTCTTTCTTTGTATTTTCTAGTTGCTTGGTTGAAAAGTTTGGTGATTGCTAATCTGGAGGCTTGCTCGTGCCGAGAAAGTTTTTTTACTCGAACGATTGAGGTTAGCTTGTTTGTTGTTCGAATCTAGAAAATAATTCTAGGTTCTCTCCTTTTAAATTCTTGTTTATTCTTGAATTGAAGCATGCAAAGGGTTTGTGGTATTTTGTGTATGTTATGCTGCTAAATTTTGTATTGAAACATGTACAAACATTATAAAATGAAAAATATTATTGTTTAGTTTGATTAATGGAATAAATAAATTTTAGAAAAATGAATATTGTATTGGAAATCTAACGATAGTAAACAGAAGCAACCAAAATTCACAATTAGATCTCAAATTGTTCCATTATTGTGAACCGTCTGTGTGATACTTCCTTGGAAATTTTGTTTGTCAAGATAAATCTCACTATGATCTCAGTCATCATATTTCCCTCTTCCACGTTTCTTTAGGATTTTACCTCTATGCATGCTATTTGATCCTTTTAGCATTCAGTTAAGGAAACCTTGATCTATATGGTGATTGTTTTTCTGCGTAGCCAATTCATTCCATCTCCTCAATCTTATATTTTTAACGTTCTTGGTTTTGGGGCTGTTGCTGATGAAATCTCTTTTCTCTACACCAACGTTTTTTTTTTTTTTACACTTAGTCTTTCCTTTACTCTGCACATGGTTTGCTTGGGACAAGCTAGATCCTTCTTTAAACATTTTTTCCTTGAATATCATTTTTTATTCCTTTTGATTTAGTCGTTGGTATCCTCTTTAGTTTCAATCGATATCTAATATAATACCAATGAATTTATGTGAATTCTATCAGTTAATTTTCACTCACTAAATATATCTTCTATTTACCTGATAATCATCTTCAATTCAAATAAGTTACAATTTGTATTAAGTTTGATATTAACAAGTGTTGAATCAGCCTTTACTTGTTACACGTTGCTTGAAATCGCATGCATATCTTGTCATTGCATGCGTTCTATCAGGGATCTGTTAACAAAAATCACTTATCTCTTTTCCTCGATGTGATAGTTATCATTTTGTGGATTTCACTTTTTATGTATTTCTAGATTTGTCTGAACTAATCCACATATGGTGGGAAGTCTAAATGTTGTATTGATGCCATCGTTAGGTAACCGAATGGTTATTATTATTGTTTTGATCCACCTTATCTTTTCGTTGTGTATTGTATTGAATTTCACCTTTCTCTTTTGTATATGTTTTGATCGGTCTTGAGGAGCCATCGCTGTAACTGGAATGTCTTCTCTTATTCCCTGATCTTGTATCACTTTGCACACTGTACAGTCGCTCTTGCATGAGATTCCTTACTTCTGTGATAACCCTTGTTCACCTCCTTAAGTGGCGTTTCTAATTGCATGTGATAGGCTTTATTGTTCCATCGAACGCATGTTATAGTCGATGTTATTTTTAGAAATGTAAGATGATATGAGTTAGTGGCTTTATTTTTCATGACAAATGTATAATAGTCGATGATGATGTTTGAACCGTTTGTAGAGAAATAATAAATGATTAGTAAAAATCCATTATTAGGATATTTCATTTACTTTTATTGTTTAATACATATTATTATTTCATAAATAGATTGAGTTATGGATTTTATAATACATATTGTGGAATTCTATGTAGAAGGTTATGTGAATATAGTGTGATGTTTCTTTCATTTGGATATGATAATTTATTCGTATATTAATTAAATGGTATAAAAGATACAAATGTAATTTTTTTTTTATATTTATTTATTCACTATAATTGTAGATTATATCTATAGTTATATTTATGTATTCCTTAGAATTAAAAGGAGAAAGGAATCTCTTAATATGTTATATTTTGGAAATTGCTTGTATTAGTATTTTGGTTATGTTGGGTTGCAATATCTATATGTATGTATATAGATGTTAATGTATGCATGTATATAAATGTTAATGTATGTATGTAAATAATTGTGCTTGTTATGTTATTGCATGAAACAATGTATTAGAATTTAAGAAATATGATTTATGATTTATAATTATTTGGTTATGTAGAGAAAAATTTGAAGAACTTAGTAAATGGTGGTGTGGAAAAATTAAACAAAGGAAAAAATCTATTAAATGTAAATAATGAAAGGAGGCTACCTTGTATATATGTGAATCATTTAGTAACTTGATTTGAGTATTTTGTATACGCACCCTTGCTTTTATACTTCTAGTATTGTAGGGTTAATTTTGTGAGACAAGTATATTGATGTAAATTAGGAATGAAAAAAAGTGGATTTTGGTTCATGTTTAAATTTTCTTGAGTGGTCAACCTTAGAAGTCTTCCAAAGGCTAGGAAAGATGATTTGCATTGTAATGTGTTTGATACTTGGTTATTGTTTTTCTCTCGCAATGACTTAATTTTTGGACTTAGCCATGCACAAAGTTTTATCTCATTGGAGGTGTTTGAAGTTATATGGTATCGTCATGTTTATGATGTCTATTTTCAGGGTTTTGTATGACGTGCATCTTGGCTATCCTTTGTATTTTTATTGTGAGTAATGTATGTAGGAAGAGTGGATTTCGATAGGGGTCGAAACCCTAAGTGGTTTCCAGGGTAACCTATTGAAAGTTGGTAATTAAGTGAAAAATTTAATTAATGTGCTAGGGGTTGGGTGATCTTCATAACTAATTCAGATAATGATTTTACTTGCCTTGTAATTTAACGCTTGTTTAGGTTAAAGTAGGTTGAGATGGCCTGGAATGGATACTCAAACACTTTGTCTTCTCGAGAAGTGATTCGAGGCCACAAATTTTATTCAGGGGCCAAAAATCATTAGAGGTTGCCAAGGTAACTCTGGTAGAGGGCCGGTAACCTAGGAAGATTATATAGGGTAACCTGATACATTTATTTGATGACACTTTTGTCCTTGTACATATGTTGGGTATCTTGTGTAGAGTCACCTATGATTATATCATTGCCTCTGGGAGTATGTTTGTTGTCATCGTGATGCCATGTATGTGGACCATGTGTTGTTGTTGTTTCTTCTTGAGGTCTATTTGACTTGAGGACCTGTTACTATCTCCTAGCACGTGGGGTGGGCTTTCGAGTTCCACATGGTTGGGAGGAAAGTGTCTTTTCTTCTATTGGGTCCCCTTGCAGGTGATATTGTTTGAGATGAGTTTTTTCTTGATAGGTTCCTGATTACACATCGTTCAAGGAGTTGTTCATTGGACATGCTCGTGGACTTGGTCGTCAGTTATACTCGTACACTTTCTTTATTATACTCTCATGATGTTGACATGAGGTTTCATTGTACCATTACTATGGATGTATCAAGATTTGTCACAATCTCATTTGATTGTAATTGGAATTGTAATGTTACTCTTTCTGATAATGTAATCTTGTTATGGTTTATTCTCATGATCTTGTATATGGTACTTGATGTGTTGTACTTATTATTTTACTTTTGTAGCATTGTTGTGGAACTCGAGAATGTTCATGTTAGGTTGATGTTCACATGTTGTAATTAAATGTTATAAAAAAAATTATTTGGTTGTTTAGTGATAGTGGCATGTCGTTCTCTTGGTTCCACGACAAGGTGTTACATACACAATTTCATCAATACATATCATGATGATAATAAAGCAATGAAAACATCATGTATCATGTATAAATCATACATACATTATATATCAAAATCATATAAACATCATTTATCAAAATGATATATCAATCATCCATCATAAAACATCATATGATATAAAAATATGATCAATCCATCCATCTACATCATATACATACATCAAAAAAATACATGAAAATATGTATAAAAATGCATCAACATACATCATCATACATCATCATCCATAAATGATCACATAAACACATAATGAATCCGAATCAAAGAAGGTATATCTCATGTATATCATCATCAAAATAAGGAGAATGTCATAGTACATTGTCATCATGGAAACAAGTGTGATAGGATAATACAAAATAATACATATATATGAGGCCTCGGCTGGGCTGATGAATATATATACAAAATCATGTCTGCAATATGTCTCTAAACAAAAAATATAATAAAGATCAAGTATAAATATAACACTCCTAGATAGGAGGACTCTAAAAACCAAGTTGTGGATCATCATCTATATCTGGTTGTCTGACAAAATCCCCACCTGACTCGACACCACCCCCTACAACACTAGGCTCTCCAAACTAGGGGCAACACTGTGCTCTAGAAACAAAGGCCTCATATAGAGTCTGATAATATGTTGAAATATATAATAACTGATCTCGTGCAGCTCGTATACTATAATGCTTTGTCCTCAAACTATCCCTCGGTGGTAATGGCCTGGTTCATTGCAGGATCATGGGGGTCCAAACTAGGCCTCTAAGTGGTGATGAAAATTCAAAAAATTAGAGTTAGGCAACTTGACATAAATATTTGAATAGGTTATTAACAGAATTTGAAAAATATGTAAGAACAAAAGTTGTAGAAAATTGAATGTAGTTTCTAGGCTACTATTCCTTTTTTGGAGAAAAGTAAATTTTTTTTAGAAAATTTGAAATTTCAATGTGCAATGGTATTAAATTTTCAGGAAAAAGATAAGAAGCGGGTGTATGTCCGACCACCCTAAGTACAAGAAAAAAATAAAAATAAATTCTAAATTATTCAATATAAGTAGAGCACACATGCATGGATGTGCTAGATTTTTTTTTGTAATCTTTTCCATGTAAATAATTAGTTATAATTTTTTTATTAGAATTTTTTAGAATTATTAAAACATGTGTGTTTGACCACCATAACTTGGTCAAAAAATTATGATTTTTATTTTATTTTTTATCCTATAGTATGTGAAGCATAGAATGTGGTGCATCTTGTAGATTCAAAAAATGTTAAGTAGTTTGAAAGTTATAGAATTTGTTCATTCAACCTATCAATCAGGTCTTTAGACATAATGTAGGTAGAAAATCAATAATAATTATTTATTATATTCAAAATAAGGGAAAAATTATATTGGTGGAAAGCTGGCAATTTTTTTCTAAAAACCCTTTTTGTTTGATGAAATTCGGGTAAAACAAAAGTCGTCAGCCACAAGGGAGAACTTAAAAAAACTAAAAAAAAATCAAAAACATGTTTTTTGGGTTGACTTTGTAGGTCAGGTAATTTCAAACCAAATCTCGAGCCAATATTTGTTTTGGTTTGGTAATAACAAACCAAAATGAATATTCGTTCTTAATGGATATCCATTTTGTTTTCTAAAATGGATATTTGTTATGTAACAGATATTTGTTATTTTTATTTACTTATATGATTTATAATACATAATATTATATAATATGTATTATGTGTTTATAATACACATATTTATAATATATAATATTATGTATTATATAATATGTATTATTTGTAATTTATACTATATATATTATATTATAGTATACATTATTATATTATTATATCATATATTGTACATTATATATTATATATTACTATATTATATATCATATTGTATACTATAGAGTATATATATTTTGTATAGTATATTCTATATTATATATTATATATAGTATATTATATATTATATATTATATATAGTATATAGTATATATATGAAATATTATTTATTATATATTATATAATATATTTATTACATAGTATATATTATATATTTATTGATGTGCAACCAATTCACAAGAGAGAGAGGGAGAGGGAGTGGGAGGGAGAGATAAAATCCTAAGAGGGAGTGAGAGACCTCAGAGGGACAGGGAGAGAGAGTTGAGAGGGAGAGAGATATATAGTTGAGAAGGAGAGGAGGAGGAATAGAGGGAGGGATAAAGGGAATGAAAGAGAGAGATATATATATTTGAGAAGGAGAGAGAGAGGGAAGGAGAGTCTTGAGATGGAGAAAGGGAGGGAGAGATTCCAAGAGAGAGAGACTTGAGAGAGATAGAGGGCGGGCTGAGAGTGAGAGGGAGAGAGAGAAAGAGAGAAAGACCTAAGAGGGAGAGAGAGAGAGAGAGAGAGAGAGAGAGAGAGAGAGAGAGAGAGAGAGAGAGAGAGAGAGAGAGAGAGAGAGGCAGAGAGAGAGATACTTGAGAGGGAGAGAGCAAGAGAGATAGAGACTTGAGAGAGAGAGATAATTGAGAGGGAGAGAGAGAGGGAGAGAGATAGGGAGAGAGAGACCTTAGAGGGAGAGGGAGAGACTTGATCTAGGGAGAGAGAGACTTGAGAGGGAGGGAGAGAAGATGCTCTGAGAGACTTGAGAGAGAGAGAGGGGGGGAGGGACCTAAGAGTGAGAGGGAGAGACAGACAAAGAGTTGAGACAGACAAAGGGAGGGAGAGATAAAGAGAGAGGGAGAGAGAGAGAGAGAGAGAGACTTGAGAGGGAGAGAGCATTTGAGATAGCGACTTGAGAGAGAGACTTGAGAGGGAGAGAGATATTTTTCAAAGAGAGAAAGACTTGAGAGGGAGATCCCTAGGGAGAGACTTGATCTATGAAGAGAGAGACCTGAGAGGGAGAGAGGGAGGGAGAGAGGAAGCTTTGAGAGAATTGAGAGAGAGAGGGTTGAGACAAACAAAGAGAGGGAGAGAGAGAGAGAGAGAGAGAGAGAGAGAGAGAGAGTTGAGAGGAAGATCATTTTCCCATGTTGGGACCATCTAGAATAAGAAGTGACACAACCATCAAACAAAACTATTACAACTCAATTCAACATTCATGTCATTAAAACCTTCAAGTTTAATAACATGTCATTAGATAATTCATGTAAAAAGTATAAAATGATCATGAATAAAAATCACTATCTTTTGAATCATGATACATAAACAAGAATATTATTTACACCAAAGGGGTTTGATGCAAATTTCAAATAAAATCCTTAGAAGACATCAAGATACATTTTAATTAGATTGTTCATGTTAAATCTATACAATAATTATGATCAACAAATAAGACATCAATCAACCATGATGCATGAATAAACACTATATGTGGACAAACACTAAATTAATAGATGATTTTAATATTTATTACTAAATTTTTGTCTCATTAGTATACTATTATATTCATAAATTCAACATTAAAAATATCCATCCAACCCAATTGTTTATAAAATATCCATCCAACAAAATTCTTTATAAAATATCCATCCAAGATCATTTTTTTATAAAAATAAGATCATTATCTCAAGAAATTTTTGTGACTCTTAGTTGCATCTCTTCACTTCTTTGTATTTTCCTCTAACCATCATCGGGACGATCTATTTTCCTCTAGCCATTTTTTATGCTATCTAAGTCCTCTTCCATAGAGCTAACTGCATCAACAATAGTTTGCATTTTTTATGCAAAATGCCTCAATAATGGGTGAACACATTCTTCATTTTGAATGAAATTAACTTGATCCTAAATGGTTCTATCATTCACATCGACTTGTTCTCAAAAGAGAGAACCATAAAATGCAAGTGGTGGTGGGGGGTTACGAGGTGGAGTGGGTGGATTTGGAGGGCGCTGATCCATGATTCAGTTATAAGTGAACCTACATTAAATTTTTAATTTAAAAATGTAAGATACACATGTTTAAAGATCCCCTTAAACAATTCAATATAAATGAATTAATTGAGTACAAATGAAAAAATGTGTAAATCTCATTTATGTTTAAGGCATGTAAATGGAAAATAAATAATTGTTAAAGTGATGTGGAATCTCTTTTAAAAATACTTTAAAAAGTGATGTGGTATCTCATTTAAAAATACATTAAATTTTTACCTCGCTGCAATGTGGAAGTGTTAAGCTCCAAAATGATTCAACAAAGGTGGAAGTGTTACTTTCTCCAAATTGATTCAATAAAGGTGGAAGTGTTACTTGCTCCAAATGGATTCAACAAAGGTGGAAGTGTTAAGCTCCAAATTACCAATACTTTGTGAGAATGTATACATAGTTAGTAATGGTTAAACAAAATTTGTCCCTACAACCATAGGGAAATAAGAAAAGTTAATGGGAGATAATCGATGTGTTGTGTGGGAGGCTATTATTTGTATATGATACAATATGATAGCCTCATGCATAGCCCATCGAATATTACCCATTCACTTTGCCCATTTCCCTATGGCTATAGGGACAAGTTTTGTCTAGTCAGTACTAACAATGGATCTAGACTCAAAGTATTGGAAATTTAGAGCACTTCCAATAAGGGTCGTTTTTGTTTTGAGAGCTGAGGAGAGTCAAAAAAAATTTAAAATTTAAAAACAAATTGTTTAGCAAAGAATTACTAACTTAAGAATAAGAAACAAAGAAAAAATTTAAGAAAAAGATGAGAATAATTGATAAATATGAAGTAAAAATAGACAAGAATGTAAAACAGTTTAAAATAATGCAAAAAGGGGGTAATGAAGGTTATATTTTATGTTTGTTTAGTGTGCTAGGTTAAATTTTCTGTTTTTTTTCTAGTAATGAATGCTCAATTTTTGTGTTTGATGTTTTTTATTTGTTTTCCACTAACTAGGGTTTCAAATTTATTTGTAAGTTTAGATAGAAATGAAAAAATTCAATAAAACTACAAAAAATGCAACAAAACTTAAGTTAACCACTAATTAACAAAAAAAGTAGAAAAAATGAATAAAATCACATACCTGGAGGTCATTGGAGGTCAAAGGTTGCGAAAATGAGGTAGGGTTCGTGAAAATGAGAAATATTTCACATTATAAAGTGCTAAGAGAAATGAATATCCGTTATAAACAAATATATTTTATGTAAAACTATATTATATTCTCTCCTAACGACAAATCCAATGGGGTAAATAACAAATATCTATTATGAACGAATATCCATTATAAATAGATATCCATTTATTATACAATAAATTTATTATAATATACAATAGTATATTTCACATATATTATATAATATATATTAAATATTCTATATTCTATATTTTATATTCTATATTCTATATATTATATAATATCTAATATCTAATATATATTATATATTATATAATATACATATAATATATACTATATAATATATGGTATATATATTATATATTTAATACGTAGTCTATTTTGAAAAACAAGGGTTGCTCCTCAACACAACGAATATCTGCTATTTAACAACATTTTGATTTTTCACGGGCCTTCAAGTCTAATGTTGTTAGTAATGGATATTCGTCATTAACCAAAAAAAATTTAATTATAAATTTATTATATAAAAATATACTATAATATATTTCATATATACTATATATTATGTAATATACTATATATTAATTTTTTTATAGTATATTACATATATAATTTATATCGTAATATATATTATTTATATTCTAGATATATTGTATATATATTAAATATATTATATAATATATTAAATACATAGTCTTCCTTTGAAGCCTCCATCTCCCTCTCAGATCTCTAATATATATTTAATCATTATATAATAAAGAGGAGTGAGAGAAAGACTTGAAAGGGAGAGAGGGAGAGAGGAAGAGTTGGAGGGAGAGAGGGAGGTAGAGGGAGGGAGAGAGAGAGAGAGGGGGGAGAGGGAAAGGGAGAGGGAGAGGGATATATGGAGAGTGGGAGAGAGAGAGTGGGAGGGAGAGAGCAAGAGAGGGACAGAGGGACAGAGGGACTTGCGTGTATGTAGGCTTGGGGTGTGTTAAATGGAAATCATAATGGATATCCATTATGTTTAGATATCTGTTATTGTTTTTCATAGGTAGACAACCAAAAATATTTAAATATATATTTATCAAAATATAACATATATTGATATATATTATATATTAATATATAATATATATAAATATATCAATATATATCAATATATATTATATTCTAATATATAATATATATCAATATATATTATATATTAAAATATAATATATAATATATATTATATATTATATATTAATATATTATGACTTTGTAACTTATAACAGCGTGGGTATAGATATTCGTTTTGTTCTTGAGGATTGTGTAGACTTGTGGCCATGTAGACTTGCAGGAATGGCAAGTGGAAAACATAACAAATATCCATTTTGTAAGTTATATAAAAAACAAAAAAGCGACCATTTTGAGTATTTCAATGGTCCCTACATTCTTTTTGTCATGAAATTATCATGTTTTATGTCTACATCAGATGAAATTCAGATTTTCAAAGATTCTCTAACACTTTTTTTAGAATTCCAATCATTTGTGTGTGTTTTTGTTTGTGGAATGGGGAGCAACAGTCGACGTAAGAGAAAAGGTAAAAGGAAACTTACAACAGATCAAATTGAAGCATATAGAGAAAAAGATAGAGAAATTCATAGGAAAAGAAGACAAGGTATGTGAAAAATATTCAAATTGAAGCTTCTTCAGAACCATTAAATGTTAATTCAAGTAAAGATGAAATGTAAATTAAAATATTGATCATATTGAAATTGAAAATGAAAATGTGAACAACATTGAGAATAAAAATGTTGTTGAAAATGTTATTGAAAATGAAATTGTTATTGAAAATGTTGAAAATGAAAATGTGTTTGAAAATGAAATTGATATTGACAATGAAAATGTTGTTGGAAATGAAATTGTTATTGACAATGAAAATGTTGCTGAAAATGAAATTGTTTTTGAATATGTTGAAAATATTAAAAATAGTGAGAATGGAAATGTTGATAACATTGTATTCAAAAATGAAAATGTTGATAACATTGAAAATGTTGAAAATAAACCTTATGTAACCCCTAATTACATTAGAACCCCTAAATGGTTGGTTGAAATAGATGAGAACATAATTGATAATCTTCAAGGAAAAAGGTCACAACAAATGGTTCATTTGTGGGCTATGAAAATATTCAATGAATTCTTCTCCGATAAGACATTAACCAAACAATGCCATTTTTTGTGCAATTAATTAATATTTACAAAATGAGACCATTATTAAAAAAATTGAAGATTTGTCTCACAAAAAAATTGGAAAAAAATAGTCTTATTGTGAAAAATATTTTTAATGCTCTAACCTCTATTGGAAAGACTACTAAGGAAAAAGATAAAAGGGCCACTTGAAGAGTTATCACAACCTCACTAGTAAGCCATCATTTGAGAAATGCTCATTTAATGAGAAAAACTTGTATTGATTTTGACTTAAATCGTAAAACATTGAATAGAGCACTCTCAAGAAGAGGAAGACTCAATAGTGATCTTCAAAATCATACGTGGCCTTTTAGTGGGAGGCTTCCACGTGTCAATAAAAAGCTAACCAATAATGTAAAGATGCAAATTGTACAATATTGGAATTCTCACTCTATAGTATCACCAAATGTAAAGGACGTTTTAAAGTTACGAATTGGTAATCGAGATCATACACCACATCCTAAACATTTTTTGAAATGTAGTCAAATAATTTGGTAGAAACAATTTTGTCAAGAACATCCACATTTGCAAATATCACAAAGGGATTTTGAGTCTTGTAAGCCATTTTATTGTGTTCCTATGAAGGTTTGTAATACATATTGTAAATACCATGTTGAGATTTCAATGTATCATGAATTGTTATTCCATATTCGTTCTACTATGCATACTGATGAAATATTGCAAGAGTGTCATGTAGTGCAACTTCCGAAGTCATCCAGGGAGTTGTTAGATTCATTTTTATGCATTAGAAGTGAAGGTTGCTTATTTTATAGAAATGGTTGTTTAAATGGAACGTGTTTGCAATTTCGTGGTTTATCAAATTTTGTAACATGCTTTCATGAGGGTAGTGATCATGATTTTGGTAACAAAATTGTTGAGAAAAACAAGTATGAGACAGTCAAATACACATTGAAGAGTGGAGGTGAGGGTTCTAGATGCGAATTGGTTACAAGAGAGGTAAGTATTGCTGATTTTATTTCAGATTTTAAGAATAATATTTTCTATAAGTATGAAAGGTATAGCCACAAGTCACAGTGGTTGGATCGGCAATTCAAGATGTGTAAGGAATTTTTCCCCATTGGAACTATTGTATTGGTAGTTGATTTTTTTGAAAATTACACATTATAACCACAAAATGAAGTTCAATAACAATATTAAATTCTATTCAAATTGCTATTTTTGTCCACATAACATATAGTCATGCCCTTGATAGTATAGAAGAGGATAGGAAGATAATCAAGGAGTACCATTTTTACTGAGTGATGATAGATCTCATTCATCTGATATTGTAAAATAATGTTTTGAAAAGAAAATTGAGTTCTTGCAAGAAAAGGAATTGCAATGGGTCAACATTTGATTTGGTCAGATAACTAGACAGGGCAATTCAAGAATGCTCACATGTTTTATTGGTTGAGTAGGATGCATATAGAGAGGGGTGTACCACATATTTGGAGTTTTTTTGAAGCATGGCATGGAAAAGGTGAGCATGATGGCACATGTGCATGTGTGAAGAGATATTTGGTTAAGGAACAAATGAAGCTTAGAGGTGGTGCAACATTCAATGATGTGCATTCTATTGTGGATTGGTGTACTTATGCACTATCACAAGGAGGGACACTTGATTCACAAGTGTGTAGGTTATTTTGGCTAGTTGAGGAGGGCACAATGGGAGATAGAATGGAATTTCAAAAAAAATAGAGATTCTTCGAAGATGCATTCATTTCAAAGCTCAAATGTGAGTGCATGGACCAAATGGACATGAGAGATGGCTTGTTTTTGTTAGAATTGTATTCAGTGCGATTGGGAGTAGTGCGAGTCAAGTGAGTGGCTAGATACATGGATTCCACAATACCTAGCCCCTTTATTTGTAGCACAATCCTCATTAGAAGATGTAATGGAAAGTTCACTTGACTATGATCATCTCTCAAATATTGTATAGCCAAGACATGTGTATGATGTTGTAGCACCATAGGGGAATGAAAAGGGATCAAACTATTGGTTGGTATGATGTGTACAGGGAAATCAAAAGCTAACACAACTAATGACAAATGATGATGGGCTCATGTATCATATAGGTTCAGTTGTTCTTTCTTGAACTTGATTGTTGAACCACAAAATTTAATGCTTTGTGTCAGGGTAAAAGAATGGGTCCTCTACAACTTTCTAAGGTTTCACCTAGAAGGAAGAGGGTTTTCCTTTACCACTGGAGGGCATTAAACCTTGTGATTCATTTAATGCTAGATATTGAATATGAAATGGAATATGAAAAGTATTGAAATATAACATGCAAATCTAACTACTTAACCTAAACTAAAGGAGTTTATGTTGCTAGAAAACACATGATGTATTATAACAATGCGAAAAAGAAGATTAAACTAAGTGAAATAACCTATTAAATCAAATGGTTGCACCTGGAAACTGCATTTGGTTTCTTCATGGGAATCCAAATGCAAATCTACAAAACAACCTACAAAACATAAGATATTTGGGTTTCTAATGTGGGGTGTGCCTTGGTCAAACCCCTATTTTGTATTTAAACTTGTACTGGAATAGAAAATCTGCATAAACCCTAGATCTAAGTGTGTTTAGAACTAGGAAAACCTAAAATAAAGCAAAACCCTATTCTATTGTGCTAGAATAAGATATATGTAAAAGATTTGAAATGATGCAAGACTTCAACCCTAGAAACCCTAAAACATTGAAAATGAACACTTGAAATAGGAATGTGAATGGAATGAAAACTTTGAATCTAAAAATGGGATGAAAGTAGAAGATGGAATCACTTTGAAAATAGTCTTTAGGTATGATTTGGTGGCTAGTTGCACCTCCTCAACCTAGATTTCTCCATGAATCTCCATAGGCATCTATCTCCAACCTTTGTCAATGTGTGATCTTGGATGTGAAGTGAGATTGAAGACCTGTAAAAATCCCTAATTTTCTATCCAAAAGCTTCAACTTTTGATGTGTAAGAGATGAATCTTCTTGAGGAAGATTTTTTACACTTGGTTCTTGGAGTTGGATGTGAAAAATGACTAAGAGAGAGTGGAAAAATGACTTAAAAACAAGTATATATAAGTAACAAGAACTAATTGTCAAGAATTCTGACCTAAGAGGTCGACACCCATAGAGATTTTTTGATTAAATATTCATTTTCTCGCTTAAATTCTCAAAAATCCTCAAAAAGGACTAGTTCGCCAACCTGGGCAACCTAGTCCCACTAAGGGATTTTGAAGTGGGAACAATGTTTTTTGAATGATTTTTATATTTCTTGTCAAGGGTTGAATGATCCCTTAGGTGTAACAGGCCTCCAAGTCAAAATTAATAAACCTTAGGAACATATAAATGTTGTTTTAGGGTGATAATTAATGAAATGGGACCTAAAGTAGGACCAAAATGGGCACAAAATTGTCCATTTTTTTGAAGGTATACAATTTTTGGTGACACATTTAGCCCCCACTTTAGCGTCCCTATGACTCTACGTGTATATGTAAGCTAAAGGACTCTAAAAAAAATAATGCACCTTATTTTCATAAAACGATACTCATTTAAGAGGTAGGAGAATGAAACCCCTAGTGTAGTTATCTGCAAAACCACAATGTTTGGAATTGCATCTTGCAACATAAATTCATTAGAAGTCTTAAATCCTCTTATCTAATCCCTAAAGATCAAACTCAAGGGTAGATGTATGCCCCCCTGATTCTGCTTGCTTTACGGAGGTGGAATCAAAGTATCAATCTAACCAGGTCGAATGAGGACACACATATCAGAGGGCATTTCCAAATACCATGACTCATAGCGATAGGTGAGTGATGATGTAGGCCATGGGAATACAAATTTGATGCAATAAAAAACATAAAAAATGGAGCTCACTAGCACCTAGAATGTTAATTTGAATGAAAAAGCACACTAAAAGGCTAACAAAGTAAAAAGGTATGAATGTGCACGTGTGTAAAAATGAGTTAGTTAAAAACAAATGAAAATAGAGTAAACATGCACTTACTTTCTCATTTACCTTATGTAGTGGTGAAGAGTGACGAGGAGAGAGCAAGAGGATGTCGAGCATACGTGATTTCACCCCTATGAGATTAGATGTACTACGAGATTAGGTGGCAAGCGACAACTGCCAGCATGAGGTTAGTTGATTCTAGACCCTTTTCTTTGTGATTTTTAAGTTATAGGATGAATTTAATGCATATTTAGAGTATATTAGAATCCTGGAAAAAAAGTTTGCAAAGTGTTCCTTTTGTTCGCAAAGTGTCTTGTTTCTTTGTAAAGTGTCCCTTTTCTTTGCAAAGTGTCTCGTTTCTTCGCGAAGTCTCCCAAAAGGGTTCTAAAGTGTTTAGGGCCATAGGAAAAGAACACTTGCCTAATGAATTAGAGTAAAATTGATTAAATTAGATGATTTAAATAACATTTTGACTATTTTTATAGGTACCCACTCGTTCTCGGCAGCATTTACACAAGAGACAAATGAGTTTACTAAGAGACTTGGCTCCAACCCTATTAGTAGCAAAGACAAAGCATATGTAGGTGGTGGGGGTCTATTGGTAATATCTCATGCCACCCATGAAATATCATGATGATATGCTGATGGAATTATGTGAGAGGTGGAATGCCGATACATGCACCTTTCACCTACCAACAGGGGAGATCACGATCACATTAGAGGACATCCATCATATACTTGAGTCCCTATTTGGGGGGAGCGAGTGCAACTATAGAGGGGATGATCATTTTGATAGTAGCAGGAAGACATGCAATACTGCCTCGATGGTCTCGTACATGATGACAGATTCACAGGGTAGATAGAGCTTGCGACGTTACTCTATTCACGAGTGTCAATGGTGAGACACATTATAATGCATACAGTAGCATTGATCCTCTTGTCAGATGGGTGAGCAACACACCTGGTGGGTGGATTGGTACATCTAGTATGAGGCATGGCAGAGCATTGGATGGTTTATGCCTAGGGACGATGCATTCTAGCACATTTATACTATAACCTTGGTCGGTTTATTTTCTAGGAGCTGGATAGTATGGTACACTGCACACTCTTATAGGTATGTTGCTTAGAGAATATCACATGTACATGACCAGTGTGCTTCCTGTATTCGAAAGTAGTGGGTTATCCATGAGCATTCAACTATCCATTACAATGATTATGGAAGTATGGTGATCTACACTTTTGGAGAGTGAGATTCGACCGGCTAGATGAGGAGGATATCCTATGGAGTTCGTACCAGCTCGTGCTTCAGCGGCCAAATCATACTAGACAACTAAGGAGGTTATATATGAGTAGGTTCCTGGTAGGATGACATGATCACATAGTGCAGTTGTTCTATACTTATTAGGTTATGAGATAGTTTGGATAGGCACAAACACCACCGCAACCACGATCATCATTTAGGAGGTATGTTTGGAGTGCTCGGAGACCAAGGGATATAGCACGATTCACACTAGATGATTTCATCAAGAGTGACTCAAACTATTCGAATCATGACCATTCACTTGTGGATGATACATATGATGTTGGGGCCAAATGGGACCATGAGGAGTGGTGGGGAGCATCACGACCAGATCTAGTGTTCCTGATGGATGAGCCAGTGGGGAGGTAGAACCTATGCTAGATGAGAGGGAGGAGAGAGAGAGAGAGAGGATAGGGCCAATGAGACATGGTATAGGGCTGCTGACATATTTACAGATATTATTGATGAGAATTATGATGAGGATGCAAACCCATATTATGATGAAAAAAAGGGAGAGGATGAGGAGTAGGAGTAGGATGAGAAGGAGGAGGGGGAGAGAGTATAGGAGCCACCCTAGAGTGATGTTGATGATACAACAACCGAGGACCAATATGAGTAGGGAGAAGTTCCACATGTACATATGACTAGATCTCGGATAGTAGCAACAATAGGTGCCAAAAATTATAGCTAAAGGGAGGTGAGCACAATGTCTATGCTCCCTACATAGGATGAGGTGAACATTCAAAATTCTACTAGAGATAGAGGTGATGATATTTAATTTTGAGAGATGTATTTGATATGTGATTTAGTGCATATATATTTATATGATGATGTGTTACTGATGAGACTCTTGTGTGATTTTGAAAAGCCTGTGGAGGGTTGGCAAGATTTCCTACATCAAGTAGCCATAAAGATAGTGTTGGAGACACTCGACGAAGAGGAGATGGATACTGACTACATGCCCCCCCGATCATGGAGTGATAGCTAGAGATCCTGAGACCCTTCATGAGATTGTAGACAGCCTATGAGGGCCTGAGGAGGTAGGTCCACTGAGTGAGAATTGTACCACATGCACAACCATCATGGCCTCCAACAATGGTGGAGAGGCTAGGGAGAGAGGTGGCATGATTATGGGAAAAGAGGGACCATATAGCTGGTGAGCATTAGTTGACACTTGCGTGGATGGGGGGGTTGGAGTTTATGCTCAGATTTGACGGATCACGATCACGATCACACACAACTGTCTCTTGATGCCCTAATACCGATGCAACTTGAGACCAAATCCTAAGGAATCTGGTAATCGTAGTCCTTAGTGACACTATATATTATAATGATATGTATGGGTAAGTGCATCGATCTGTGACAAAATTTAGGTGCCAAATTGAAAAAACGATCAAAAAAACCTTGAAATAAGGCCTTTGGCGCATGCCAAATGACTAGAAAGTCATTTGGTGCACACCAAATGACTAGAAAGCCATTTGGTGCATGCCAAATGACTAGAAAGCCATTTGGTGCATGCCAAATTTGGCATGCGCCAAATGGCTTTCTAGACATAAAATACAAAAGTCAGGTTTGGAACCCTCATTTTGTCTTCAACCCATGGCTTGAGAAGGAAGATTTTAGGTCTGCAACTCGCGCTCACCAAACCTCCTCCATTCTTTGCATCCTTAGCTTGCCATTTTCCATGATAATGCTACCAACACGTCAGAGACGTCGAAGATTGCAAAGAGGTGTGTATTTTTATTCTATTTATTTTGAATTTGATTTGGAATACAAATTTAAATAGATTTTTATAATAAAACTTTGTTCTAATTCTCAAGGAATGAATCTCCACCTCAAAACATTGAGAATTCACAATCACCCCCTCATCAAGAGCCTCCTATACAAGAACACCTCGAAACCCCTCCATCAATTCATAGGCATCCTTAAGGAACACAATAAAATATTCAAAATCAAATTGAAAATAATAAAAGAGACATTCAACAATTAATTACAAGATTAACCGAGCATGTCGAAACCCACCCTTATAGGAGAGGGATTGTTGAATCATTGAAGTCAATTTTAACTCATGCAGGAGAACTGAGCAAACAAATGAATTTTTGGTCAACTAAGAGAGATGAGATGATGCAATTTTATGCTAATGGTTTGTCATATGCAGATGTCAAAAAAATAAAAAATTAGTAAAGCCGAGTTGTGTGCCCTATTTAAAGACCAAAAATCCAATGAACCTTTGTCCCATGCATGCAAGAGGTTCCCCATCCATTGGTGCCACCATGAATTAATTAGAAACAAATTTTGGGAGCGATGGTGGATGGTATTTGGCCAACCTCCATGCAATAACCATGAGGTTCCGCAATAATTTTTGAGGAAACTCTATTGCGAGTTTGTCCTCAATAAAATGCCAATCTATTTTGACATCTTAGTCTTTCAGGGTAGAGGTGGGGGCTCCACACACGATAGACCTGTTGCACGACGTAATCCATAGTTGGCATCAAGAGCCTTGGGTAGACCCATGGTGGAGCATGTCGTTGTTCCTTCCATTGTTAAGGATAGTGTAGAGGTGGAAACGATCAAATTGATTGGCTCACTCACCGATACCATTTTACAGTGTGTGAGTCCTCTAGTAGAGCTTGGTGTGGAGGAGATGTGTAGGCCCCGAGCTCCACCCCACCATTGTGGCGCTTGTGATGCTATTTACACGTACGATTATCAGGGTGCTCATTATGTAGCTACATAGCCTACGTCAGTTGTAGAGGTGATGGCTTTCACAGATTATATTCTGAATGATACATTCGACATTGACACTCAGGTAAAATTTAGCAAGTTATTTTAATGTTGTTTATTAAAATATATTTTCAAATTTAAGAATAACTAAATTATTAGAATTTTGATATGATGAAATTTTAGGGTTGCACTGTTCATGAGGGATGCTCTATTCCTACAGACCCTTATACATTCTGGATGATGAGTCCACAAGTATGCAACTAGTATTAAAGATATTATTATTGCATTTGAATAGTTGAATGTTTGTCTCATAACATGCTTTGGATTTCAAACAATTTCTTGGTTCACCTTCTTCCTCCACACCTCGCGATTCATATCCTCAAACAATGTACACTCAAGTAGCCTTTATTCATTAATAGGGTTGTAAATCTATGTTAGCTAGTTTTCATAATTTTGCATATATACAAATCTAAACAATTGATGAGAAACACAAACATTGCATTCAAGTATTCCTTGATTGTGTCACATTATGTTCTCCTATATCAACATGATACCTAAGATATTGTTTCATTTGCAACTGTTGACAAGAGATAGCCTTGGTGATGTTGGTGGCATGATGGACCATGGAGTTACTGCAATAATAGCCAGTTTTGATCCATTGAGAGAGGTACGAAATAGATTAATTGATTTGACATTATATTTGCTCTTTTATGGTCTATTATAGAAAATTTTCATGATAATTTTATGTAGTTTAATTTCTATTTTCATGGTTGCTACAGGTGGTTGTCACTCCAGATCGTGGACATGGTGTTGCTTTAAATGTGCATGATGACTTTATGTATGTGGTAAGTGATTATATTTTGTTATATGCCATTCCATAATTCAATTTATATGTTTTAACATCTTTACTTTTAATCATATCAGTTGAAGGCCCAGAGAGAAGAGAGGAGGAGTAGCGGGCGTGTTCAAAAGACAAGACAAGCAATAGTCACTCCATCTTGACAAATTTTGAAGGCAACACGGGATCTATTTCCTTCCCCTAGAGGGAAATGACTATGTATTAGTGTTGTTTGTTGTATGCCTATGTGGCATTTTGGAACATATGTTTTGTACTATTGATATATATACGTGATATTTTATGTCCAAATGGCTCCTTTGTACTAAGCCTATATGGTTTTTTTGATATATTTATATACTTTTATCAATATGTATAATTGTATAGCCTTTCAGATTTTTGATTAAAGAAACTCTTATTTTGCTACTACCATTCTTGAATGATGTTATCATGCAAATCGTGTAAGTTGTATGCTTGAATTTTGTAGGCATGGATTTTTTTTACATCTAATGCTTAATTAATTACTATCGAATGCTCAATAAGCCCCATCTAAAGTGTATTGTATAAATAAGCTCCATTCATGGTGGTTTGTATCCTTTGGAATGCTTCAATTACTTGTGCCTCACTGATGTAGATGCAAGGAGGCTCAAACCCAATCAATCTGACAACCTGCCTTCAAGGGGATATTAACAAGATTAATACAACCTATTTTGATCAATCTACACAACCTCAAAGCCCCATCAAACCAAAATCTTCATTGAACACCTTACCCAAAAATCCACCCTTGTAGCACTCTGATGCAAAGCCAAGGTGGAGAAGACTCACAACAATGGAAATGTCAATTCTCAATAAAGAACTCTTCTTCATAACGATTCAGCCTAATAGGCATCAACCCACCCTCAAGGATCTCAAATCCTCAACCTTGCAAATAAAAAACAAGACTCCACCAAGGCCCTACAAAGACCATCAACATTCATACAATGACAATTGAATCAATTGACAACAATCCCTAAGTGAGATTCATCAAGGTTTCCAAAACTCACATTTGTGAATGGTTATTCTTGTAGTACTCAAAACTTAGTTTTAGCTAGATTTCTCCCAACCTTTCTAGAACAATATAAAATTACAAGATGGATTGAGATACCCTTTTCAGGGCTACACAACATACCAAATAATAAGTGGTCTCTCTTTTGGACCGACATAGACTTTCAACACACCTACTTCAATTTTGGCTTCACAATTAGCCCTTTTTTTCCAAAGGGGCCACACTTCCAACTTTAGGAATCTATCCAAATGCCTTGGAAAATCTTAGGTCATGGTGCCAAACCTCAAATTTTTTCATTAGTTTGTGTCTACAGAGCCTCTAACTCACAAAACCTAAGAAACGCTCCTAAACCTTCACAAAATCAAGGGTTTTAAAGAAACATACAACTGCAGACCTCTCTCAACACTTCCAAAGCCCCAAACACCTCAAAATACTTCTACATAGACTCATCAAACCCTCACATAACCCTTACAGGCATTAATTATTAAAAACCTCTTTTGGTTCCTCACTTCAATGTTGGAAAACCCTCGTTCAGTCTTAGAACAGTCACAAAAACACCACATAATTATGACTCCTTATTCCAAAATGAGTTGAAACACTTATTATAACATTTTTTCAATCAATACACCAAGATATAGTAGCAAACAATAGGTATATTGATTGCTACATCAAAAATTTGCCCTCAAACCCTTGATTCAGCAACACTGGGACAGTCATGTTTTGTGTTGGTTCTCTCTACAAACAAAGAGTTAAGACACCAAATAAAAAATAAATGAATTATAAAACATATAGAAACATCCTCTAAAATTATTATACCATGAATAACCTATGTGTTCCCATACAACACTCAAAAAGATCAAGAAAATAGTATTTTTCTAGAAAATTGCTCAAAACTGTGGTGTTTATTGTGTAAAATTGTTACAAAAATTCTTCCACTCTCTCAACTTTGCATTGGTAAGGATTTTTAAAGATTTTTCCAACAACCATATTCTCCCCAATTCCCATAACCAACCTTGGGATTCGTTGGTCCCTTAATTACATTTGTTTGCGTTAAAGTTGCTTTGTCAGCATTTTACAACTTGTATGATTTCTAATTGACTTCTCAGACACAAAACAACCTTTATTTTCATTATGCTTGATCTCTCAAAGATTATTAGACAAAATAAATCTAAATAAACTAACATTTCCCTATTTATGTATTCAAATAAAAAAAAATGATGATGTGGTGTAGGTGCTCCTACACCAAACTCAAAACCCGGTCCAAGCCTAATTTATCCCAACCTTTCCAAAACACTTGACCATTTAAAGGTGGATTAAGATACCCTTTTCAGGGTTACACAACATATGGAAAAACCAATAGTAACTCTTTTGGACCAACATGAACTTTCAATACACCTCCCTCACTCTAGGCTTCACAATTAGGCCTAATTTCCAAAGGAACCCCCTCACAAACTCACCTCCAAAACAAGGAAATTTGAAACAATCTTAGGGATGCTCACCAAACTCAGGATTCTCCCATTTTAATAACTCCAAGAACTTGTTCTATTCCTCTACTCACAAACCATCCTAAACCTTCACAAAATAAGGGTTTTAAAGAAACTCATAACTCCAGACCTCCCCCAATCCTTCCAAAGCTCCAAACACCCCACAATACCTCTGCCCTAACTTAAAGGACACTCACAATACCATTCCTTTTAGTATTTCTCAGATTCAATACTTGATTTCCTTACTTTCATCTTGGAAACACCCTTGAACAACATTAGAACTTCAAACCCCACTGAGTTTATTCATTCTCTCAGCCTCCAAAGTATTCATACACCAAACTTATCATGGTACAGGCCAATCCACCAATCAATAGGGTCAGAATAGTAGGTGGATTGGCTAATGTGTCATGGAGTTGCCCTCAAAACCCCTAACACAGAAAACAGAGCAGTAACCAAGTTTTCTAATCCCACACACACCAACGGTAACATATTCAAAGAGAGTAAACACATATGCAATCAAGTATCCAAAGCCTCAAGTCATGATAGAATTGTATGGGCCTTTGCAAGGCAAAGAAAATTCAGGAAAACAAAGAAAACCAGTGATCAACATTTTCAAGTATGTTTTCTTATTAGAAACTGAACAAAATCAACCCTCAACTCGGGGTATTACAGAAATATATCTTGATACCACCTTCCAACTACCCGTTGAGCCGATCAACCACCATAACCATCCTTTGTTAGACTTCTAAGATGGCAATTTGCCAATTTTTCTCTTAATTACCATACATTCACAACTTGATTGTTCAAATACCACCTAACTGACCTATTAAGCCTTTTAAATATAATTGCAAGGTATTTACATAGCATATAGAAATATAGAGAGCAAATACAATAAATATTTTAATTAATGAATTGTAAAAAATGGATTTTTGTAGTTTATATTCATGTCATTGATTACATTGCATTGCACATCTTTCAAAGTCAAAGCATTACTTCACTTTGCATAACTAATAAGTAGATGTTGTTAGATTCTGAAAATTTAATTACAATATAGTTTGAACAAGGTTAGCCTAAGCAGTTATGCAATTTCTTCACATTGCATAACTAATAACTAGGAGCAGCTGCCAATTACATTTTCTTATCATGGCATTCTATGAGACCAAATTTCTTTGAGATATTTTTTCAAATAGTTCCCTGCCTTGTCTATGTTACCACATTTTTCATACATGTCTACCAAAGCATATTCGCAAATAGTTCACTGCCTTGTTGCTATGGCTAAAAGCCTAAAACAAGTGATTTTGAACAAGCTATGGATGCTTCGAAAAATATATCAAAAGCATAATAGTAAGCAATAGCATAGGAACGCAGTGAACTATTTAAAAAAATGCATCAAAAAAATTGCTTTGAAATGATAAATTTAGTTGTGCTTTCAATCTTCTTTAACATTGTATATCTGGTCCTTTTTATAACAAGAGATAAAAACTATCTTTTTTGAAATCGAAAGGCATTTCCATAGCATAGAGATATAGAGAGAAAATAAAATAAAGAGTTTAACTAATGAAATGTAGAAAATAGATTTTTGTAGTTTTTATTCATGCATTGCACATCTTTCAAACTCAAAGCATCACTTCACATTGCATAATGAATAACTAGGTGTTGATAGATGACAAAATTTCAATTACAATATAGCTTTTGACAAAGTCAACCTAAGCAGTTATGCAATTACTTCACATTGCATAACTAATAACTAGGAGCAGCTGCCAATTGCTTTAGCTTGTCATGGCATTCCAAGAGACCACATTTCTTTGAGGCATCTTTTCAAATAGTTCATTCTCTTGTCTATGCTATAAAAATTTTCATATATTTCTACCAAAGAATTTTATCAAATAGTTCATTGCCTTCTTGCTATGGCTAAAAGCCTAAAACAGATGCTTTCGAACAAGCTATGGATGCTTGGAAAAAATCTATGAAAGCATAATAGTAAGAAATAACATAGACAAGCCATTGAAATTTTTGAAAAAATGCCTCAAAGAAAAGTGGTCTCATGGTGATGGAATGCCATGACAAGCCATAGACAAGGTAGTGAATTGTTTGATAATATGCCTCAACTACTTGCATTTGACAACTTTTTCCTTAAGTAAAAATTTGCCACCATAGGAAAAATACTTCAAGATAGAAAAAATAAAAAAAATTTATTGTAGAGGGGCCCAATGTTATCCCATAGGATCAAACGAGAAGTTTCTAAGCATCACGATGTCCGAGTAATAGCATGTTGAAGTTCGCAACCATTTTGCACTTTGGACCCTTTTGGGATCGATCCAGTTGAACGTAGCTCGGAGCAATTCCGCATGTTTAGGTACAAAAGAGGACCATTCATAGCATTAAAATACCTATTCGGATGCATTGGAACAATCCGTTTGGTCACACGAGCTGCAGAACAAAAGTTGCACCACTTTGCAACTTTCAACTACTTGCATTTGACAACTTTTTCCCCGAGTGAAAAATCGCCAGCACAAGAAAATGCCTTCGAGATAGAAAAAACCGAGAGAGGTTATTATAGATGGGCCCAACATGATCTTGTAGGACTAGATGAAAAGTTTCTAAGTGTCATGGTGTCCAAGTAATAGCATGTTGAATTTTGCAGCCATTTTGCACTTTGGACCCTTAAGGGATCGATCCGGTTGAATGTAGTTTGGAGGGATTCCACATGTTTAGGTGTGAAAGAGGACCATTCCTAGTGTAAACATACCCACCCAAACGCGTTGGAATAGTTTTTTTGGTCACACGAGCTGCAGAATGAAAGTTGCACCACTTTGCAACTTTCAACTACTTGCATTTGACAACTTTTCCCTCAAGTGAAAATTTTCCACCATAGGAAAAATCCTCCGAGATAGAAAAAACGGAGGAAGGTTATTATAGAGGGTCCCAACATGATCTCATAGGATCAGACGAGAAGTTTCCAAGCATCACAGTGTCCAAGTAATAGCATGCTAAAGTTCATAGCCATTTTGCACTTTGGACCCTTAAGGGATCGATCCGGTTGAACGTAGCTCAGAGCGATTCTGCATGTTTGGGTGCAAAAGAGGACCGTGCCTAGCATAAACATACCCACTTAGATGCATTGGAACAATCTGTTTGGTCACATGAGCTACAGAACGAAAGTTGCACCACTTGGTAACTTTCAACTACTTTCATTTGACAACTTTTCCCCGAGTGAAAATTCACCAACATAGGAAAATGCCTTCAAGATAGAGAAAACCGAGAGAGGTTATTGTATATGGACCCAACATGATCTTGTAGGATTAGATAAGAAGTTTCTAAGCATCACGGTGTCTGAGTAATAGCATGTTGAATTTCACAGCTATTTTTCACTTTGGACCCCTAAGGGATCAATCTGGTTGAACGTAGGTCAGAGCGATTCCGCATGTTTAGGTGTGAAAGAGGACCATGCCTAGCGTAAATGTACCCACCCAAATGAATTGGAATAGTTTGTTTGATCATATGAGCTGCAGAATGAAAGTTGCACCACTTTGCAACTTTCAACTACTTGCATTTGACAACTCTTTCTCCGAGTGAAAATTCATCACCATAGGAAAATACCTCTGAGATAGAAAAACCTGAAAAAGGTTATTGTAGAGGGGCCCAACATGATCCCATAGGATCAAATGAGAAGTTTCTAAGCGTCACGGTGTCCGAGTAATAGCATGTTAAATTTCACAGCCATTTTGAACTTTGGACCCTTAAGGGATCGATCCGATTGAACATAGCTCAGAGTGATTCTATGTGTTTGGGTGCAAAAGAGGACCATGCCTAGCATAAAAATACCCACCTAGATGTGTTGGAATAGTGCATTTGGTCACACGAGTTGCAGAACAAAATTTGCACCACTTTGCAACTTTCAACTACTTGCATTTGACAAATTTTTCCCCAAGTGAAAATTCGCCAGTACAAGAAAATGCCTCCGAGGTAGCAAAAACTCAGAGAGGTTTTTGTAGATGGTCCCAACTTGATCTTGTATTATCAAATGAGAAGTTTCTAAGCATTACGGTGTCTGAGTAATAGCATGTTGAATTTTGCAGCCATTTTGCACTTTGGACCCTTGAGGGATCAATTCGGTTGAACGTAGCTCAGAGCAATTCCACATGTTTAGGTGTGAAAGAGGACCATGCCTAGTGTAAAATTACCCACCCAAATGTGTTGGAGCAGTTTGTTTGGTCACACGAGCTGCAGAACGAAAGTTACACCACTTTGCAACTTTCAACTACTTGCATTTGACAACTCTTTCCCCAAGTGAAAATTTTCCACCACAGGAAAATGCCTCTGAGATAGCAATAACCGAGAGAGGTTATTATAGAGGGGTCCAACATGATCTCATAGGTTTAGATAGAGATTTTTTAATCACCACGGTTTATGAGTAATACTCTGTCAAATATTGTTGCCCTTTTGCACTTTGCACCCTTAAGGGATCGAGTGGGTTGAACCATAGTAGTTGTTTTGTTGAATGTCATACCCTAAGGTATGTTAGAGATGACCTAGGTTGCATCAATTTCTCTGAGGCATACGCTTCCCCTACCTTGTCACTTCATCAAAGGATAATAGATTTAAAGGAAGGTTATTCATTAAGACAAGCATCATCAATGTATGAACACAAGGGAACTATGAAAGGTCACTGTACATGGAAATGTGCAAATGAAAAGGAAAAATTAGAAATGAGTAGTGATTAGTTGTTAAGTAAAGTGAGTGTATGATTATAAAGTGCTTAACAATCAAATTCACTCACCATAGTCAATTTCCTATGACTGTCAAGTCTATGTTAGTCAGTGTCTCAAGACTCCAAGAGCTATGGTTGTGTATGCAACAATAGGTCCTTATGAATGTGGATTCTTCAAAAAATATAGTAAGTCAATGAAAAATATTACAATAGTGATGGAAGAACATATTGAAAATCTTCCCATTTGTCAATACTTGTAGCAATACATGTAGGGAAATAATCCTCCCATTTCCAATACAAATCATGAAATATATTGTACTTGAGAAAAGGACAAAAGGAGTTGCTGCCCAATTTCATTTTTCCACTCCACCTTAGCTGGCCCAACTATTTTCATTCCAAAATGGTTCAAAACATGTACATCCCCTACTCCCTATGAAACACATGGGTAGTAGCCTCTTTATGGTTGTGTAGCATCATAGGAATTTGGTCCACAAAAAACCTGCAAAATCCTCTCAATCTTAGACATAGACTCGCATAAAAATCATTAAAAGAGCAATAACTAAATAATGCCAATCATACAAATGATGAGACCTACTATCACCTTCATGCATGCTAGATAAGGAGGTCAATTGAAGGTCCTACAATGGTGATGTGCCCCTTCGCTACTTTATCATCTCTTGATGACCCTACATATAAATTTAAAATATATCACTGAGAGCTTAACATAAAACATGTTGTATATAAGAATCTGATAAATCTTGGAGATGGAAAAGAAAGAGAAGATTGACAACCACAAAATGCACCAATAACCGATGTTTTTCATACCACTAAACACTTGCACCAGCAACCGATGTTGTTCTTTTCTTATATGCTTTGACAAACTTCAGTATTACCTATAGTCACAATCAAAAAAGGATCAATGACAGTCATAAATGCATATGACATCAAACAGTAATCATGAAAAATCCTTATTGCAAGGTGTTGGTCCAAAAGAGTGATCAATAACATGGCTTTACAAATTCAATGTGCATACTTACAAATCAATCCATGGAACCATCTGGGTCTACTCTAGTCTTTATTGTGTCGAGTATTGCCTCATGGTCAGACTCACACACTTTCCAGAAGTTCTTGTTTTTAGGTCTACCCTTATATTTGATCAAATGAACGTTGGTGGCGACGACATGGTTCGAATAGTGAAGAATTTTTTGATGCATGTTGAAGTCCTCAAATAACCAAACTACAACATTCTTAATTGGATGCCTTTGAAGCCATGTTCCAGCAACAACCGCCGAACCTATAAGATATTTTATGTTTTCTCTATCTATAACTGGAGACTCCAATTTCTTTTTGGCCTCGATACAATGACACAGGTAATAATTTGTACCCTCTTCATTGTCTTCATCTACAATCACTGTATAAATGTGGCTTGCATTGATATGTTCATCTTTTTAGATTTATTTACTAAGCAACATAATAAAACTTGTAAGTAAGATATATTACCTAGTTTTAGTAGGTCTTATACATGATCAAAGTCAATGGATGATTGCATCTCCATGATTTGTAGAGCCATTGGGAGCTAATAAGTGTCAAGTGGGGTTAGAATTCTTACAAACCATTCATCAAACCACTCTGTTGACTCGCAATCATTCCATGATTGAAGTGTACATATATAACAAAAGCATGCGATCTTCCTTGTATGGATAGTCCATGTACCTACATTGGAGCTTCTAAAAGAGTGTAGCTCACTCGACCTTGTTAGTGTACAACAATCCTCATATTTTTCAATATTAGTATCATCTACTAAATGAAAAAATCTATGAACTAAAGAATTACCTTCACTACCTGGACCCTTTGAACCATTGCACCACTGGACAATTGATCTTGCATCTGTCAACTTTACATTGTTTGTGTACTTTAACTCTTCTCGTGCTAGGTCTCTTTTGATACATGCATCTGCTCCATCATGCTCCCCCTTTCCATGCCCGGCCTCTGAGAAGTTCCACATATGCTGAAAACCACTAATCCTATGCATCCTACTCAACCAGTAAATTTTTTTGGCATTGTTGAGTTGTGATGTACAATTATCTAACCATATGATATGTTGACTAAATGATATGTGCTTACTATCTAGATCGACATAGAACATATGAAATCAACCTTGAACAAGCTCTGTAGAATGTGTGTGATCATCACTGATGTAAAAGTGATACTCCCTCAATACTTTCCTATTTTCCTTTGTACTATCATTTGCATGATTGAATGCTATATGTAAAAATATAGCAACCTAAACAAAGTTGTAGTACTGTGATTGCACCTCATTCTGTGGTTGTAGTGTGTATTTCTCAATGAATTCGACAACTGAAATGATATGAAGAAGTGGAAATGTGTCCTTGCATAACATGAACTATGAGTCCAACCATTGTGCTTTGTGTGTATGTGTTGCATAATCATAAACCACCCGATCACAAAAAATCCCCATAAACTAATATACTGGAATCTTATCACTGACCAATTCACACTTCTTTGCTTCTTTCCCATCTTTTAGACTGTATGCCACTGTCGTATATTGTCCAAATTCCATGATTTTTTCTCCAATTGTGTGTGTACTAGCCATGTGTTGGAAATTTTGCAAATGTTGCATGCCACCACAATGATCACATGTGCCATCCAAACATGATTTTTTGTAAAAACATTGACCATCCTCTCTTTCACATAAAATGGAAGACAAAAATTTCCTTGATGATTTAGGTGGAGGCATTATATTACATTCCTGCAAAACATTATCAGTATGCATATCTACACATATACGTCGATAAACATCATAATGGTAGAAAAATCAATATGAACCCTACAACAACAAGTAGTGTGTGTGTGATTTATTTTTACATAAAAAGGCTTTAGCATTTCAAAATACCTTTGACATATTTTAATTTTAGGAAACTTTTGTACAAAATCAACAAAAAATTGGGTTTAAGTGGTATCCAAATAATGCATTGGATGTGGCTCATGGTTTATAATACTAGTTCTCCTTCTTACAACATCTCTTTGATTAGGAGAGGTCCTTGTGTTATCCTTCCAATAATTCATAATTACAGATCTCAAGCCTTGAGCAATTCTTATGTCTTTCTGTGGCAGTCTACCCGAAAAATGCCCATAACTCATTGCTATTTGGATCCTCCACTCTTTCCCACCTTCCTTTGCCTCTCATTAGAGATGATCTACTTATTTTTAAAGACTTACTTGCCTTTGTAAGGTTCACCTTGTTCCTTTTTTGACTTCTTAACAGTGTTGTTGTCATCACACGTCGTGTGGCACAACTATCCTTCATGCGTGAGGTGGAACCCACACTCTCATATGCACTCATCAAGTTCTTTACAATGGAATTTTCACTTGAGTCATTCAAAAATATTAGCCCAAGAGCCTTCATGGTGGGCCTAAATTTGAGTTGCCTCATCATTTCAACAAATAGTTGGCATCTTCCACCCTCACTTAGCTTCACAAAAAACAAACTCCATATCATTTATGCATATCTTTGACATGTATGTTTTGGAATATTATTAGGCATCCATTTCAAAACATTGGAATCAATATCAATCAAAAATGTAGGTTTTCTATGCAAAACTCTAGGAGGAGTTCTCAAATGTAAATTTGTGTCAATATTGGGAAGGTCAACAACATCGGGGATAGATCGTGTACCTTCAATTGGAGGTGCAATTGATGACATACCTTGAGATTGAGATGTAAACGATGTTGTACCTCCAACTTGAGATTTCGTTTGTGGAGTTACTTCAAATAGAGATGTGTTTGCTGATGTAATTTCAAAATGTAATATTTTTGATGGTGTGTCTTCAATTGGAGATGTGATTTCCGATGTACCTGGAAAACCACATGTTGTTGTCAATGTGTCTTCATCTGGAGATGTGCATTGAGATTCACCTATGGTTGATGATGTGCCCCCAACTTTTGTATCCATTCTTGTCCTTCCACAAAATTTCCTCATTCATTCCCTTTATTTTTCCAATTTGACATGTCTCTTAGATTTCAAGGGAATTTGTGGCTGTATGGGCTGCAATTCCTTTGCTTCAGAAGCTACTTTTTTTTATTCTCTTCTCCTTGCACTTTTAACTGCATGTTCTTCTGGTGTTAGAGGCTTTGGTCATTTCCTCGGCATGAACTTGAATGCTACATGTCCACAAACACACATAGAACAAAAGTAAGTAATGCATTTTACAAAAAAATTGATGCAGAGAGGGGTGGAAACCATTCAATACAACAAATCAATGAGAATCACAAACCTAGGGTATAAATTGTTGTCACCTAAATGAAAACTAGAGACTCTTGTGTTTATTTTTCTCGAAACCAAATTTTTGATTGTCAATAAAGTCATGAAGAATATGGATTCAAAGAAGGGTTTGTGATGCTATATCTTATCATTATTCACTATTTCTTTGGCAATGAGGTTTTCCAAATTAGATGAAAATAAAAGTTTTCCAAATTAATTGAAAAAAGAATGAAATACAGTGAATTCCACTAGCCATGCTGGAAATGGACTACTATAAGCAATGCAAATAGAATTCATAAGTAAATTTATGTTAAGTAAATGTCATGTTTTTTATTTTTTTTGTTCTTCAAACTCATAAAAATTGAACTTTTTATTCCTTTTTTATGCAAATCCCATCTAATTCAATGTTGAATTCTAAGTCCAATTGTTATGATTAATAAAATCATTAAGGAAATTTAGTTTATATTGTCAAAAACAAACAAATATACTAAATACAAACATTTCAATTTACCAAAATGAATATATTACCTTAGATAATGTGAAATGATGTAGAAACTTAAAAATATCTTCTTCTATGTTGTCTACGATGCAGATTGGTGGTAAAAAGGTGATGGATCAAGCATAGATTGGTACAATATGAAGTCAACTGCAAAAAAAAAGGCCTTTCTGTCTCGGATAAAGCATTGAACTAGACAAACATAGGAGAATGTGGGCCTGAATCACAGGGTCAACCCTTATTTTTACCGTTTCAAGGTAAAACTAATTTGGCGCTTGCCAAATATGTTCCTTTGAAAAGTAGAGAATTCAGAGAGAGGGAGAGACACAAAGTGGGAGAGAGATAGAGAGAGTGAGAGAGAGAGAGGGAGTGGGAGAGAGAGGGGGGAAGGGAGAGGGTGTGGAAGGGAGAAACCTAAGAGAGAGAGTCTGGGAGGGAGACACCTGAGAGAAGGAGAGGGAGTCAAAGTGAGAGAGAGGGGGTGGGAAGGAGAAACCTAAGAAAGTAGGGGGGGAGGTAAGTGAGGCCTGACAAAGAGGGATTGTGAGATAAGTGAGGCTTAATCCCTCAACCCTTAACCCTTAAACCCTAATCCATAGAGACAAAGAGAGGGTGAGAGAGAGGGAGGGAGAGGGGGTGGGAGGGAGACAAAGTGGGAGAGAGGGGGTGGGAAGGAGATATTGAAGAGAGGAGGAGAGAGAGGGAGTGAGAGATAGAGGGATGGGAGAGATACAAGGAGTGAGAGAGAGAGACTTGAGAGATAGAGAGGGGGTGGGAGGGAGAGGGAGTACTCAAGATAGATGGATTCGAGAGAGATGGAGTGAGTGGGGGGAGATACATTAGATAGAGGGAGAGAGAGAGTGGAAGGGAGATATCTGAGAGAGGAAGAGAGAGAGGGAGAAAGATAGAGTGGGAGAGAGTGAGAGAGAGGGAGTGGTAGAGGGAATGGGAGAGAGATAGAGGGAGTGAGTGAGTGAGTGACATACCTAATAGAGGGATTAGGGTAGAGAGTTTAATTAGGTTTAAGGGTTTAAGTGTTGAGGGATTAGGGTTGAGTTTATTGGGTTGAGGGTAGAGGGTAGAGGGTTTAAGGGTTTAGGATTTAAGGGTTGAGGGTTGAGGGTTTAGGGTATAGGGTTGAGTGTTTAAGGTTTTAAGGGTTGAGGTATTAAGGAAGAGAAGGAGGGATGTATGGAGGGAGAGATGGAGGGAGAAGTGAGATAGAGATAAGGAGAGAAGAGGAGGGGCGGACAAAGATAGATGAGGGTTAAGGATCCAATGTATAGAGTAGATGGTTGAGAATTGAAGGTATAGGGTTGAGGACCTATAGTGTTGATGGTTTAGGGTATTGGTTTGAGGGTATAGGGTTTAAGGGAGATGGGAGAGAGATAGATGGATTGAGTGAGTGAGAGAGAGACCTGGGAGAGGGAGAGGGGGTGGGATGGAGAGACTTGAAAGAGAGAGAGGGAGGGAGTGGGAGAGAGACAAAGGGAGGGAGGGTTAAGGGTAGAGGGTAAAGGGTTTAATGGTTTAGGGTTTAAGGGTTAAGGATTTAGGGTTTAGGGGAGAGGGGAGAGAGATAGAGGGAGTGAGTGAGTGTGTGAGAAAGAGAGACCTGAGAGAGAGAGAGGGAGTGAGTGAGTGAGTGAGAGACCTAAGATTCCCTCTCTAGTTCTCGCTATCTCTCTCCTCCCTCTCTACTCTCTCTAGATCTCTCCCTCCCTCCCCCTATTTCTATCTCTCATCTCTTTCTCCCCCTCTTTCTATCTCCCTTTACCTTCTCTCTACCTATATCTCTCTCCTTCTATCTATCTCAACTATCCATCTTTACCTATTCCTCCCTCCTCTCTCCCTTAGGGTTTAGGGTAGAGGTTGGAGGGTTTAGGGTATAGTTTTAAGGGTATATAGTTAAAGGATTAGCATTGAGGGTCTAATGTATAAGGTGGAGGGTATAAGGGTTTAGGGTGTAGGGTGTAGGGTTTAAGGGTTGAGATAGTGATAAGGGTAGAGGGGAGAGACATAGACGGAGTGAGAGAGAATTGAGAGAGGGAGAGGGGGTAGTAGGGAGAGAATTGAGAGAGAGAGATAGAGAGAGTAGAGGGTAGAGGGTTTTAAGTGTTTAGGGTTTAGGGTTAAGGGTAGAGAGAGAGAGGTAGAGAGGGAAAGAAGGTAGAGATATTGAGAGAGAGGAGGCAAGGGGGGAGAGAGAAATACATATAGAGGGACAAATAGGTAGACCCTTAAACCCTAATCCCTCAACCCCCATACCCTCTTAATCCCTCAACCCCTCAAACCTAATCCCTCAACCCCTATACCCTCTTAGAGAGAGAGGCTAGGAGGGAGAAACCTGAGAGAAGGAGAGAGGGGGAGGGAGAGTGTGTGGGAGGGAGAAACCTAAGAGAGAGAGGCTAGGAGGGAGACACCTGAGAGAAGGAGAGGGAGTCAAAGTGGGAGAGAGGGAGTGGGAAGGAGATACCTAAGAAAGTAGGGTGGGAGGTAAGTGAGGCCTGATAGAGAGGGTTTGTGAGATAAGTGAGGCCTAATCCCTCAATCCGTAAACCCTCTTAATCCCTCAACCCTCAACCCTTAAAACCTAATCCATCAAACCCCATACCCTCTTAATCCCTCAACCCTCAACCCTTAAACCATAATCCATCAAACCCCGTACCCTCTTAATCCCTCAACCCCCATATCCTCTTAATCCCTCAACCCATCAACCCTCAACCCTTAAACCTTAATCAGTCAACCCCTCTATAATATTAATCCCTCAACCCTTAACCGTTACCCCTCAAACCTTCAACCCTAATCCCTCAACCCCTATACCATGTCAACCCTCAACCCTTAAACCCTAATCCCTCAACCCCTATACCCTCTTAATCCCTCAACCCTCAACCCTTAACCCTTAAACCCTAATCCCTCAACTCCCATACCCTTTTAATCCCTCAACCCTCAACCCTCAACCCCTAATCCCTCAACCCCTATACCCTCTTAATCCCTCAACCCTCAACCCTTAACCCTTAAACCCTAATCCCTCAACCCCCATACCCTTTTAATCCCTCAACCCTCAACCCTTAACCCCTAATCCGTCAACCCCTATACCCTCTTAATCCCTCAACCCTCAACCCTTAAACCCTAATCATTCAACCCTCAACCCTTAAACCCTAATCCATCAACCCGTATACCCTTTTAATCTATCAACCCTCAACCCTTAAACCTTAGCCCCTCAACCCTCAACCTTCAACCTTCAACCCTTAACCCTTATACCCTAATCCCTCAACCCCCATACCCTCTTAATCCCTCAACCCTTAACCATTAATCCCTAAGCCCTCTACTTGAGAGAGAGAGGGAGAGGCATAGGGAGAGGGGGAGAGAGTGAGAGAGGGAGGGAGTCACTATGGGAGGGAGAGGGTATATGAGGGGGGGACTTGACAAAGAGAGAGAAGAAGATGGGTTAGGATGGAGATACTTGAGAGAGAGAAAGAGGGAGATAGGGTGGGAAGGAGAGATATTAGAGACTTGAGAGAGGGAGAGAGGGAGAGGGGGTAGGAGGGAGAGACTTGAGAGAGAGAGGGGAAGGGAGTTGGAGAGAGATAGAGAGTAGAGGGTAGAGTTTTTAAGGGTTAAGGGTATAGTGGAGAGAGATAGAGGGAGAGAGAGAGAGAGAGGGAGTGAGTGAGTGAGTGAGTGAGAGACCTAAGATTCCCTCTCTAGTTCTCTCTATCTCACTTTTCTCTCCTTCCCTCCTTCCCTCCCTCCCTCTCTAATTTTTTTTATATCCACCTCTCCCTCCTTCCCTTTATACTTCTCTCTATCTCTCCTCTCTTTCTCCCCCTCTCTCTCTCCGTCTCTCTTCCTTTCGCCCACCTTTTCTCTCTACTTATTGCTATCTAACCTATCTCTCTATACATCTTTCTCTCTCCCCACTCCTTCCCTCTCAATCTCTCCACGTTCCTCCTTATCTCTCTACTTTTCAGCTCCATCACACATCTCTCCACCTAGACCTCTCTTTATTTTTGTCTCACCTCTCTCTCCATCCCTACCTCTCCCTATATCTCTCCTTTCATATATTATTTACCACCCAATTACGGCCTCATACATGGGGGCCCACGATATGTCGGTAATTTTTTGGGGGAGTCACATTAACCCTTACTGCTATAACGTGGGGGGACATCATACTGTCTGCGGTAGAGCAGTGGTCGGGTAGTAGCTAATGGAGCAGGCATGAGATGTTTATCGTGCCACCGTGCATGGTTAAACCATAAACCGCAGTGACCACGGTAAATAGGTAGTGGTTAGTGAAGGGTGATAGTGGATGGTTAGTGGGTAGTCGATGAATGCAGCCAACAGTTTGCAGAGTGGCTACCGCGGTACTACTGGTAGTCAGGCTAGTGACTGTGGTAGTGTGGTGGTGGTGAGAAAACCGTAGCGGTGTCAGTCAAAGCGGTTACCATGGTATAGCGTGTGGTTAAACCACAGACTGCATTGACCATGGTAATGGTAGTGGTTGACGAAGGCAGTCAATGGAGGACAACAGGGAGTGGTTAATGGTTGGCACTAGCGGTTAAGGGTGGTTACTGCGGTAGCACAGTAAAGGCTCATTGAGGCAATAAACATGGGGAGTAAAAAGGACACCACGATACCACATGAAGAAAATTCAAGCTCACGGTAGAGCGGTAACAATAAAGATAATAAGGCCATAGGAAGATAAAAATAAAGGAGTGGACAAAATTAAATTTAAAGGGCAGGAAAGGATATAAAGGGAAAAATCAAAGCGATGATATAGTTAAAAATATTTAATTTTCTGAAAGGCAATCTAATTAAATATTTTAAATCTCTGTCATAAAATTCAAATAGTTGTAATAGAAAGTGAAGGGTCATGACCCTTGGGTATGTAATGTATATATATTTCAGAAAATCAAGGGACAAGTAGAAAAAGAAAGCAGTAGTTATACTGTAGGAGTTATAATTTTCCCGAGAAGGGATTGGGATGGAAATAATGTACATAATTTTCTTTGTGCAGTAGGAGTAGGAGTAGGTGTAGTAATTTTATCTGTCCACTTCCCTTTTCCATTGTAGATAGATTGATCAACTAGGAAATAAATTTTAAATCTACAACATACATATAGGTGCACCCGCCTAGGTTTTGCAGAGCCTGAAGAGCAAAAGGTACAATTGCATCAATTGGCCTTGTTAGTTGGCCAAAAGCGTTGTGAGATCTTGGCAACCTCTCGTGGTTCAAACCTACATTTTTGAGACCCAATAGGAGGGAAAGAATTGAGAGAGAGAGGGAGAGGGAGTGGGAGAGAGATAGAGTGTAGAGGGTAGAGATTTTTAAGTGTTTAGGGTTTAGGGTTAAGGGTAGAGAGAGAGAGAGGTAGAGAGGGAAAGAAGAGAGAGATATTGAGAGAGAGGAGGAAAGGAAGGAGAGATAAATAGGTATAGAGGTACAAATAGGTAGAGAGAAGTAGATATGAAATCAGAGATAGAGGGAGAGGTAGGGATGGAGAGAGAGGTGAGAAAAAAACAAAGAGAGGTCTAGGTAGATAGATGTGGGAGGAGATAAAGAGAAGTAGAGGGTAGAGTTAAGGTTAGAGGGTAGAGTGTTTAAGGGTTATGGGTTTAACATTTAGAGTTAAGGGTAAAGGAGAGATAGATATAGGTAGTGAGTGAGTGAGTGAGTGATTGAGAGACCTGAGAGAGGGAGAGGGGGTAGGAGGGAGAGACTTGAGATATAGGGAGGGAGGGAGGGAGGGAGTGAGAGAGAGATAAAGGGTAGAGGGTTTAAGGGTCTAGAGTTTAAGGGTTAAGGGTTTAGGGTTAAGGGTAGATGGGAGAGAGATAGAGGGAGTGATTGAGAGAGAGAGAGAGAGACCTAAGAGAGGGAGAGGGTAAAGGAGGGAAAGTCTTGAGAAAGAGAGGGAGCGAGTGGGAGAGAGATAGAGGGTAGAGGGTTTAAGGGTTTAAGGGTTAAGAGTAGAGGGCTAAGGGTAGATTGGACAAATATATGAGTCAGTGAGTGAGTGAGTGAGTGAGAGAGAGAGAAAGAGAGAGAGGGAATGGGAGAGAGATAGAGGGTAGATGGTTTTAAGGGTTAAGGGTAGAGGGGAGAGAGATAGAGACTTGGGAGAGGGAGAGGGGGTAGGAGAGAGAGAGAGAGAGAGAGAGAGAGAGAGAGAGAGAGAGAGAGAGAGAGAGAGAGAGAGAGAGAGAGAGAGATGAGGGAGGGATAAATATGTAGGTAGAGAGAGTTGAGATAGAGAAAGAGTAGAGAGGGAAGGAGAGAGGGGAAGTGAGGGAGAAGTTAGAGAGAGAAGAAGGAAGGTGGATAGATTGAGAGAGGGAAGGATGGAGAGAG
>CM021102.1:148132129-148371252 GCA_007115665.2 Sequoiadendron giganteum | reverse complement strand
AGAAAGGTAGATAGATTGAGAGAGGGAAAGAGAGAGGGAGAGAAAACAAGGTATATAGGGGTAGGCTAGACAGAGAGATGTAGAGTGAATTTTGGTGGAAGAGAGAGAGGAGGGAGGGATAGGTAAAGATGGATAGTTGAGATAGATAGGAGAGAGATATAGGTAGAGAGAGGGAAAAGAGAGATAGAAAGAGGGAGAGGGAGAGAGGAGACAGAAAGAGGGGGAGGGAGGGAGATATAGAGAGAGTAGAGAGAGAGGAGAGAGATAAAGAGAGGTGATAGAGAGAGAATTAGAGAGGGAAAGAAGGTGGAGATATTGAGAAAGAGGAGGCAAGAAGGGAGAGAGAAATAGGTATAGAGGGACAACTAGGTAGAGAGAAGTAGATATGAAAGGAGAGATACAGGGAGAGGTAGGGATGGAGAGTGAGGTGAGACAAAAATAGAGAGAGGTCTAGGTAGATAGAGGGAGGAGGAGATAAAGAGAAAAATAGAGGGAAGGAGAGAGGGAGGAAGAGGTAGGTATGGGGAGAGAGAGGTGAGAGAGATAAGAGAGAGGAGGGAGGAATAGGTAGGGAGAGAGGGGTGAGATAGAGAGAAAGAGAGTACAGAGGGAAGGGGAAAGAGAGAAGTGAGATAGGTGATAGAGATGTGTGATGGAGCTTAAAATTAGAGAGATAAGGATGGAGTTGGAGAGATTGAGATGGAAGGAAGGGGGAGAGAGAGAGATGTATAAAGGGATAGGTTAGATAGAGAGAAGTAAAGAGAAAAGGTGGGTGAAAGGAAGAGAGAGGGAGAGAGAGATGAGATAAAGAGAAGTAGAAAGGTAATGAGAGAGAGAGAGCGAGATAGAGAAAATTAGAGAGGGGGGAGGGAAGGAGAGAGAAGTGAGATAGAGAGAACTAGAGAGGGAAGGAGAGAGAATGACAAGATAAAGAGTAGAGAGGGGAAGAGAGAGAGAGGGAAGAAAAGAGAGAGAGAAAGAGACGAGAGGCAAGCAGGGAGGGATAGGTAGGTATAGAGAGTAGAGAGATATATATAGAGATTAAAGGAGAGGGATGCGAGATAGAAAAATGTAGAGAGGGAAGGAGGGAGGGAGATAGATATTGGATAGGGAAGGAGAGAGAGATGGACATGTAGAGACATAGTTCTTGAGCTCTAGGAATATATTGTTAGATAAAGGGATGGAGATAGTGAGAGAGAGAGGTCTAGAGAATAAGAGATGAAAATGAGTGAGATAGATGAAATTTGACCTCCTGAGTACTAAAATTTGACCTCCTGATTATTGAAATTTGACATGCTATTTACTAAAATTTGACTAAGTCTGAAATTTTTAAGATCTTCCAAAAACTAGAATTTGCATTATAACTCTTAGATATCTAAAACCACTCTCAAACATCCTACATATATATACATGAAATATAACTTAAATTATAAGAAATTAAATGTCCATATGTAAATTTCAACTTATACTTCAATGTTTATTTCATGTACATAGTTTCCCTGACAGAGAAAACAAAAATCTAGTTTTGTGCAAAGCAGGCTATTTGGCGTTCACTAAATGACTCATCACATTTGGCGCTCGCCAAAAGACCTTCTTTAGATGTGTTAATTAACATGATTTTCTAAATTTTCTCATATTTTCGACCATGCTCCCCATCTCATTTGCACGTCTTTCAATGGAAGTTTATAAAAAAAACCGTGATAGCGTTAACCTCTATCTCAGCTATCTAAATATATAATTCTTTTTTCATTTTGATTTGGTTAAGGTTTTGATCCATGGCTTCTATTGTAAATGCCTTCATTTTTTGGTCAAAAACCAACATGTGCTAGGTTTAGGATATATTTTTACACGTTCATTGGAACGTGAAACAAATTACGTTTTTTGAAACTAGACTCCATTCTACACATGATGAAAAAAAAAATCAATTTTTGATTAGTTTGCAAAAAAATTGGGGGGGAGCATGCTCAAATTTCAGCTTTTCAGGATGTGTCCACTTTGAAAATTCATAAAATATTATATATTCATTAGAAAAATTATCCGAAAGAAGGAGGATAAAATAAATGGTGTTAGCTAATTTCTCACCATTGGGATTTTTTAAACTCTAAAAAAAAGTTAACCAAAAAGGGGGGAGCCCTCAGGCGCTATGCTATTTTTTTTGATAAAAACAGGACCTGCTTTGATCCCCCCCCTTTTAAAAACCCTTAATCTTCATTAATTTCAAAAAACAATAGTAGCTTAGAAACTAGACTCGGAGCACTTCAACTTTTGTTGTTGCCGCATCTTGAAATTTTGAGTGTAACTATCTTCATTTTCTTGTGCAAATCAGATTTTCCTAATTTCAGAAGAAAAAAAAAGTGGCATTTTAAGAGCCAAAATTGTGTCACAGATTGGTGCACTTACCCGTATAACAGACCTTTTATATATGTATATATACACATTTATATTTTATATGATGTAATTTAATTGTTTGGATGTTAAATTACAATGTGATTAATTAAATAGTCTTCAATAAATTATTTAATTAATGGCAACATGATTTAACAAAATATATGCGATCTAATTAAAACACATAAAGATTAAGCATGTTATGCACTCAGTATTTGAAAGTAACATAATACACACACAAGGGGAAAAAGTTGAATAGTATGAAATCTAAAGTAATTATAAAAAATTAATTAAATAATCACTTTAGTGTTTAGGACACAAGCATGATGATGTGTCAGGAAGGAAGAAATGAGAGAGCCAATAGGATAGAATCCAATAGCTTTAGTAAAACTGATTTATAATTAAATACCATTCAAGAGGGTATTAGACATAATAGTATGCAAATGTGCAACATTAATGGGATCTTTAAGATGATTTCCATCACGCTCGGTTAAGGTATAAGGACCAGATCCGTAATTTGAATCGACCACATAGGAGCCTAACCAATTAGGATTGAATTTACCTTTATCGGTGTAACCGGTAGTGGTGTTGTGTTGTTTTTCATATGAAACCAGATCACCTTTATTAAAGGTTCAAGGAATGACACCAACATCATGTCTGTGTTGCAACTATTTAGCGTAAGCTTGAAGATGCTCAAGTGCATTGATGCATTGTTCATCAGGCATTTCAAGTTGGTGTAGATGTTGTTCCACATAAGTGTCATTATCAACAAGACTTTGAAGATTAATCCTCAATGTGGGGATTTATAACTCTAAAGGGGGGATAGCCTTGGTTCCATAAATAAGGTTAAAAGGGGTATTTCCTATAGAAGAACGAACACTCGTGCGATATGCCCGTATTGCATATTGCAATTGTGTATGCCAATGTTTTTGGTTTTCATTGACAATATTCTTAAGGATTTGCTCAAGGGTTTTATTAGTACTTCTAGCTTTACCATTAGATTGAGGGTAGTAAGGTGTTGAAAATCAATGTTGGATATGGAAGGTCTCAAGGAACTTCTTCACATCATTGTTCTTAAAGGGAGTACCATTATCCAAGAGGAACACAAAAGGAAGGCCAAAGCAAGTGATAATGTGTTCCAATAACAAATGAAATATCACCTCAGCAGTTGTGGATCAGAGGGGAATGGCTTTGACCCATTTGGTCAAATAATTGGTAGCAAGTAATAATGAATGTATGTCCAGTAGAAGAAGGTGGGGAGATTTTTCCAATTAGGTCCAAGCCCCACACAAAGAATGGCCAAATAGGTATTTGGGCACGAAGCTCAGAAGAAGAAGAATGGATCAAATGACTATGTTCCTTGCACTAATGACATCGCTTAACATATGCATAGAAATATTTTTCCATTTTTTCCAGTAATAACCCATGTGAAGGAGTTTTTGCACTAAGTTTTTTCCGCTAAAATGTCCTCCACAAGTACTAGAATGGGATTGTTCAAGGGCAACATGAGTTTCAGAATCCTTGAGGCATTGCACAAGGATTTCATCAAAGCATCTTCTATACAATGTATCGACAAGCATGATATACTTAGTGGCTAAATTTTTGAGGTGAATGTGGGTATTTCTAGTTGTGGGTTCGAGATGGTGCTATCTTTTAGATAATTGTAGATGGAATCATACCATTCACACTAATTATCTGGAAAAGTGGGTCAGACATCAGTAGGTCAATCATTGATGGAGGGTTTCATAATAGGATGAAGGGTAAAGGTGACTTGTTTAGAAGGGTTTACAAGAGATATAAGAGAGGCTACACTAGCCATTGCATCCACATGGCCATTGTCTTTGCGAGGAATTTTATCAATGGTAAAGGATTTAAACTGCTCTAATAGATTGAGAATGAGATCCTTATATTACGAGATTTTATCAATTTTAGTTTGATAGAGACCATTGATTTGTTTAATCACTAATTACAAATAACCATAGATCTTTAAATCTTTAACCCCTAGGATGAGAGTAGTGTGTAATCTAGTGATTAACACCTCATACTCAACTGTGTTATTCGTACATAAGAAATTGAGACAATAGGATAAGGGAATAGGCTTACCAATAGGTGGAATAAAAATAATTCCAGCACTGGAAACTATTCAACACTTGGATCCATCAAAGTACAATTCCCATGTAGGAAGGTATATAGTAAACACTTTGTCATCAAAGAAAGATTCATTGGTGGGTAACACTAATGGTGAATGAGCATTAGCTAAATGGTCAGTTAAGGCTTGGCCTTTGATTTCTTTTTGAGAAATAAACTTAAGGTCAAACTTAGTTAACAAAATGACCCATTTAGCAAGACATCTTGAAAGATCTATTTTATTGAAAAAATAACTTAGAGGGTCAAATTTTAAAGAGGCCTTATTCAAGTCTATAATTTTTTAACATATCCTAACATGATTATCAGGTTTTTCCACTATGAAAATGTTTGATATCCAAGGAAAATAATCAATGGGGCAAATGAAACCCGTGTCAAGGAGGTTTTCAAGTTCTCCTTTAACATGTAAGGCTATCTTAGGATTCATTTTTTGAATATTTTGGCGAACAAACTTAGTGTTTTTAGCAAGGAAAATGTTATGAGTAACTATCTAGGGATCTATTCTAGGCACATCAAAATATTTCCAAGCAAATAGTTCAAGAAAGGTATGAAGAAAGGTGACAATTTCCTCTTGTTCTTCATCATCAAGGCACTTCCCAATCTTCAGGACTTTATCTTTGTCATCTATATCCATTGAGATGTCTAGGGTATCTCCTAAAGGGAGTGCATTGGACTTAGGGACTTCGGGATCTTATGGTTCCAAGCTGGTGTGAGGTTCATTAATGTTAGTAACAACAGGCTCAAAACTCAACATAGCACAAGAGGCATGTCTCTTGGAGTGAGAATTTTCATCTGAAGCACCTAACAATTGTTTTAAATCATCATCACCATGAACTTAGGTGGAGAGGGGAGAATCCACATTGAGAAATTCATGGTGCTTAAGCATGAGGTTGGTTCTTAATGTGCATGTTATAGTGTTGATGTTGAGAGAGGGTCGTTCGTTAGATTTTGTGGCTTTAGAAAAGGAAAACCCTAGACCGGTCTTAGTTCCTTTTGTATTAAGTTCAATGGGTACACAAATGCCTTGTTCAAGTTTCCCACATCCTTTACCATTGTATCCTAATTGTTTCACAAGATCATAACCACATCCATAAATTCTTCCCATTTCTTCTGGGTTAGCGGGTTGTTGATAATCCATCTCATCAAAAGTTGTTGTATATGTGGTAGTTTCATCCAAAAGGGATGAGGTAGATGTGTGGGAAGGGCATTATTTGGGTTGGCTAGAGAGAACAATGGATCAGTCTTGTTGGGTATCCTCTTTTCATGTGACAATACACTCACCCATAAATGAAGGAGTAAATTTTAAAGAGCCCCAATCTTCACCAAGTAAATTAAACGTGGGTTTATCTTCGGGTGGTTTTTTCTCAGAAAGGGAAATATTAGAGGTAGGAATTAAGGTATGGAGAGGACTTGATGTGCCTTTTTTGAGTTGTAAGAAAATCTCAGGTTTGAGATCTATGCCAATTTGATAAATTTTGTTATTATAGACATATTTCATTTTGTGATGAAGGGTCAATGGTACCACATGCATCTGATGTATCCATGGTCATCCCAAGAGGAGGTTATAAGAAATATCATAGGGCATGAAATGGATAGGATTTTGCAACAAAACCATTTCAACAGTAATGGGTAAGGTAATGACACCAAGAGTTTGCTTTGTAACATTTTCAAATCCTTGAATGGATAAGAAATTAGATTGGATTTGTGATCTATCCACTTGTAACCTATCAAGAAGATTTGCAGTAAACACATTTAGGGTAGAGCCATTGTCAATGAGGGTCCTTTTGATACCTATTCGATGATACTAGGCTATAATCATAAAGACTTCATTTTTTTTTATAATTCTAATGGCGGGAGCTCATGTTGATAGAAATTAATGTCCACATTAGTTGTGTTCATGTCATGTACGAGAGTTGCCACATCATTAGTATTCATACTGGGAGGAACTACTATCTATTGTAATCCTATTTGGATCATGGAGTGATAGTTAGGGGAATTCTGAAGGAGATCCCAAAGGGATATCTTGGTGGGAGTATTTTTAAGTTGTTCAACAAAATCATACTCCCTAAGTTGTGACCTGAAATGAGGAGCCATAGGTAAGATGGGATTGGGTAATGGGAGGGAAGTGGAGGTAGATGGTTGTTGTGGATGTGGGTTATTGTTGGTATAATGAGTGCGAGCAATGGTATCATGCTTAGGAGGGTAAAGGGTAAACTTAGGTTGGGATGGGGTTGGAGGTTTAGGAGAAGGTGAGTAAAGAACAAACTGAGGTTGGATAGCATTGGAATCTTTTGTTTTAGTTTGGTCATGAAAAAAAAACCATAGTGGATGAAGTAGGGAGATGAAATCTTGGAGGACGTCATCTAACATACCCATATCATCACAACTAAAAGGTTTGGAAGAAAAGGGTGGGGAAGTTGTGACTATATCATTACCAACCTTAGTGGATGAAGTGAGTGAGAGGAAGCTTTGAAGGGCTTCATCTAACTTATCAAAATAATCTCTACTAAAAGGTTTAGATGATATAATATTCCTATAGTGAAGAAGTGTGTGCATTATATCATGTGAGTTTTATATGTTTTTAGGTGTATGTTTCACTGAATTAACTTTGAAAGAACTAGGAACTAAAGTGGAAAACGAAACATGTAAAGCCTTAATAGTACTCATAAATTCCATTTTAAGCTAATAATAACCATATAATAGAGATGAATAGAACTGAAACCAAGCATAAATAGAAGGCAAAAAAAAGTGGAGAATTTGGAAAATAGATGCAAAAATTACTGATGCAAAGGATGGAAACTTAGTCTTGGTATGAGTATTTTTGAGTTGTTTTTGTATTTTTTAATGAAAAATGCAAGTTTCTGGAATGTAAAGTGTAGGGGTATATGATATATTCCAAATTTTGGTATTATGCAAGGGAATGAATGCCAAATATGATGCTTTTTCACTAATGCAAGATGGAAAACCTTAGGATGTTTGTTTAAACAATGCAACATTCAATGCAATGCTAAAGAAAGGGCTCCTAGTATGCAAATGCAGTTGAAATCATAAGTATGTAATGTGTTAAAATGCATGTTCACCAAAATGAACTGCAAAAATTTAATGCTTTGTGTGAGGGTAAAAGAATGGGTCCTCTACAACTTTCTAAGGTTTCACCTAGAAGGAAGATGGTTTTCTTTTACCACCAGGGGTCATTAAACCTTGTGATTCATTCAATGCTAGAGATTGAATATGAAATGGAATATACAAAGTACTAAAATATAACATGCAAATCTAACTACTTAACCTAAACTAAAGGAGTAGATATGTTGTTGGAAAACACATGATGTATTATAACAATGCTAAAAAGAAGATTAAACTAAGTGAAATAACCTAATAAATAAAATGGGTTTACTTGGAAACTATTGTAGGCCAAGGAGGAAGTTGTTGAAGCCTCAATTTTTTTGGAAAATTAGGGTTTTAAGCCACCTAGGACACTTACGCCAAGTGGGGTGACCTAGTCCCTTTTCAGGAAAACTACTTCGAAAGCCATTTATGTCAACTAGGTATCCAAATCTACAACTTTCAGTGTTGGGAACCTCTAGTGGGACTAGGTCACCATTATGGGTGACCTATTCCCTTTGAAATTTTCTAAAAAACAGAAACTAGACACAAAGGCCTCTAGTTTGTATTTTGTTTCTTAATTGGAATCCAAACCCAAATCTGTAAAACAACCTACAAAACATAAGATATTTGGGTTTCTAATGTGGGTTTTGCCTTGTTCTAACCCCTAGTTTGTATTTAAACTTGTACTAGAATAGAAAATCTACATAAAACCTAGATCTAAGTGTATCTAGAACTAGGAAAACTTGAAATAAAGTAAAACCCTATTCTATTGTGCTATAATAAGATATAAGTAAAAGATTTGAAATGATGCAAGACTTCAACCCTAGAAACCCTAAAACATTGCAAATGAGCACAAAAAAGGAATACGAATGGAATGCAAACCTTGAATCTAAAAATGGGCTGAAAGTAGAAGATGGAGTCACTTTGAAAACAATCTTTAGGTGTGATTTGGTGGCTAGTTTTACCTCCTCAACCTAGATTTCTCCATGAATCTCCATAGGCATCTATCTCCAACCTTTGTCAATGTGTGATCTTGGATGTGAAGTGAGCTTGAAGACCTGCAAAAATCCCTAGTTTGTTGTCCAAAAGCTTCAACATTTACTTTGTGAGAGATGAATTTTCTTGAGGAATATTTTTTACACTTGGTTCTTGGAGTTGGATGTGAAATATGACGAAGAGAGAGTGGAAAAATGACCTAAAAACAAGTAAATATAAGCAACACGACCTAATTGTCAAGAATTTTGACCTAAGAGGCTGACACCCATTGAGAGTTTTTGATTAAATATTCATTTTCCTGCTTAAATTCCCAAAAATCCTCAAAAATTAATAGGTTGCAAACTTGGGCGAGCTAGTCCCTCTAAGGGATATTGAAGTGGGAACAGTTCTTTTTGAATGATTTTGATATTTCTTATCAGGGGTTGAATGATCCCTTAGGTATAACAAGCCTCCAAGTCAAAATTAACGAACCTTAGGGGTCTATAAATATTTCTTTAGGGTGATAATTGATGAAATGAGAGCTAAAGTAGGACCAAAACGAGCACAAAATTGTCCTTTTCTTCAAAGGTATACAATTTTTGGCAACACAATTGCATTACCATTTCATCATCGTTTAGGTTGTTTATAATCATATAGATTTTTTATTCTAAGCATCTATGAAAGTTTTCATAACCACTTCATCATCATTTAGGTTGTTTAGATGAAATATATATATTTTATTCTAAGTATATTTAGATGTTGATAAAAAACTTATGGTCACACAGGTTCAGTTGTTGTTTTCGGAACTTGGTTATGAACATATATGAGTAGAAATAATGGTGTAACTTCATTTGAAGACTATGAGAAACACAAAACCATTCTCATGTATTCGCACCTTGTGATAGCAACAAATGCTAAGTTATTGAGACATCATGCTAGACCAAAAACAAAAAAACTATGGACAATTAGTAGTGTTGATCATGAAGTATTACTAGAAACTTTGAAGGTAAGAGATGACCCTTTAGGCACACTTCAGTAGCAGATAATTTGTTGTATGGGACAGGTATGATATTTTTCATGAATTTTGATATTGTTTATCTATTAAGGTTCATTATTTGGGTTGTTTAGAATAATATAGGGGTATGTGCAAGATCATGATGGGCCAAAAAGTGGCGATATTTAAGTGATATGATGACCCATATGGTTGATGACTCTTTTTTAACCCAAAATTGATGAAACGAAAAAGGGTTTTTAAAGGAGATTCTCAACTTTCCACCAATATAAATTATGCTTTACTTTGAATTTAATAAGTAATTATTATTCATCTTCTATTTGAATTATGACTAAAGTCCTGATTGATAAGCTGATTGAAAAACATCTATAACTTTCAAACGGTATCACATTTTTTTAATCCAAAACATGTGTCACATTCTATGCTTCAGAAAATATAGAATTAAAAAAAAAATGAATTTCATGAAGTTTTGACCAAGTTAAGGTGGTTAGACATACAAGTTTTTTAAAAATTTATAATTTATAATAAAAAAATCATAATTATTTATTTACTTGGAAAAAAATTACAAAAAAATATGCATCACATCAGGACATGAGTCCCCTACTTATATCTAAAATATTATAAAAAAATATTATCACTTTATTGTGGTTAGGGTGGTCAGACAGACACCTACTTCTTATTTTTTCCCTAAAATTTAAGTACCACTGCATTGAAATTTCAAATTTTCACCAAATAGATTTAAAAAGAAAAACCTAGTAGTTTAGAAACTAAATTCAATTTTCTATAGATTCTATTCTTACATATTTTGGAAATAATATAGATAATTTATTTAAAGTTTTACATCAAGTTTTTGTTGTGCCTTTTGCACACAAGCCCCATTTAGAATAGGGACCCTCTTTTCCCTCTTTCCTTTTTTGGTTCCCTTTGTTTTGCCTCATTTTGCGTACCCCATTTTTGTGCCCCGAAATAGGGGGTGACACGTTTCCCAAATGCCATATTTTAAGTCTCGGGCTTTCCGAGTTTTCCTTGTTGAAATTCTGGCATTGATGGCAATCTCCGGGTTTCCTCTTTCGGATTGCCTCTGCCAGGTTTCCTCTTCTGGGTTTCCCCTTCTAGGTTTCCCTTTTCGGATTGCCTCCGCCGGATTTCCCTTTCCGGGTTTCCCTGGTCGGGTTTCCCCCTCGGGCTTCGCTGTTTTAGAACGGCTGTCCCAGGACGGCTTTCTGGACCCCGAACCCCGGACCTCCCGCTGCCTCTGCGTTTTCCAAAAGCTCACCAACCAAACCTACAACCGTACGGAGGATTTAATGCTGCATTAATGGTTGTTTTTTGCTATAAAACTGATTTTCCAACCATCATTATCAAAGGCTCAAGTGATACAGAAAGATTGAGGAACTCCCGGCGAATTTGACTTTCCTCCTGTCGGATTTCAAAGTGCTTTCCCGGCGACCTCCGTGCATTCGGCAACCTGTTCTTCGGATTTTCGAGGTAGGTTTTCCATCTGCGCGCCCTCGTTTTGTTTTTTGCAAATTTTTGGATTTTCTTGGGGTTAAAGTGTAAAATGAAACCTGAACTAACTAGATTTGCCCCCTGCGCACATAACCCATATCTTAGAATCGGAAAATCCACCATTAAATCGCCCAAAAATTGATTCGGAACCTTCCCACGTCGCGACTATTCTTCATAATGGCACTGGCGTCTTGTGGGCCCGGGTCTTCCCGCGGTCGTCCGTACCGCCATCTTCCTTTGAATTTTTGACCCTTTCCCTCCTTTCGGATTCCCATCTCCGAAATTCCCTTCTTGGGATTCCATTGCGTCTCCACCCAAGCGTCTTCCCAACCCTTGGATCTCAGACCCTCCATTTTCGTCTAAAATCAAACTTCACAATTTTCTTCAAATCCGTCCTCGGAATTCAGTTTTGAGGATTCTGTTCCTGGAATTTCATCATCATCTTGCCATTTCAAATAGCATCCGCCTTGCGGCTTCCCGGACTCCGTTTCCCAACCGCAAAATGTTTCACCTCCCGGTCGAAACCCTTACCATTTTCTTTCCCTCAGACTTTTGCCCCTGGGATTCCTTTCCCGGGATTCTATAGTGTTCTCGTCGTTCCAAACAACCCCGTTTGAACGTCTTCCCAGATCCCGGACCTTGGTCCGTTGTCCGTCAGAACCCCATGCCTTTGGTCTTTTTTCCTCCAAGCTTCTTCCGAATTCTGGACGTCGAAATTCCCTCCTCGGGATTTTGTTCCTCTTGCGCCATTCTTAACGGTGAGCTCCGAGCGTCTTCCCGACCTTTGGGTCCCGGTGCCTCATTCACCGTCCATTTGTCTTGAACCCTCTGTTGCTTCCAGAAACTTCCTCCCGAGTTGCCATCCCTGAGTTTCCTCTTGGGGTTCGCCATTTCACATGGCTGACCCATAGCTGCTTCCCAACGATGGCAATCCAAGAACCGAATTCCATCACCTGGAATTTTGTCTCCTCTACGTCGTTTCCAATGGCTTCCCTACAGATGATGCTCGAACCTCCAAATGGGGCATCAAATGACCTCCAAATCCAAAATGGATTTCGACCCACTTGCTAGAATTTTTTTTTCTTCCATTTCCAACTTCAAATCTTCAAATCCAACTTCGGGAAATGCATATGGGAATTCCATTCTCATTTTTCCCTTTCAAGTGGCATTTTGCCAAAGGATTTCTGGCCCAGGAACTCTGGATTTTTTGCAATGCCCTCTAATAATAAAATATCTTGCTTTTGTGATTGTTAAGTATGAATTGTGATTGTCGAACTAATCTTGACATGTAGGTATTTGTCGTTAGCCATTTTGTGAAGTTCGTTGTTACTGATTCTCGTCTGTTGTGCAGGATTTATGGAATCCGGCCCAAAGACTTCCGGTGCTTCCAGAAAAGGAAAAGGAATAGCTAAGCCACCAAGGGGCAAGGAAGACAAGGAACTGATGAAGTACAAGTTCCAAGGGGTCCCTATCCAGTCCAGGGTCACTACCCTTTGGAGGGATGTTTCAGATACCAACATCAGACAGGTCGATGTTGATGAATTTACACAGAGGGTTAGAATGAACCTAAAAACTATGAATGCCAAGTTGATAAAGAGCAGTGGACTTGCTAAGGCTGTAGGCTTCCCACTAGCCCTAGTGGCCCCGAAACTGGTGATGGCGTGTGTTGAGGCATACCAATCTAATACCAAAACAATCGTGGATCATGAGGGGAATATCCTTGCAGATATGTCTCCTTCAGGTATAACCGAGACCTTCCACATTCCAGCCTTCGAGAGCATGGAGGTCCCCACCTTGGAAGACTGTTAGGAGGTGTGGGAACAAGATCCGTTGGATTGTAAAAGGCTCATCAACCAATGCTGGTTGAAGGACAAACGGGCTAGTGTTGGGAAGCTCCCTCAGGAGCTCTACCACAGCGACTTCCATGAAGACTACCATGATCTGGTAACGCTACTCAGTCGAGTCAGGGGCCTTCTTGGTGTGGTTTTCTTTCAAGAATGGATGTTCTATTTCATAGAATAGATCCTCTAGGGTAAGGGTACCACCTTCTATTGGGGTGAGATAATCAGCGACTGTTTCCATGAGCAGTTTACCACTATGAAGAAAACTAACAAATTCTTCATGACCTCTTACTTGGTGTATTCCCTCGCCAATTGACGATATTATCAAGGTTTGACAGTGATTCCAAGTGATCCATCAGGGCCAGAACTCAAACCATATGACAAGTACCCTCAGTTGTAGTTTAAGAATTTCAAAACAAACTACTGTAGGGTGAATGACGCATTCATTGCCCACGTAATCCGGTCAGTGGGAGGAGATTTTCATAGAAGGATGTCCCACAGTGCCAGGGTCCTCCTCAGACAATATGCCTTTTGGTACATCCAATTCCCAAGGTTCACCTACATCCGTGCCGAAGGCTTCTCGGATAAACCAAACAAGCTGCCCTGGTACCCAAATGACCAGATTGTTCTCTTAGAGCTGACTCGACAGCTGTGACACATTCACAGTGTCTTGAGTGAGAAGCATTTGGCAAGCCCCGTCTACCCCATGAACCTTGGACAGGGGATGTATAAGGTCCACACTTCCCAGTGCGCAGGATATTCAGAAAGGGAGTTGGTAGAATATAATTTTGAACAATATACAGCAAGGCCACTAATGGATCCCTATGGCCATGTCAGAAAGGCACTAGGGCATGGATATGCCCACCTCCACAACATTGAGGACTTCTGGGCCAACTGCAGGGATGATCTTGAGGTACGGTTGCAATATTATATGCACATGACCATCATCCATGTACGAAGGGTGAACTTATGCCTGATTTCTGATCAGCTCAAGGAGGATGAGGAAGCAATTGTGGACCCAGTTTACGATATAGTTTCCAACCTGCCACTGCCCGCTATCAACTGGGATACTCCAGAGCTTAATGATATTGGTGTGCTCACTAGGTCCGTTGAAGCCCAAACGAGAGCATGGATCGACAAGAAGGTGGCCCAATTGAAACAACAAGGGGTTGTCCTGACATACACCGAACTTGCAAGTGAGCACGTGAGTGAGCCAAGTGGCTTCGAGGGTTTGGAAGCTGCTGCTGCAACTGGGGAGACATCTAAAACCCCACCACCTCTGAAGACCAAGAAAAGAAAAGAGGCTAGCCAACAACTGCCCAAACCAAAAGTCTATGCCCATAAGTCTTCCGAGCCAGAGCCCTCTAAGAAGAAAAGAAAAACAATAGGAGGCACCAAGACAATGGTGATGCCTAAGGGTTCACCCCTCGGGATCGCAAGCAAAAGATCTAGCTCATTTGGATCTCCACCCATTATAATCACCACCTCCACCCCACTTGCCTCAATTCCAGCTTCTGCTTCCTCCCCACCTGCGGTGGATATCTCCATCCACCTTGCTCAGTCTCCTCCAATATCGCAAGTCATTCTCGTGGATTCATCATCCGCCGCCACCTTGCCAATGACCTCTCCCTCCATGTCTCCTTCCCTTCCTTCCATTTTCGCTGCCACAATGCCAGCCCCAAGCTTTCCAGAATCTTTTGTGAAGTAAATGCAGAATGTGCCTTCTGAGCTTTCAGGGATGCTCACCAATCCAATAGTCCAGGCCGCGATAGCTCAGGCTATGGCCTCCACTCCAATGGAATCCCCCTCTACTGAATCACCAAAGATGAAGGCAACCATGTAGATATCAGATGAGCATGAATGATAGTATCTTGAGGCTAAGAAGGTGCTAGAAGATGAAGAGTTTGAATATCATGAACACCCCTTGTTCGAGTGTCAGAAAATTGATAAGGTGGCCTATGAATCTTCAAGTGAGGGCAGTGAGTCCAGTGAAGCCAGTGAGGACCTTGATGCTGAACTGATCTGAGAATTGAATGATCTCGGGCTCAATGTAGAGTGGGGCAAATAGCTCAAGGAGATTGAGGACAAGGAGGCCGAGGATCGGCTTGCACAGGAGGATGAGACTGCTGCTCTGGAGATAGAAGGTAACAAGTCTCCAACTGAAGAACATGGCAAGACTCCAGAGCATGGTGAGGAAACTTTCCTCCAAGAGAGTAAATAGACAGAGAGCCCCGAGAAGCATCAAGATACTCTAAATGTGGAAGAGGATACTGAAAAGAAATATTCACCCAAGGAGCAACAATGTACTAAGTCCCCCGCTAAACATGAGACATTCAAGCAAGTTTCTAATGAAGGAAAAGAAGATACGGGAACAAACGAGAAATCTCTAGTTGTCAGAACTGTCGAACTCGAAAAGGAGGACAGCGGGACTCAAAGTATACTGCCAAGAGAAGAACCTCAAATGCCTGATTGGCTGCAAAGGAAACTCAAGCAAAAGACTCTCACATCAAAGGATCCCAAGGCAAGGCTAGAAGCCATCATGGCCAGAGCACGAGTGAGCACCAGAAAAGACAAGAAGTCGAGGGTCAAATCGAGGATAACTATGGATGCCTCAGGATTAAGAGCAGTACAATTAGCAACACCGATGGTTGGGGAACAAGGCATAACTTACAACGTCTCCACCATCGACCTAGGAGTGGTCACAAGGGAGCAGAAAGTTGAGCATCTCCAGGATTCGGTCGCCATAGTAGTGCATCTTATCCAGCAAGATAAGATCTCCAAGGAGGAATTAAAGGAGCAGGTGGCCGGTCTAACAACTAATATTCAGCAATGGTCATCTCCAGATGATCAACCGACAACATCATCAACCCCGCCTCAGTTGCTGTCTAGAGAACAAATTGACAAACTAGAAAAGAGATGAAACTTTGACAAAACTACAGGAAATTGGTTCCCACAGGTTTTGGACATAGGGAACACATGTATCGACATGGCCGCTTGGGTAGCCAATAGGTTCCTAGAGGTTCAGAAAAATCTCGAGGACAAAAGGCAGATCTATGAGAAGTTCCCCAGGAAGTACAATGCAGCCTACCCAAAGATTGTGGCCATTCTCGCACTGCCGAGTGATATCTGGGAGAAGGACCTTGCCTTCAAGGACAACGACCACTGGCTAGTGGATACCTAGAAATGAGATTATAACCACTGAAAGAGAAGGCTGGAGCAGATTTTGGAATGGATAGCGCCTGACATAAAATGGGCAAGGGATTCCAGGGAGGAGTTTACTCAGTACCTCAAACTGATGATGGGATATGAGGTGCCCGCGGTCAAGATCAATCCCGAGAACATCAAGCCCCACTTCTTGAAGATTATGGAAGAGGGGATGTCCACCGAAATCACCACTAAGTTCCTATGTTTTGCAGCCCGAGCCTTCACACAATCAGAAGCTTTCAAGGAGAATGATGTTAAGTATGAAGCAGATTGGAAGAAGCTTGGCAGCAATTCCTAGGAATGGAGTTACCAAATCCTAAAATCAGACATTGTGGAGGTAGATAAGCTTCAGTCCCTGATCCTAAGTTTCATGGAGTATGCCGCATTGAGAAAGTGAGAGGGCAACCTAGTCATCGACGAACAGTACCTTGAAGAATAGCTACAGCAGAGGGAAAATCACTAAAAGATAAATTTGCTATAGTGCTGTCACTAGATGACAAAATAGGGAAGAGACAAGAAAGTATTTATAAATGTAATATATTTGGGGGTAGGTGAAACCCTAATGTAAAATGAATCTTGGCCACATAATAGAATTGAATCTTGGCCACTCATTTTGTTTTTTGAAAACTATAAATAGGGCTCTCCTCCTCTCATTTTAAGAGAGTTGAGTTGTTGTAAAGGCATGCTGAAGAAATTATAAATAGAAAATATAGTCAATTTTGGTGTATTTTCTGGGTTTCTCAATATGTTTCATGATTCCTCTCCCTTTTAGTTATAGCTTTGCTTTAAGTTATTTTGTTGTTCTAGCATCTTCAGTTTAAACTTGGTAGATTTAGTATGTTTTCTCTAGTTTTGGAGATAGTTGTTGTGTGTATGCTTTCCTTGTCCATACTTTTGGTCATTTGCTCAAGGTAGATGACTATGCAAAGTTAGTCTAGACTTCGATTCCATTGCTGCTCATTAAACTTTATCTTTGTTCATGTTTCCATAATGAATGAATGATGAACATCTGCAGTCTCTAGAAGATAGCACTGATTTCATGATATTGTGAGAATTCTGGTTAAGTGAAATCCCGTTTAAGGAAACTGTCCATAGCAGGAACCTCCATGATCACTGTTCATTGGTAGTTGTAGGTCCAGGAAACATCTTTCTTCCTCGCCCTTTCTTTTTTCCTATTTTTTAGAATCAACTTGTGCCAAGGTTCGTTGCACATTATAAAGCCAAAGCCAACGAAATAATGGAGTCTAAGACTGATGTTTGAACCTGCAGCAAAGCATATCAATTACAGACCTCTAGAACTCCATTTATTAACTCAATTCCCCTACAGCTGCAACCACGTAAGGCCGCCTTGTGATTCCAGCAAATCACATAAACAACTGAAATATTTCAAGCACTATCAAGACCTAACATCCGAGAGACCTTGGGATAGTGTTCTGCAATTTGATTGTGGAAGATTGTCTTTCAAGAGAGGTGATGCACCTATGCATTACCTATGTTGAGAAGTGCATGAAAACACCATCAACAATTTCCTAACTCTGATTTTCTGAATTTTATTGCCACTTAAGGGCATTTTTTTCCATGATGATCCTGCACATACCCATAGATTTTCTATTCAAAGAATATTTTCTAATTTGCATTACCAATTCATCATCATTCAAGTTGTTTATCATAATATATATTTTTTATTCTAAGCATCTTTTCTATTGTGACCATATGGATTTCTCATTCGAAGTATATTGTGATGTTCTTGGCACAATTGATCATGGATCTACTACAACAATATCTAGCTTCAATCCTTTGGTAGAGGTATACAATAGATTAGAATAATATAGATTTCTTATTCTAAGCATATTTTCTAGTTTGCATTACCATTTCATCATCAATTAGGCTGTCTATAATAATATAGATCTCTTATTCCAAGAATCTTTTCTATTGTATGTAGTTTAACAGCTACCTTGATGGTTTGTACAGGTTCTTGTCACTCTAGAACATCAACATGCTACTATTCTAGAATACTGTGTTGAACACAAAGGCAACAAGTGATCTATTTCCTTCCCCTACTGTTAAATGACTATGTATTAGGGTTGTTTGTTATATGCCTACGTGGCATTTTGTAAATCCTATATTTGACAATAATTATTGAATGATAATATCATGTGTATTGTGTATACTTTACATGTATTTAACTATACACTTTAAAAATTATGTGTATACTTTGTCACTTATGAGTATTCCAATGTATACTTTATGACCTATGTGTTTTAATGCATATACTTTGTATTCATGTGTGTAGTTCACGAATTAAGTGTATTTGAATAAATAAATCACTTTTTCACATACTCACAAGGAACAAAATGAACCCTAAACCCCTGTGCACCTTTATATTGCATCCATTTGACCCTTTTTCCATCAACTAAAAACTTAACACCATAGCAAAAAACCTTAGAGATATAAAAAATAAAGAGAGATTATTGTAGAGGGTCCCTACGTGATCCTATACACTCAAATGGATTATTTCTAGGTGACACGGTTTTAAAGAAATAGCCCTTCAAAGATTGTTGTTTTTTATCACTTTGGACTTTTAAGGGAAATCATCGGTCCAATGTAGCTCAGAGTCATTCGACATGTTTGGGTGCAAAAGATGACCATAGTTAGCATAAACATACCCATCCATATGTGTTGGAATAGTCCATTTGGTCATATGAGTTGCAGAACAAAAGTTGTACCACTTTGCATCTTTACACTACTTTCATTTGATAATTTTTTCCTCAATTGAATACTTGTCACCACGAGAAAACACCTCTGAGATAGCAAAAACCCAGAGAGGTTATTGTATAGGGTCCTAAGACAATCCCAAAGCCTCATATAGAGAGTCTATAAGAATCATATTTTTTCAGAAATAACTCTTCAAAGAGTTTTTCCTTTTATCACTTTAGACTCTTAAGGGAAATCGTCGGTCCAATGTACCTCAAATTCATTCGGCATGTTTGGGTGCAATAGAGGACCATACCTAGTATAAGCGTACCCATCTCGACATGTTGGAACAGTCTGTTTGGTCATACGAGTTGTAGAACAAAAGTTGCACCACTTCGCAACTTTACACTACTTGCATTTGATAACTTTTTCCTCAACTAAAAACTCGTTACCACAATAAAATGCCTCCAAGATAGAAAAAAATGATAGAGGTTCTTGTAGAGGGTCCTAAGATGATCCCATTGCCTAAAACAAAGAGTCTATAAGAATCACAATTTTTGAGAGATAGCCCTTCAAATATTGTTTTCCTTTATCACTTTGGACTCTTAAGGGAAAATTTTGGTCCAATGTAGCTTAGAGTCATTCAGCGTGTTTGGATGCAAAAGAGGACCATGCCTAGCATAAATGTACCCATCCAAATTTATTGGAATAGTTTTATTGTTCATACGAGTTACAGAACGAAAGTTGCACCACTTTGCAACTTTACACTGCTTGCATTTGACAACGTTTTCCTCAACTGAATACTCATCACCACGAGAAAATACCTTTGAGATAGAAAAAACTAAGAAAGGTTATTGTAGAGTGTCCTAATATGATCCCATAGCCTTTGATGAATATTCTATAAGTGTCACAGTTTTTGAGAAATAGCCCTTCAAAGATTGTTGCATTTTTACCACTTTGGACTCTTAACGAAAATCATCATTCCAATGTAGCTTGCACTCATTCGGCATGTTTTGGCGAAAAAGAGGAACATTCCTAGTGTAAACGTACCCATACGGACATGTTGGAATAGTCTGTTTGGTCATACAAGTTGGAGAATGAAAGTTGCACCACTTTGCAACTTTACACTGAGCTTGCATTTGACAACTTTTTCCTCAACTAAAAACTCGTCACCATGAGAAAATGCCTCCAAGATAGCAAAAAATAAGAGAGGTTATTGTAGAGGGTCCCAATATGATCCCATAGCCTCAGACGAAGAGTCTATAAGCATCATAGTTTATGAGAAATAGCCCTTCAAAGATTGTTGTCTTGTATCACTTTGGACTCTCAAGGGAAATCGTCGGTCCAATGTAGCTCAGATTCATTCGACGTGTTTGGGTGAAAAAAGGGAACATTCCTAGCATAAATGTACCCATATAAATTTTTTGGAATAGTTTATTTGGTCATACGAGTTGCAAAACGAAAGTTGCACCACTTTGCAACTTTACACTGCTTACATTTGACAACTTTTTCCTCAAGTGAATACTTGTTACGATGATAAAATTCCCCCAATATAGAAAAATTCGAGAGATTTTATTGTAGAGGGTCCCAACATGATCCCATAGCCTTAGATGGAGAGTCTATAAGCATCACAGTTTTGAGAAATAGCCCTTCAAATATTGTTTATTTTTATTACTTTGGACTCTTAAGGGAAATCATTGGTCCAATGTAGCTTGGAGTCATTAGCATGTTTGGGTGCAAAAGAGGACCATGACTAGCATAAAATTACCCATTCAGATGTCTTGGAATAGTGTGTTTGGTCGTACGAGTTGTAAAATGAAAGTTTCTCCACTTTGCAACTTTATACTGCTTGCATCTAACAACTTTTCCTCAACTAAAAACTCGTCACCATAGGAAAGCACCTTCAAAATAGAAAAAACTAAGAGAGGTTATTGAAGAAGGTCCTGACACAATCCTATAGCCTCAAATGAAGAGCCTATAAGCATTGCAGTTTCTAGGTAATAGCCCATCAAAGATTGTTGCCTTTTTTCACTTTGGACTCTTAAGGGAAATCGCCAGTCCAATGTAGCTCTGAGTGATTCGACGTTTTTGGGTGCAAAAGAAGACCATTCCTAACATAAACGTACCCATATAGTATGCCTTGTTTTCTTATTGATGCATTATGGTTATCAACATTCATTGTTGTGCATTACAATAATACAAATTGCATGTCCAAGGTCAAATAACATGCATGTCATGGAGTTGTATTTGGTTTGTTTAATGGTAGTATCATATTCATTTGGTTTGTTTAATGGTTGCATCATGGTTGAGTGATGTATTAATTTTTTATCATGATTGTTGTATAGACTTCACATGAACAATCTAATGAACATGTATCTTGCTTAGTTGTAAGGACTTTGTTTGAAGGTTGCATCAAACCCCTATGGTTGAAAGATATTGATTCTTAATCAAGATAATTTTATACCTTTTATATGTTATTAATATTGAATGAACATTGAGTGAAATTTATTTTTATCAAGATGATTATATTACTTTTGAATGAAGTTTATACCATGACATGCATTTCATTAAGTTGTATCCAATTTTCATTAATTTTGACTTCTTATGAAATAAAAATCAATTGCCCACTTCATTACACGAGCTCAAAAAACAAAATAATGTCAAATGTAAATTCATTCAACAGATCTTAAAATCATGGGTATTCTCAAATTGAGTGTTTGATAAAAATGTATTAGTAGACATGTATGAAAAAAGTGGTACAATAGAAAATACAATGAATTTTTTGAAAAAAGTCCTCAAAGAAATAAATGTATTACCAATTGTAATTCATAAGTGAACTATTAAAATGTAATTTCGTTAATCTATAACATACATTATCAATCATAACTTTAAACCATTCTAAGATAATTATACATTCCATTTTGAAAATTCAAAGTAGAAAAAAATGCACACGAGGAACAAATTAGATTGAATATCAATTCTTATATATCAAACTGTAGAATAATTATGTTCGTGCATATACAAATTTGGCATATGCCTACTCAGAACAAGTTTTACAATAAGTTTTACAAAATGTGACATATATGCCATCTCAAGATCTATCAAACCCTAAGTACATATCAATCTGTATCATATCCTAATCCTATGAGCTGGACCATCAAAATTGAGCCTCCTCAAAGAAGTTAGTTGCTCTGAAATTTCCTGCACAATAACATTTCAAACCACAAATTAGATTAATTATGTGGTTGGTTGACAAGTTAGACTAGCAAATAGAAACTTATATACCATCATCTATAAATTAAAAATTTAACATCAAAATCAGTAAACATGTACTATATTATATCAATAATGCAATTCTTGTTTACCTAAAATCTTGCTCTCTTTTCTACAAGACATTTTGCATATGATTGTCCCTTAAGACGATCGAGAGTTCTCGTATAAAGTAATGGTCTCACACTCATCATAGTGTTGACTTGAGCTGAGGACTATATCAGATAAAATAAAAATGATACAAATTAACATATAATTGTTGGAAAATAATCATATCTACTCCTATCTAAAAGTAAATGATCAGCAATATAAAATAAATACACACCTGCTATGATGCTATGACACTAGACGGGCTCATAGTGGATGAATCAACTAAGATGGTTTCCTATATAGAAAATGACAAGAATGTAAATGCACATGCACATATAATTATAATATCGAGAATAAAAAATATATATACATGTTGTGCAACTTCATCGAATGGGTCAAACCCACTCAACAAGGTTGTATAAGAACTAAGTTGTTGCATTTAAAAAGACAAGATGAGGGTGTTGGCAAGAAGTTGACTCCACTTTTTGGCCATTTAGTGGAAGTGATTCCCTTATTTTCAGAATTCGACACATTTGACCTTAAAATTTGAAGCACTTAGAGATGGAATTTTTTAAAAAATCACTTATCATAAAATGTAGTACTCAAAGTCTAGTTTCCAAATATGTAATTTATTTCAATACCCAGATGATACATATTGAATTTCAATAGGTGTTTCTAAAAACCACTATTTAAAATTCTTTTTTTTACCATACCATGCACGTGTACATCATCCATATTTTGACCTAAATAATCATACTTTTCTAAATCCTTTTGGGAAAATATTTTTAACTCACTGAATCACGCTTTCCAAATTTTTTTGTAATTTTTTATCAAATTATTATTTTTTTATTGGCTAGATATTTGGTGTTTTAAAAAATCATCGTGTACGTCATGTAATAGATGACCTAAACTTATGATTTTTTTTATTTTTTTTAAATTAAAAAAATTGTCTAAAGTACGTACACTTTCGTGCAATCTGTTTTACAAATGTTATGTTGATAAAGAGTTATTAAAATACTAAAAAACATTGATAATTCAAGTTTATAGATCCGTTTAATCAAAAATTAAATGAAAAAAATAAAAATAAATCCAATTGTAAAAAAAATTACATATTTGGAATCTGCATTGTCTAATCTATAATGGGTTTTAATTTTGTCAAAAAAATCTGCAAAGAAAGCCTTCAGATGTATGCCCAAAGTCAATATTTTTTGGTGACATTGCTAGGATCTTCAACTTACAGGTCAAACCAAGTCCAGGGCTTAGGTTTGGATCCCCAAACTATTTCCTAAACTTGACAACAAAGCAAAAACCCTGCCTACAATTGTAATTTTAAAAAATGGGACCCCATTTTTTAAATAAACATAATCTCGTTTAGTAAACGATGTAAGGCCCCACCTTGCATGTGATTGGTAAAACTCTAATATGTTCTATATTTCCCTAAATAGATAGTGATATGTATTGTGGATGACAACTAGTGTGGTTATTTGACAATATTCTTTCGTTTCACTCTGATATTTTATTTATGCTACCATGAAGGAGTTAAGACTTGTAAATTGTTAATCTGGGTTGAAATTGTAAATGAAATGGTTACAAAATTAAATCTTATTTCATCTATCAGATGAATGTGATATACGATTGTTTCTTACGGTTTCATTGGTGATTTTCAGGAAAGGAAGAGTCAATACGAGAAGGGAATACCATTGAGTATATCAAAAGACATCTTTTTGTGGTGATGAATTTAACGCCTTTCGAGGCTTCGAAGGAAATAAAGTTAACAAGTTGATGGAGTAAGGTGGTGAGGGTTGACATAAAAGGGATTATTAATATTTTATTTTGAGGGAGTACTTATTTGTGTGTCAAGTGAGTTGTAAGTTGGGGGATAAGGCTTAGAAACCATTATCCAAGTTGAAATTCAAATAGGTCTTTAAAAGGGTCATTAAAGAGGGTTGTTGGTCAATTTCCCTAGTTGGGATGCAAAAATAAACCCCCTAGGGTCTATACCATAGTGGTGGGTGTCAAGTGGGCATACAATAGGGCCCGAAGGACATGATTTGATCCTTGAAAAGTCCTCATATTGGAGAGTGACGAGTTTTCAAGATAGGATGGGATGGAAAGATGAAAGGGTTGTCCAAGTGCATGTTTCCTCTTTAATAAAGAAAAGACTCTAATTGATGGAGGTAGGTATACTCTACACCTCCCCATCCAAAGCTTGCAATTTGAAACTCCTATATATCTAGGAGAGGAAGGATGAGTGGGGTGTTACCCACTTCTCTTTTTGGATAACTTGAGAAAATATAGTAGGAAGAATGAAAACATGAGAGGAGCCTATTGGGGAAGAGAGTGATCCAAATGGATTGATTGGAGAGGAGAGATAGATAAAAGAGCTATAATCCAGCACCTAAAGCAAAGAAATAAGTTTCACTATATCAATTTTCCTTGTTTAGTTGCAGCAAGAGAGTGATATGTTTGTGTGGATTTTTTTTGTGGAATATGGTGAGAGAAGAGTCCATATGTATGTAATATGAATATTGATCTATTTTCATTCTTTTGATAAAATTTTTAGAGGACCCCATTCATCATCATGGGGTTGAGAAATTTCTTGCTTGAGGGTATGGCTAGAGCCCATGAGGCTCCATGACGCCATTACGGTAGGGTGGAGAGCAAGTCCTTATGAAATAGTTGGTCCTTTATTTTATTTTTATTTAAGGTTGTAAAGATAAAAGCTTAAGTGAATGGTATGGTAAAGTAAAGGAAATTTCTCTTTTAACTTGTATCAAAAGAGAAGTTTGAGAGAAGAGGGACCTCTATTTGACATTTGATGAAATATTGTGCAAATTTTAATTGTGTCTTTTTTTATTGTTAAAACAAGTTCCTATGGGAAGGTTATTATTTTGTGGAGCCGACTAAATCCTAGAAAAAATTCACCTATGTGCATACAAAAAACATATAAACATGCATACCATGATGTCATGGTGTAGTGTGGGGCCCAAAGGGGAATTCACCTGAGGCAAGCAGAAGGAAACGAAGATAAACGATACAGAGGATGGACATTTGTGAGTTGTTTGCAACTTGCACGAAGGACAAAGGACTGACGTTTTTGAGTTATTATACAACTTGCATGGAGGATGGACATTTGGGAAGTTTCAAAGAATAAGTGGGAGTTTTTGAACTCCACTTTGTTGCTACATCAGCTGCCACCAGAGAGTATGTGAAGGGTGCATCTCTGTTCATTGCCTATGTGCTCAAGGGTTCTTTTGGATGAAGGGAGGAGTGTATTTGAGCCTGTAGAGAGTGGGGTTGTTATTGGATTCATGAGGTTGCTACCATTGCTAGGTGAAGGTGGAAGGAAAGTCTCTGTCTATCTCATAGTGTTTATTTGTGTTGGCAAGATTTGAAAAGGCACACTAATTGTACAATAGTTAACACAAATTGTAAGTACGATCAAACTAGAGAAAACCAACCATGGCCTTGAAGCATAGGTCATGATAAATCTAATAGCAACCCTATAAAATTACCAAATAGACGAGGATGTCTAAGAAAAGCTAGACGTTTCTACCACTTTTTGTGGTAAAGATTTATGGATTTAGCAACTTCATCAATAGAATTGTACCTAGCCATTTTTGTTGGCATCACTATAGAATTCCAAAGCTGGGTGATCTCTCCATCATTTCCAAGCTTCCCAGTGATGATGTACTCATGTCTCAAGATACCCACATCCAGGTGATGATGTCCTCACATCTCAAGATACCATAGAATATCCTACAATTAGGGAATTCCATTAAAACACATTTCTTTGAGGAATTTTGTCAAACAATTTGCATGCCTTGTTAACACTTCTACTTTTTGCATGCAAGTCTACTAGTGCAATTGTGACTATAATATCTAACAAATTTCCTTTATCCTTTATGCTTCGATGGATGTTCATACTTTACAAAGCTCTCATTTTGGCATCGACAGGAAGGCTGGAAGTAAAGGTTATGAAATTTCATATGCCTTTTCTATGCTTCCACATTTTTCATACATTTCTACCAGGTTAGTTGCAACTGCAACATCTGATACAATTCATTTTGGCACAGGGAGGGAGGATGCTGGTAGAAATTGTGGAATGTGGCTTTACACCTACCAATTACATTTTACTGAAAGTTTCTAAATCCTTTTTAAGGACGCATTTTGTGTATATCTTGTAATCATAGCATTCTGCTAGACCACATTTCTTTGAGGCATCCTATCAAACAGTTCAGTGCCTAGTCTATGCTTCCACATTTTGAATAAATTTTGTTGAAAATCTTTATTGAAAAGAAGAGAAAAATTAGGACATAAGAGAAAAAACTAAAATTTGGCATGTGAAATCAATTTAGTAGCTCAAGATCAAGAGGAGGATGAGGTTTTGGGATAAATAGAAAAAAAAAAAAGACAAATGATAAAAAATATAGGTCAATTCAAATTTTAAAACCTGGTTTGCATGTCATTAATACCCGCCATATAATTCTTGAGTATCATTAGGGTTTGAAATTTATCACCCCATAGTTTGGATAATTGGACTATTTAGTAATCTAGCATATAAAATAGGTTTATGTTTATAATTTTTTTTATTTTTTGTGTTTTATAAGATCTAACAAATTTTTCACTTATCTAGAAACCAACATTGGATGGAATGCTAGTAAAGAATAGACATAATACTTTGATTGGGTGGATTCACTCCCAAGAGTAGATCAAGTTATTCTCTAGTTGAGTTAGACTATGAGATAGATAATGTATTGACTGAAGATATTCTTCATGTTCTCGACAAGTTGAATTTAGGACACCGACTATTTTTTCCAACCTGCAATTGTTTTGTGCATATATTTTTCATGAGGATGAATTTAGGATAGCCAAGACAATGAATTAAGGGGATATACAAGATACTTGACTTAAATTATGTTTCATACAAGAAAATTAGTTTTATAAATAGGAGATCTGGCTTAAAAGGGTACATAATTTTAGATAAGAGGTATATAATATTTTGATTTTAAACTAGATAAGGGTCTTTGTATGGATTCAAGTAGTCACCATGTATGTTGTATCAATTTGGTTATTTTTATGTATCTCTAAAATATAACTCCCCCCATATTCTCCACTGTTTAACTTTGAACATGTAAAATGAAATAATGGAAACCGACATTGTGTTTTCCAACATGCAATTATTTTGTGTGCAAGTACTAGAATATATGAAATAAAAAAGGAATCTACTCTGAAAACAATTCAAAAGATGTAGACCAAAGTGAATGATATAGATAATGTATTGGTTTCAAGTTTCATAAACTATATTATCAAACCCACTATGTTTTCCAACCTGCAATTATATCATGTATTTATAGAAAAGAAAACAAATTGCGGACCATGTTAAATACATATAGAACTTAGTCTATAGGCTTTCATTTGTAGATAAAAAAAAAATGGAGGAGTTCAAATACATTCTTGTAAATCTATTTTATGTATACTATGTTGTGCAACCACACAGTTAGGATGATAACATCCCCTACTTACAAAATTACTTCATTGTAGCTATTCAAAGTTCTACATTGCATAGTTCTTTCTAAATATTAGTCTATCAGCTTCACATTTGTGATTGGGCTAATATACTCATAATTCATGAAAAATATTTATGACTAATAATTCATAAACTCATAATCATAATGTTTAAGGGGGTTATATTCATCTTGCAACCCACATACAACTAACCAAATTGAATTGAGGGGTGACTAAGCAATTGGGTTGTTAGGTTAGAGGGTTTTAGAATAGAATCTGGGTTATAGGTTTCATAACCTACTATTTTCCAACCTCTAATTATACATAGATATTATAATCACTCACAACTCACCATGTTTTCCAACCTACAATTATTTTATGCATTTATTTTCCATCATATGAGGAAATTGAAACAAAAAATTTACTCTAAGTAATAGTTGTGATAAACTTTGAAAGTGCCTTTCATTACATTCGTACTCTCTAAATAAGAATAGTTTTTCATTACAACAAATGTAGGTTGGAAAACTCTAGTTGATATGAAACTTGCAACCCACATACTATTGTAAAACCCTCTACACATAACAACCCAATTGGTTAGTCATCCCTCAAGTCAATTTGATTACTACATGTAAAATCCACTTGTTATTGTAAAACCCTCTACATGTAAATACCCTAATGGTTAGTTACCCCTCAGCTCAATTTTTTTAGTTTTGTGTATACCCCACTTGCAAATCCTCCTCAACCTCTTTGCCCTTGAGCTTTGAACAAGAACAACAAACTAATTGATATCCGACATTGTGTTTTCCAACCTTCAATTATACTGTCTATTTATTTTATGAGATCATATGAAGAAAATGAGATATAGTTTTTTCTCTAACTAATAGTTGTGGTAACCAAAGAGTTGTTTTAAAATTTGAAGGTGCACTTCATTACATAACTGACAAGGGACAATGTGTTTTCCAGCACAGCAAATTCATAAGGAAATAATTGACAAGGGGTAGTGTGTTTTCCAACACTACAAATAATGAGCATTTTTTTACTCCATGTTGGAAAACACACTGTCCCCTGTTAGTTATTTCCAATGTTGGAAAACACACTATCCCCTTATTGGAAAACACACTGTCCCCTGTAGGAAAACACACTATCCCCTATTAGTTATTTCCAATGTTGGAAAACACACTGTCCCCTATTGGAAAACACACTGTCCCTTGTTGGAAAGCACACTGTCCCTTGTTAGTTATTTCCAATGTTGGAAAACACATTGTCCCCTATTAGTTATTTCCAATGTTGGAAAACACACTGTCCCTTGTTAGTTTTTTCTATACATCTTACATTCTAATGATGTCCCATGTTCACTTTTCCTACACAGAGGATAATGTGTTTTCCAACATTGCAAACAATGTGAGCATTTCTTTTTCCATCATATGAGGAAATTGCAACATATTTTTTACTCTAAGTAATAGTTGTGGTAAATTTTGAAAGTTCCTTTCATCACATTAGGAGGGATAGTGAGATATGAGAGATAGAGAGAATTATTTCCAATTGTATTTATTCCATGGAATTTTTAAGTTCAAGAATATTTGATTTCATTTTTTCAAATCCACTTATACAATCATCTCTCACTTTCTTGGCTTGCACAAATTTTATGATCTAATTCACTTTGGTAGATGCTTCTTTTTAATTATTTTTAAAGAAGATTCCTTTTTCATTTCATACATTACAATACCTTCTATCTCTAGTTTTAAGAATCTTCCCATTTCATTCTCTACATGCAAATTCTTGTTGCACATTAAATTATAGTTCAAAATAATTTTTTGCACTTAAGAGATTATTCCTGCTCTTGAGAACTTGAGGATGGAGCATGTGCATTATGTGCAATGGTAAAATGGAAATGTATAATTAGAGGTAAGCATGTGCACTATGTGCAATGGGAAATAGTGTGGTTATTGTTAAACACATCATCCTCTTTATCATCTTAGGGTGGGAGAGGTAGAAGGAGGGAGAGAAAGAGGAAAGGAGAGAGATGGGGATAGGTATAGAGAGCGGTAGGGTTGGAGGGATAGAGGGAAGGAGGGAGATAGGTACTAGTAGGGTGGGAGGGGTAGGTATAGAGAGAGTTAGGGAGGGAGGGAAGTAGGGGTAGGTGTCCAAAGAGAGGTTGTGTGTGTGTTTGTGAGGGAGAGAGGGGGGGAAGGAGTAAGATAGGAATTGGTAGGTGCAAGGAATAGAGGGAGGGAGAGAAAGAGGGGAGGAGGGAGATTAGAATTATTAGGGTGGGAGGGATAGAAGGACCCAAAATGGACTTAGTAGGAGGGGGAGATGTGATGGTGGATTGTGGGAAATAGGCACCAAAATGGATTTATGGATTTAATAATTCATAGCTTCTATATAAGGCTTTTGAATATTTCAAACTCTCATCCACATGCCTTATAACCACATTTCAAGAAAATTTTGAATGATTGATTACAATGATTGCATCAATTACATGGTAAAAGTGAGGCTTCTTCAATTATTCAATTAATTAAAATTATAGTGTAAATGTAGATAACATTAATCATTTATACTTTCATGCAATGGATTAATGCAATGATGATAGATGTTAGGTTTAGGGTTTAGGATTTAAGGTTTAACCTAATTGATTAATGCAACAATGATGATGGATTAACCCAAAGAGAGACACAAAGATGGTGTTGAAATACCTTATAATGAATAAATTGAACAAAGAGGAAGTAGTAGTTCATAATTTAATAAAATAAATGATGAGTATTAGATAGATGGAGGATGATATGGTAGATGTAGTGAAACAACCTTCATATGATCGTATTTTAGATGTGGAATAGAAGGAAATATAGTATTTGAATGTTTCCAAAGAAAATGGAATAGAGGGATATAAGGAGTGGTAGGTTGGGAGGGATAGGTATAGAGATAGTTAGGGAGGGAGGGGTAGGTGGAGAGATGTTTTGTGTGTATGTTTGATGGAGAGAGGGAGGTAGATAAAGATGAAAGGAGGGAGATAGGGAGTGGTAGGGTGGAGGGATAGAGGGAGGGAGAGAAGGGAAGGAGGGAGATAGGAAGTGGTGACAAATTTGGTTTTATATGATAAGGAAAAAGAAAAATTAGATAAAGGGAGAGAGAGGAAATAAGGGAGACATGGAGAGGTAGGTAGAGAGAGGTAAGGTTGAAGGAATAGAGGGAGAGGTAGGTAGAGACATTGAGGAAAATATGCAACAAAAAAAATTCCTCATCTCCATTGCTCTTACCTATTAACACACCCTACTATTCATTGTCATGATCTTCTAACTTTTTTTTTCATATCTTTTACTTGAATCTTTAGATCACTTGCTCCCTCATCAACCCTTAGAATAGAAACATCCCTTTCTTGGATAGAGTTTTCAATGTGTTGAATAATTTTATGTAGCTTTATAGCCACATTTTTCTCAGCTTTGAGAGTGTCTTTACAATTAGAGAATGTATATTTTTATTTTAAAAAATTCTTTACAAGACTTGTATACCTTTTTACATAAGACGTTCATGTCTCCACCCAACTGATTCTCTTTTTTTGCACTTAGATTTGATCTTTCCTTTTCCTTGTCATCTATTTCTAATTGTATTTGTTCCATGGAATTCTTAAGTTCAAGAATCTTTGAGTTCATTTGTTCAACTCCACTTATAGCATCATCTCCCACATTCTTTACTTGCACAAATTCATATACAATGCAAAACCTCTTGACTTTATCCACTTTTACATTTTCATTTTCCCATTGCACATACTGCACATGCACCTTCCTCAACTTCTCAAGAGTTGGAAGAATCTCTTTAGTCAATACACTGTCTCATTCTCTTTGGTCTGCTTCTTCATATTCCTTTTTCATTTCAACTTCTCAAGAGAAGGAATAATCTCCTAAGTTAATAAATTATGTGTTATGATTCTTCCAAACTATTTTTCACCATCTACTATCCCAAAAACATTATCCCTATCCCTATCCAAAAACATTATACCTATCCCTCCTTGACGCTATAAATCCACCATCACATCTCCCCCTCCTACTAAGTCTAAGATATTAATTTTTTATGTTTCCATACAATTTCCCATTTATAATTATTACTATATTTTTTTTTATCATGTTTATACCAAATGTTTTTTTTTGTAGGATTAAAATTCTAGTTTTGCACTATTGGTTGTAACATATTTATGGTAATTTATCAAAATAAAAGATCTAATTATATCTCCAATATTTGAAATTTACATAAAATTATAATTTTATCACATGATTTTGGATGGAGTGATAGGGATCTTCATATCTTTATTTCACACAAAATAAAATCAATTGAATAAGAAAATTGAAAAAACATTTCATATTTGGCAATCCAGGGAGCACATGTAGATAGATAAGATATGAGGACCAATGAGAGTACCTTCAGCCATGATGAGTACATATATAGTAGTTTGTTCTATTAATCCAATAAATTAATTTATTTTTATGTTGCATTCATTTTCACCATGAGCTCCTTATGTACTTTCTCTTGCGCTAAAACTAATCAAATTGACCTAGTTGCTCTATCACTTTCTTCTTTAATATTTCATAGCTTCTATTTGATCTTGATGTTCTCTAAAATTATTTCTTATAAGAAGTGGTAGGGTGAGAGAGCTATGTATAGATAAAAATAGCCAAATTGGGTTGTGATTTATTTCATTGTGCTTGTTTAAAGCTCAAGGGTGGAGAGATTGGGGAGGAGTTAAAAGTTGGGGATACAAAAAAATAACCAAATTTACCTGAGGGGTGACTAAACAATTGGGTTGTTATGTGTAGAGGGTTTTCCAAACAATATGTGGGTTTCAGGTTTCATAACACCTAGTGTTTTCCAACCTGCGATTTTAGAAAATAGTATATATGTAATTAAAACCTTTTGTTATTTAAAGAGCATGAGTATAATGAAAGGAACCTTCAAAAATTACCATTAATGTAGTTTAAAATTTTGTGAGTTGTGCAACAACACCTTTGATTTTTGATCTATCAAAATGCTTCACAATATTATTATAAGTAAATTGAACATTTCCTACTTGAGCCTCGAGGTGCTTGATATCAGCCTTCAACTCTAAACTACCTCGAATTCTTGTAAATTATATTTTTCTAATGTCTCCATGTGTCCTTCTTCATAAGAAACGCCTTCCATTGTTGTCTTTATTTTCTCAACTTCATGTCTTTTAAATTGCATCTCTCTCTCAATAGCCTTAAGCTCCTTTTATTTTCATGATAAAATCTTCTTCTTATCTTTTACTTCCTTTTCTAAGTGGTTAATTTTAGTTGTCTATTATTTTGATACAATTTCAACACTTCCAAATATTGCTTTTGCATCTACAATTTGGTCATGACACATTTTTCCTCATCCCCGTTGCTCTTACCTATTAACATCCCGTAGATACAGTTTTGTTGATTCAAGTTTTTTGGGTCCCTATGTCCCACAATCCACCAACACATCTCCCCCCTTCCCTCTCTCTCTACCTAGAGTATGTTTTTTTTTTCCTTCATCATAGTGTAAGTATTCTCTTTATAAAAATGTATGAATTTACTGTTTTGGATATTTACATACTTATATTTAGTCTTGTATATATTTCTAAAGATACTTCTCCTTTGAACTAGTTCTTTATCGATACCCCTCTCTCCCTCTTTATTTAGAAAGACATAAAATAAATTTTATTCATCTCAATTCCAATTTTATGAATCAAAAAATGTATATATTTCAATGACTGTGTTAAGAGGATTCTAGGGGTATTCCACATGTGTAGACCTATTAGGATTGTAATGTGTGCTAGAAATTAGAAACTATAAATTATTCAATGGTAGGAAATCTAAGATGTCTAGAAACACTTTGTAGCATGTTGTAAACACACTAATCCCACCATATTTTATATTTAATCCTAAATATTAATTCATCCTAGCCAATTCCCTCTAACATCACCATTTTGACTAATTAATTTAATTACTTAATTAATTGCATCATGTCATAACATTATATTTCCAATTTATTTATCCTTAAGCCTCCTTTTGCTCAACTTTGAGAGTGTCTTTATGATTAGAGAATTCAAATGTTTCTTTTAACAAGTTATTTACAGGACTTTTCTACCTTTTTAGATAATACATTCATGTCTCTACCCAACTGATTCATTTTTTCTATACTTAGATCTGATTTTACCTTTTCCTTATCATCTATTTCCAATTGTTTTTGTTCCATGGAATTCTTAAATTCAAAAATATTATCATCTAGGGAAAGTGCTACTATACCCTTTGAGCCTCGAATTGCATCATGCCTCACAATAATATTTATGCAAATAGAACCCTTTACCCTTCATTATCATCGAGAAATTTTCTAGTAGGTGTGTGCTACCATTTTTCTATTAAAAATCATCCAACTATACCAAGAATATATGTCTAAAGAGACTTCTCCTTTGTACTAGATCTTTTTCAATACCATCATTTTTTTTTTTAAATCTAGTTGCTCTGTAACTTTCTTCTTTAAAAATTTATATCTTCTATAAGGAATTTTTAATATTTCAAACTCTCATCCACAATGCCTTATAAACACATTTGATGAAAATTATGAATGATTAATTATGATGATTGCATCAATTACATGGTAAAAAGATCCTTCTTCAATTGTTTAATTAATCAATTATAGTGTAAATATGGATATAACATTAATCATTTATAGTTTCATAAATTCATTATTCAATTTATTCAATGAATCATTTATAATGAAAATATGGAAAACATTGGTAAAAAAAATGTATTAACTAAAAATCCATATTGAACTTAAGAATTCCATGGAATAAATACATTCCTCTATACTTCACTCTATCACTCCATCCCTCCTAACCTTCATATTCCCATAGGTGGAGAGAGGTATAGAGGGATAGAGGGATAGGGGTAGGGAGAGACATGGAGAGGTAGGTAAAGAGAGGTAAGGTTGAAGGAATAGAGGGATAGGTAGGTAGAGAGAGTGATGGGAGATAGGAAAAGTAGAGAGGGAAGATGAATAATAAAGTGTTTATTTTTACAAGACTTGTCTACCATTTTAGATAAGAGGTTGATTTTTCATTTTCCTTATCATATATTTCAAATTGTATTTGTTGTTAGTGTAATATATTATTTATTACACTAGCATAAGTTAACTTAGGTCATATTAACCCTAGGTTGCATTTAATCTCTTAATAATGTTGTTAGGGTTTTCTTGTTGTCACAAGTTGTTAGATCAAGACACATGGCAACATCTTAATGCATCTTGTATCTCACCCTTTCCTATATAAGGAGGGTTATTATATCATTTGAAACATCCTTTTTACCTCATCATTTGAGAGGTCTTAATATCAAGCAAGCTCATTCTTGCATATCCTCTTGTCAAAGATTTATCATTGTTTTTGTAGGTGTTCTTGGTTATTAATCTTATTCAAGATTTCTAACATGGTATCAGAGCCATTCCTGCAAGACTCTTCCCAAATCTGAGGATTGAGCTATGGCTGTAAGATCTTCTTTGAGGTTGTCTCCATATTAAGGATTTCTTGGAAGGTCACTTTCGGTGCATGTTGGAGGAAATTTGAGCTCATATCTGAGTCCAGGGCTGTCGAGAAAGTCAGATCTGGCTTTTGCTTCACCGAAACAGAGATCGTGATACACAATTGCGGAACCGGGGTTTCAAGTTCAAATCTGGCAACCGACTTGCATATTTTGCATTTTTAATCAACATTGCAGGTTCTAGCATGCCTTTTCATGTTTTAGGTAGCTGATTCAACCTTTGCATGTCATTTTTTGGTTGTTGGAGTCATTTTTTGTTGCTAAAGGCATCTATTTTACACTAGATCTACATTTTATGTACATCTACAAGAAAAAACGCCATATGGGTTTTGTTCGCCGCATCAAAAAACCATCTGGGTACTTTTTATTTTTTGCATGCAGTCAATATATTTTGTAGAAATGAACTCAGAAAGCTTCAGCCGTACCCCTCTCCATTAGCAGTTTCAGATTTGAAGGCAGTTTTCCAATGCTCCGTTCTTGCTCATACGAACTCCATTTCTCACGAATGTTTTTTTGAATTTGGCTATTTTTTTGTGCTCTATGCAATAGTGCAAATTTTTTTTGGTTTTGATGGAGAAATTTTTCAAAAATTGCAGACTCTTAGTCTTGACATTGCACGGTTCTCATTTTGGGAACTTCGAAGAAGCATAACTTTCTCATACGACCTCGTATCAAGGTGATTCTTTTTTTGAAAGTGCATGATTTTTCGAGTAGATTGTAGTGGTGCTGTTAGTTTTACTTTTTTGAGTTCCAATACTGTAGTTTCAGTTTACACCCTATTTGTGAGGCTTTTGTAATGCATTGAAATCAAGACCACTTAGTATTTCTTGCTGGTGGAAGTTGTAAACACACTAATATAAAGTGCCAAATCATATTTTCTTGGGGGGGTTCTTTGATTGAGTAAAAAGGGGGGGTTCAATGTGTTGACTCTTGTTAGCACATATTCTCTTTTAGAAACATGATTTTATGCATCATAGTTCATTATGGGGTTCTCATTTCATCCTGCTTTGATCATGTTGAAATGGGGAAACTATACACAGTGGAGAAATGGTATCATCACACATCTCCGATGGCTTCATTTGTTGCCAAATTTGTATAATCTTGTTCCCCCTCCTGGTACTGACAGTAAGAAATTTGCTTGGAATTACAAAAGGGATCATGTCTTAGGAGTCATTGCAATGCATATTGATGTTTCCACCTTGAAATGTGTTGATCATTATGATTGCCCTCATACTCTTTGGAATAAAATTTGGGAGATACATGGAGATCATGACATTCAGCCATTCCTAGATGATCCTATTTCAGATTATCTTGTGCCTCTTCATCTTTCCGACAGGATACCCTATGATGCAGATACTATGCAGGAGTTTGAATATTTGGAATACTTTGAATCTTTAGATGAGGATGAGGATGAAGAGGTTTCTTCCAATGCTCCTACTTCTCCATTAGAGACAGTTGATGTACCTTCACCTTCAGTGATTTCATTACAATCAGTATCACTTTGTCTTCCTGATTGGGATTCTTATCTATCAAACATTGCATCCTTGTTTGTGGAGTCTCACATTTCAGATTTGGAGGACATATTTGAGGGGATATCTCTCCTATTTGATGACATTCATTGCACTCCTGTTGTCAAATCATCACAGTCTTTGGATTTTGTTTAGCATCTGTTTCCACATCATCCTGATTTGTCACCTTCTACATTGATTGGGTGTGTACCTAAGTGGGTTGTGGCATCTTCATCTTCATCAAGCAAGGAGACACATGAGCAGCTTTCAAAGACATCATCAACATTCATATACATCCATCCTTCCTTCAATTCCTATCCGGAATGGGAAGCATCTCTACACTTGCACCTGGTTTTGTTTCTTCTGAAAGGGAGACAAGTTGTTTGTCGACATTGGATCATGTTTTGTCTACATACACTTACCTTTTTTGCAGGTGATCACATATCTTGGGGGGGGCTATATTGTCTCTCTATTTCCCTCCTATGGGAGGGGGCATTGATTGTATTGTATCCATGTGATGATTCTTGTCCTTGGGGGGATGATGTTGATTCCTCCATTCATCACCATTTTACATTTCATCTCCTTTTTTCGGAGAGGGGTTTTCTTCCCACTGGGTTTTCCCCTTTTCTCCATTTAGTGGGAGATTAGTTGCATTTTCATCCTATGTACATGGGTACCTAATATGCCCATCAGCCGGGACCCATCATCATCATGCATAATCTTTGCATTTTCTTTTCCTCCCTAAGTTGCACTTATGGGGGGGGTGTTAGTGTAATATATTATTTATTACACTAGCATAAGTTAACTTAGGTCATATTAACCCTAGGTTGCATTTAATCTCTTAATAATGTTGTTAGGGTTTTCTTGTTGTCACAAGTTGTTAGATCAAGACACATGGCAACATCTTAATGCATCTTGTATCTCACCCTTTCCTATATAAGGAGGGTTATTATATCATTTGAAACATCCTTTTTACCTCATCATTTGAGAGGTCTTAATATCAAGCAAGCTCATTCTTGCATATCCTCCTGTGGAAGATTTATCATTGTTTTTGCAAGTGTTCCTGGTTATTAATCTTATTCAAGATTTCTAACATTTGTTTCATGGAATTACTAAGTTCAAGAATATTTCACTTCATTTATTCAACTCCACTTATAGCATCATCTCTAACTTTATTTTCTTGTATAAATTCATATGCAATGCAAAACCTCTTGACAAAAGGATAAAGGGAGTGACAAAGAGAGGGGTATGTGGAAAGAGGGAGAGGATTGAATAGGGACAAAGGGAGGAAGAGTAGGGTTAGGAGGGATGGTGAGATAGGAGAGATAGAGGGAAGTATAGAGGAATTTGGATAGGGAGAGGGCATGGGGGGTGACTTGTTTATAGAGGGAATATAGAGAGATTTAGGGAGAGAGGGAGGTGTAGGTAGAGAGAGATAGTGGAGAGAGGTTGTGTGTGTGTGAGGGAGAGAGAGGGGGAAGGAGAGACATAGTTAGTGGTAAGGTGGGAGGGATAGAGGTACATATAGAGAGAAATAATTTCTTCCAAACTATATTGAAATAATTTTTTTAACTCTTAATAAATAATTTGTAAAGGATAAAAATGGAAGGGATTTTCATATGGAATCATATCTTATTAATGCAACCAATTATTTTATGAAATTCTCACCTCACCTAAAAACTAAAGGCTAGGTACAAGTTCCTAGTGTATGTTATTCCCCACTCCAATATCACCACCTATTATCCCAATTACCTCCCTCTTTCTCTCCCTCACTCTCTCTACCTACTAACAAGGGATAGTAAGTGGGATAGAGGGAGGTAATTGGAACCTACGTACAAGGTTCTAGTGCATGTTATTCCCCTAGAGGGGAGGTATAGGTTATCACAATGCTTATGAATATTTGAAATTAGTTATCACTAGATCATAATGCAGGGAGGGAGAGAGAGATGGAATGGGGAAGATAGGAAGTTTTAGGGTGCTAGGGATAGAAGGAGGGAGAGAAAGAGGTAAGGAGAGAGATAGGGATAGATATAGAGAGTGGTATGGTGTGAGGGATAGAGGGAAGGAGGGAGATAGGGAGTGGTAGGGTCAGAGGGAGGGAAGGAGGGGTAGATGGAGAGAGAGGGGGAAGGAGGGAGATAGGAAGTGGTAGGTTGGGAGGGATAGAAGGACCCAAAATAGACTTAATGTGAGGGGGAGATGTGATGGTTGATTGTGGGAAATAGGCACCCAAAATGGATTTATAGGATGGAGGATGGATATCGATAATGTCTTTGGGCTAGTATGATAAAGGGTGATGGTGAAAAATATTTTAGAAGAATTATAATATATAATTTATTAACTTAAGAGATTATTCCTACTCTTGAGAGGTTGAGGAAGGGGTGCGTGCACTATATGGAATGGGCCAATAGAAATGCAGAACTAGAGGCATCAAGTATTAGAATACATGAAATGAAAAAGGAATATTCTCTAAAACACATGAAAAGAAGCAGACCAAATTGAATGAGAAGTGGGATTGTATGTATTGAGGGGAGGAGAGATAGGTAGAAAGAGAAGTGGGGTGGAGTGTATTGAGGGGAAGGTAGGTAGAGAGGGAGAGGGTGAGTGGAGATAGAGAGAGGAAGGGAGGTAGTTATAACTTGTTGTGTTTCTTATTTGAGTGCTTAAACATTTAAAATCATGCAAATCATAAACCATAAACCATAAACCATAAACCCTAAATTGTAAACCTAACATACATCATCATTGCATTAATCCATTAGGTTCATTTTAGGCTAATACAAATTTATTAATCTACGAGTTGATCATCGAGATGTTTTTCCTCATATCCATTGCTCTTACCTAATAATACCCCTTGGTATTCCTTTTCATTATATTCTAATTTATTTTTCATATCTTTTATTATCCATCACTCCATCCTATAGCCTCATCCCCTCATCCCATAATCCCCACATCTAACTTTTTTATTTGGATCTTATCAAATCCCAAATTTGTTTGGTGAGCCTTCACAAAAATAAGTTTGATCCTTTTACCTTGTCCTTCCTAGACCTTTCATCAAGTATCCTTGCTACCACATAGATAAAACTTGTATGTATCACACATACTCACTCTCTCAAATACAATGATATTCCTTTTCATGACCATACACCATCACATCTCTCCCTCCTACTAAGTCCATTTTGGGTCCTTCTATCTCTCCCACCCTACTAGTTCATTTCTCCCACCTTCCATCTTTCTCTCCCTCCCTCTATCCCTCCCACCATACCCTCTCTCTCCTTCCTATGTTTTGATTTTATATTAGTATATGTTGAGAGTGATGCGTAAAATTAAAAATTTCCACTATCTTGTGAATCCATCATTTTAGAATTTCAATTTATTCTTCGTAATACTTTGGATACTAGTGTATGGCATTGAGACTATCTCTATTTTTCACCCATGGTTTCATGTTGTTTTATATGCTGATATAGGACAATAAGATTACCTACACTGCAACATTTCTGTGTTCTAAGTCTTCTATTTGTCCATTATTACCCATGTGCTTTCCTCTTTATGCCATGGACTTTTATTTTGACATATCTTTGTTTACTTGATCTAACACTTATTTTATTTTTTACTTGTTACCATTTAGTAGTTGCATGATTTCAAGTGCATACTTTGTGTTTAGTAATAACACTAAAAACTATCTTATAATATCAAGTGCATGCTTTATTTTTAGTAATAGCAAGTTAATGACTATCATATGTTAGCAAGAGCACAACCAACCATATCAAAACTTTTAAGCTATTCTATTTTGTTAAAGAAAAAAGTGTTTGGCCACCATGTAGTAATATTCTTTGGAGAGAACATAAAGTAGAGAGGGAAAAACTCATTCGACCTAATCTTTAAGAGGATAAAATTTTGTACATGAAAATTTTATCTATTGATAACGTCAACTTTACATAGATTAGATGTAATAGTCTATGATAAATGGAAGGGTTGTCATCCCCAAAGATTTTATATAATTCAAGGTCATAGAAATGAGGAATATGGTCCTCAAATAGAAAGACAAAAACCCTAAATGACAATGATCCATTCTCTACAATGAACTATTTTATGCATTTACAATAGTTACAATAGAAACTACTCTTCGTGAGCGCTCAACATTTTCAAAGTTCTCATTTTCCTCTCAAATATCAAGAAAGACTTTATTTATATTGTGAATACTTTCAAGTGTGAATTCAGCTCCCTCTATCCAAATTGGAGTGTCAACCTGCTAAGACATCCAAAATCCACATCAAATTTATATAGCTAAATAAAAGGCTTTGAAACAAAGATTCATAACTATAACCATAAGCTTTGAAATTTGAAATATATAACATCTCCTCCAGTCATATAGATCACTCTATGAAGTATCTTCTCTAGTCATGCTACTCACTTTCTATTTATAAGTCTTCTCTCTACACCAATAAAATAAATAGAGTACCAAAAGGATCGAATAAACATGAATTATCATTTTGGCATTTGATATAGCAAGAATAGAAGATGCATAAATTTCAGCCAAGAATTGGAGAAAAGTTTCAATAAATTTAAATTTCAAACATTAGCTTGAACTGATGAGATTAAGGACCAATTTTGTAAGGCTTCATGGAGAATGAACTCGTAAAAAATCCTAGTAAATAACTTTGGATTCATAAGACAAATAATATACTTTCCTTAACACATGGGCATATAGCCTATCTTATGACAATATATTTCATATAGATGTGATGTGTGGCCTCTAGTTCTATATTTCAATTTTCCCATTGCACATAGTTCACATGCTCCTTCCTCAACTTCTCAAGAGTAGGAATAATCTCTTTAGTCAATACAGTATTTATCTGATTCACTTTGGTCTTCTTCTTTTCAAGTGCTTTTAGAGTAGATTATTTTTTTATTTCATACATTCTACTACCTGCTATGAAGGATACCCTATGAAATCCCTAATAATTATATAAATCCATTTCTTATATTATGCAACACACTTTGGTCTTCCTCTACATAATAAGAAAATGTTGGTTGTTGACATTGAGAAATTTCTTATATGAAGCAACATGTATAGTGTGAAGTGTGTACTATGAAGGATACCCTATGAAATCCCTACTAATTATTTTCTTTAAAATATTGGTCTCCTAAAATCCATTTTGGGTCCCTTGTCAGTTATGTAATGAATTTCACCTTCAAATTTTAGAAAATTGGAAATAACTAACAGGGGACAATGTGTTTTCCAATAGGGAACAAAAAAATGCTCATATTATTTATAGTGTTGGAAAACACACTGTCCCTTGTCAATTATTTCCTTATGAATTTGCATTGTTGGAAAACACACTGTCCCCTGTGTAGGAAATAATTGACAATGGAAAATGTGTTTTCCAACACTTTAAATAATGTGAGCATTTTTTTGTTCCCTATTGGAAAACGCACTATCCCCTATTAGTTTTTTCCAATGTTGAAAAACACACTATCCTTGTTTGGAAAACACATTGTCCCCTATTAGTTATTTCCACTATTGGAAAACACATTTTCCCCTGTTAGTTATTTCCCCTGTTGGAAAACACAATGTTCCCTATTGGAAAACACACTATCCCCTATTAGTTATTTCCCCTGTTGGAAAACACATTGTTCCTTGTTAGTTATTCCCCTTGTTGGAAAACACATTGTCCCCTATTAGTTATTTCTAGACATCTTACATTCTAATGATGTCCCTATCCAAAAACATTATCCCTATCCCTTCTTGAATCTATAAATCCAATTTGGGTGCCTATGCCCCATAATCCACCATCATGTCTCCCCCTCCTACTAAGTCTATTTTGGGTTCGTCTATCCCTCCTACCCTACAACCCCTATCTCCCTCCTTCTCTCTCTCCCTCACACACACCCTTACCTCTCTTCCTACACCTCCCTCTTTCCCACTCTCTCCCTCCCTCCCTATCTCTATCTCCACTCACCCTCTCCCTCTCTACCTACCTTTCCCTTAATCCATCTCATCCCACCTCTCTTTCTACCTACATCTCCCTCCTTCCCAACTTCCCCCTTCTATTTACTTTTCTCTCCCCTTCCCTCTCTAATTTCTTGATCTTTATCTACTTCTCTTTTCTACCATTGTTTATGATGAATTTATAGAACTTATATTATTATTGTATATATTTCTAAAGAGACTTCTCATTTGTACTAGATCTTTATCAATACCATCATTTTTTTCCAATAGGGGATGGTGTGTTTTCCAACATTTGAAATAACGAACAAGGGACAATGTGTTTTCCAATAGGGAACAAAAAAATGCTCACATTATTTGCAGTGTTGGAAAACAGACTATCCCTTGTCAATTATTTCCTTATGAATTTGCAGTGTTGGAAAACACTGTAGGATTTGAGAAATACAAATCCAGAGAACCCGATCAATACTTGCATGCAAAAGACTTGTCATAGAGAAAGAGAGAGATCAAGACAAGGGTTTAGCTCTCACAATGTGCAAGATGTATTCCAAAAAAATGAAATAGAGCATAAAAGAAATACAAGAGATCAATCCTTATAAAAGGAGATCAAAACCTAAAAGGAAAACCTAATCCTAAAGGTGAGTGCATTTAATAATTAATATTAATTATTAAATGACTAATATGTGTGCAAGGCGAAATCTTAAGAGGAGAGTAAAGTTAATTAATTACTTTACTCTAACACCCCCCCTTAAGATGAGCAAGAGTGCAGCTACAAACTAGTGCAAGAAAGCAAAAGTAACTACAATGCATGAAAGTAAAAATGGGTCCCGGCAACTAGGCTTGATCAGGTACCCAAGTACAAGGAAATCTCTATGAAACGGAGAAAAGGAGAAAACCCAGTGGGAAAAAACTCCTCTCCAAAAAGAGATGCAAAAAGAAAGTACAAATGGAATGTCTCAAGAGACTCTCTCAAGAACATATACAAATATACAATCAGATACCCCCCCCATGAGAGAGAGTGGAGACTCCAAAGCCCCCCCAGAATGAGAGAACCCCTATGCCAATGATCAAACCGATGTGTCACCTCGGAGGAAGAAACAGATCCAATGGTCAAAGAAGAGGAAATCCCTGGATGTGAGGTGAAAATGGAAGTCCTGGATGATGCGCATTGAAGAACAAAACAACAACATGAGTGTATGAATAACAAAATGGTGAATCAAACAACTCAAGATGATCCTAAAATGGAATCTCCAATGAAGAAGGGATAACAAGTGTGCTGAATCTGTCATCTGTGAGGAAAGGAATATCCTCAGATATGGCCTCAACAACTGCACTTGATGGCTCGAAGAGTGGAGCAACAATGCCAGTCACAACTGAAGAGGTATCCTGCTAAACAAATGTGATCTCAACAGGAGGAAGAGGTGTAGAAGTCTCAACACTAGTCTCATGAATAGATGGAAGAACACATAAGTTTATGTGACCGAACTTCTCCTCAGATACTGCATGCTCTCTTTTAGAAAGAGAGGGAGATGGTGGACCAAATTGTGTAAATGCATACAATTGGGAAGAATGATCAATTGTCCCTGTTGCAACAATGTTGCCAGTCTGAATGTCTCTGATGTGCACTGAATCAGGTGTGAACTCAACTATCTTCCCTGTCCCACTATGAGCAATCTGATAGATGGAGAGAAGGTTAGTGGACAAATATGGAACACACAGTACATCATTGAATGTACTTTCATCAATATCGATAGAACCTTTCCCACATACACTCATATAAGTGTTATTACCCATCAATATGTGTGGTGAGGACATAGCCTTGAAAGATGAGAGCATGTCCTAAGAAGATGCCATATGGTGTGAAGCACCTGAATCCAGTAGCCATCTAGATGAATGTGAACTGGTGGTTGCACATAATGCATGACCCTTATGTGGGGCCTATCCATCTATCTAGAATGATGGTGAAGAAGAAGACCCACCTGAAGTAGATGAAGAAGAGTGATGAATATGGTTCTTCTCAAGAAGAGATGTCAAATCTGAAACCTGTTTTGCATATCCATCTATCTTCTTCTCATAACACTTGGACTCATCATGTCCTAGCTTAGTGAAATAAGTACACTTAGGTCTATCTTTCTTCGATGATTTCCCCTTAGGAGAAGGTGAATCAGAAGTCTTCTATGAACTAGAATCCTTCCAATGCTCTGTGGTCTGTGGTTTCTATTTCTATTTCTACTTCTGCTTCCCCTGAGATGACTGTGCTACCAACGCTTGGTGTGGTGATCCTGTGAGAGCATCCAACTATGATATCTTAGCCTGCTCTCATGTCAAAAGATCACAAAACACCTCAAAAGAAGGCATGGTAAAATGTGCACCCAAGGCATCCATAGTGGAATGGAAGGTAGATGAGAATATCTGAAAGTTCCCATGAAGCTTTGACAAAATCAGGTAAATACACTCTATATCAGTCTTAACCTTACCACAACCCTGTAGAAGAGATCTCTGTTGTTTGAATTTCATCAGAAAGTCCTCAATGGAGGGAAAAGAATTAGGTACAAGTGAAGTCAACTCTGCCTCAATCTACAATGCTCTAAACTCGTTGATAGTGCCAAAAATTCCCTCAAACTTGGTCCAATAGGCCCTAGGTGTGAGACACCCTTCAAGATGAAACAGGAGACTGTCTGAAATGTGCAAAGCCATCAATCCCATAGCCTGATCCATATTGTTCCTTTGTTGCATAACCTCAAAGGTGCGAGTCAATGGAGGTTGAACCACATCCAAACAGGACCATAACCCTCAAGACTGGAGAAGTATCATCATGTGACCCTTCCAAGTGTGATAATTATTTGGTGTGAGAAACTCAATAGATCTGTCGGCCATGCTGTGAACTGTGCCTCAACTGCTCTGAATGTTTTTTTTTATTATTATTATTTAGTGGTCTTTCAGAACTAGACAGAAGATGCATAAGGGGTTTTTGTTTTGTTTTGGTGTTTATAGATTCTGGTTTTCTAATGTAAATGACAGAAAGCAAGAAAAAACACCCCCCAACAATGCAAAAAACCAATCCCCAGTACAAACTGAAAGCCAGAAAACAATAGAAAGTAGTATATGTATAAGACAAATCTTTGAGTACCTGAAGAATTTTCTGGTGAAATAAACTATAGATCTGGAAAGAGCACAGAACCACCTTTCCAACACCTATTCGCTTTCGAAAAACAGAGCAAAATTGAGCAAGTTATGCCCCTCGGAGTGCAAAAATATCATCTGACTTTGACTGCAAAAAATTGCATGCAAACTGAATATTTTTGAAAAAATTCCTAAACCATCAGAATGAGCTTGGAACCAGCTTTTTGATGCCTATTTTCATTCGAAAAACGGAGCTCAAACGTCTGAGATACACCCAATTTTGCGAAAACAGCTCAAAAGGGTTTTTTGAAAAAATTTGAACAGCCCTCAAGGGCTTAAAAACCTCCAGCCCCTGGTCACATGGCCGACCAGGGGTCCTGGTGCACAGGTGGTGGCACATGGGCAGCTGGTGGTGCGGCGGTGGAGCGCGGGGGTGGCAGACCGGCAGCTGGTGGCGCGCAGGGTGGTGGACCGGCAGTGGGCGAGTGGTCGATGGGCACCGCTGGCCGAGCGGCTGGCAGGCGGCCGCCTGGTGGCCGCTTGGTGGCCAACGAGCAACGGCCCAGATTAATACTGGCCACGGGTTTTCCAACACAAAATTTAATAAACAAATGCAATTTTTTTAAAAATTTTGATTTTTTTCTTCTCAAACGGCATACCCTAGGGCCGTACGGCCGTAGGGCAAAAAAATTTTGCTTACCAGAACGACTGTGGCCAAATCGGACAAATTTTATATGAAAATAGGGGTTTTTGGATGCTGCGAGCTCAACGGTGAGGTTCGTTTGAGCTCAAAGTGCACCAAAAAAATAAACCCCCTTATTCCAAATAAAAAACTAGAAAATAAAAACAGATTTGATGCAGCCAAACCAAGATCTCTAAATCTTTCAAAAACTAAACAAGCTGTAGCAGATCTGGCTCTGATAGCATGTAGAATTTGAGAAATACAAATCCAGAGAACCCGATCAATACCTGCATGCAAAAGACTTGTCACAGAGAAAGAGAGAGATCAAGACAAGGGTTTGGTTCTCACAATGTGCAAGATGTATTCCAGAAAAATGAAATAGAGCATAAAAGAAATACAAGAGATCAATCCTTATAAAAGGAGATCAAAACCTAAAAGGAAAACCTAATCCTAAAGGTGAGTGCATTTAATAATTAATATTAATTATTAAATGACTAATATGTGTGCAAGGCGAAATCTTAAGAGGAGAGTAAAGTTAATTAATTACTTTACTCTAACAAACACAAGGGATAGTGTGTTTTCCACTTTCCAACATAGAAAATAACTAATAGAGGATAGTGTGTTTTCCAACATTGGAAATAACTAATAGGGGACAATGTGTTTTTCACTTTCTTGATATGATTGGAACAAAAAAAATCTCACATTGTTTGCAGTGTTGGAAAACACACTATCCCATATGTAGGAAAAGTGGACAAGGGACATCATTAGAATGTAAGATGTCTAGAAATAACTAATATGGGACAATGTGTTTTCCAATAGGGGACAGTTTGTTTTCCAATATTGGAAATAACTAATAGGGGATAGTGTGTTTTCCAACAAGGAACAAAAAAATGCTCACATTATTTACAATGTTGGAAAACACATCGTCCCTTGTCAATTATTTCCTTATGAATTTGCAGTGTTGGAAAACACATTGTCTCTTGTTAGTAATGTAATGAAGTCCACCTTCAAGTTTTAGAACAACTCTTTAGTTACAATAAAAATGACATTTCACTTTCTTGATATGATTGGAACAAAAAACTGCTCACATTATTTGCACTGTTCGAAAACACACTATCCCTTGTGTAGGAAAAGTGGACAGGGGACATCAATAGAATGTAAAATTTCTAGTAATAAATAACAGGGGACAACCTATTTTATAACATTGGAAATAACTAATAGGGGATAGTGTTTCGTCACTATATTCTAATTATGTACCCCTTGTTCATATGATGATGACATTAATTTGGTAGAACCCAAAAAAATTCGTGGCACATCTTTCATCAATAATACAAATGTTATTGACTACCTATTACATAGAATTTTTGTTAGTATACATAAATCATTAATACTTTACATGATTTATAACCATCTAGATATGATTTGAGTGTATATTTTATATTTTAAGGATCGTGCATAAAATTACAGATTACTGCTATCATGTGAATCCAACATTTTAGAAATTCATTTTTTTCTTCGTAATACTTTGGATACTGGTGTATGAAATTAAGAATATCTCTATTTTTTCTCCCATGGTTTCATTTTTCTTTGGATGTTGATATAGGACAATAATATTACCTACATCGTAACATTTCTATGCTCTAAGTGTTCTATTTGTCCATTTTCACCCATGTGATTTCTTCTTTATGTTATGAACTTTTATTTCAACCTATCTTTGTTTAAGTTTGTTAGTTGTTATGTGGCACATATTTTCTCTTAAATACTTGTTTCCATTTAGTAGTTACACAATTTCAAATGCATACTTTGTTTTTAATAATAGCACTACTAACTATCCTACAATTTCAAGTGCATACTTTTCTTTTAGTAATAGCACTATGACCCATCTTATCATTTTAGGTGTATACTTTTTTTTTAGTAATAACACTACAAACTATCTTATAATTTCAAGTTCATACTTTTTTTTTAATAGAACTACCAACTATCTTATGTTAGAGCACAATCAACCATATCAAAAAATTTAAGCAATTTTATTTTGTTAAAAACAAAACATTTGGCCACCATGTGGTAAGATGCTTTGGGGAGAACATAAAATAGAGAGGGAAAAAGACATTTGATCTATTCTTGAAGAGGATAAAATTTTGTACATGAAAATTTTATTTATTGATCACATCAATTTTATATAGTTTAGATGTAAAAATCTATGCTACATGGAAAGGTTATCATCCCCAAAGATTTTATACAATTCAAGATCATAGAAATAAGGAATATGTTCCTCTAATAGGAAGACAAAACCCTAAATGTCAATGATCCATTCTCTACAATGAGATATTTTATGCATTTACAAAAATTTCAATAGCGACTACTCTTCCTAAGCGCTCAATGTTCTCAAAGCTCTCATTTTCCTCCCAAATCTCAAAAAAGGCTTCCTTTATATTGTGAGTTCTTTCAAATATGAAGTATGCTCCCTCTATTTGAATCAGAGTGCCAACCTATTAAGACATCCAAAAACAACATCAAATTTATATAGCCGAATAAAACAACAATATTTTTTAAATAATTTATTAAATTCATGTCAAAGAATCTTACCAAAATAGTATGAAAAACCATAAGTTTTCTTGTTGCTATATTTCTAGGACAATCATCAAATAAAATATGCCAAAGTAACACAACAAACTTAATAAAAAAAAAATTTAAATCAAGATTTTAGTATTTCACTAATAAATTTACCTTTCTTGGTAATTAATTTTACTTTAACAATGAAGAAAAAAATTAATAGAACTAATTCAAGAATTAGGCCAGAAGAAATCGTAACCTATTGACTTGTTCTCATCATCTGACAACAACTCTGAAGAGCCACCATGTGTATCTCTATTTGCTAAGTCAATCATCTTGAAGTCCTCTATCTTGCCACAATGCTTCTTATGATTCCTCCATTGCTTGGCACTTGGATGTGCATTAGGGTATGTCCACCCACACTGGTGGAAAATACATACATCACGAAGATCTTATGTATGATGGGTTTCAATCCCTAAAAATAATAGTGATCATATATTACAACCAATGTCCATTTTAGGTTGAAATATAGAAGACAAAAATCACACAAAGTGCCTCATTACAACAAGACCTTAGTCTTAGTTATCATTGTGGCCATAATGTTGTAGCGATTCAAACCATAGCCATAGAAAATACATTGCAGGAACTGGCCCTACTCCATGTGAGGAATCTAAGGATGCTAAAACATAGGAAGATGGTAGGGGAAGAGGAAGACAAGCACAAAAAAAGGAATTACAAACCTGTCGGCACACACTGTTGTTTCTCACGCTCATGTTGATGACTATTGATGTGTTTTCCTTCCATCTCAACATGCTCTTCAAAATCCAAAATATTCAACCGTCATTGATCACTCAAAAATACTTTTGGAATATAAACGTCCATTAGTAAACCAAGAAAACAATGATTGAAAGAAGTTTGCGATTTGATGTTTTAAAACTAATTTAAGATATTTGTCTTTTGTGGTAATTCGATCTTTCTTAATGTGCATGCCTAAATCATTCACAAAAAATTTCAAGACTATAGACTAGAAGAACTCCTGACCTATTGACTTATGTCCATCATCTGATGACACTTCATCTGATGAACCACCTTGTGTTTCTGTCTTCTGAAGTGATCAACTTGAAGCCCTCTTTTTTTCCACAATGCTTCCTGTGACTCCTCCTATGCTTATCACCCAGATGCAGATTTGGGTATGTCCATCCACACTGGTGGAAAATATATACATCATGACGAACTTCTTATGAGAGATTTTGATTCCTAGGAAAATATTGACCAAAAGTTAAGACCCTCCAAACACTTTTAGGATTTAAATTAAGAATATTGGAGATGCATCAAGCACACATTATAGCAAAGTCTAGATATAATCCCAACCCTAAATATTGTACTGATTCAAAGGAATCCTATACATACACACATTGCAACAACCCTAATCAATGTGAGGAATCAAAAGAAGTTGAAACATGGGAAAGGAGTTGGGGGAGAGTGTGTAGAAGTAAAAACAAGAGAAATTTCAAACCTATTGGTTGCTCCACGTGCTCATGCTGGTGTTGATGATCGCCACTGCATTCTCTTTGCTATGAGCAGAGCCATGTTCCATAAATTGGATAAGCAAAGGAAGTACATCAACATTCTGAATGGTTGCGGTACCTTCCTTGTTCCTAGCTATAAGTGCTATAATGGTCAATGCCTTGTCATCCATGGACATGCCCTCTTCTTCCTCCGCATTCTTCATTAGTTCAAGCAAAACAGGCACCACACCCACTCGCACACACTTTCCTTGGCTGCCTCGAGAACTGCATAAATTGAAGAGCGTAGAGGCAACATCAACCTTGCCCCTCCAACTTCCATCACGTAGAAGCTCCACCAATGCGGGTATGACATCAGACCCACCAATCACAATCTTATTATCTTCCATTGTAGATAAATTGCAAAAAGTTTTCATTGCATTCTCTTGAGTAGTCAAAGAAATTGCATAGGTAGCAGCTCGACCTTCAACACAATTGTAGAGGAGATCCATGACTGCCAAACCTCTTTCACAGATCTCATTACTGCTAAAATAGAAATTGACACAAAAAGTGAGAATAGTTCAAAATAAAAACACAATATAAGCATGGTGACAGATTTTGAGATCTTACATTGAGCCAATATAAGTTGTTATTTGTCTTTTGATATTCCCTACAAGAAGTTTCTTCGATGGGAAAACTGTAGAATGATAGACTTGGATAGAACAAAAAATTGTAGAGTAAACTTTAAATCATTCAGCATTTGTATATGTATATATATACTCATTAGTTGTAAATGATAATGAAGGGTTGATATTGTGGTTTGACTAGCAAATAAACTATCCATCACAGTCCGCCATCAAACGTACAAAACCAACGATGAGCAACACAAAAATTATTCACATATGTGTGGTTGCAAAACAAATGAAATTTGATTTTAAAACTCCCGCCCTTCAAACATCCCGCTCATTTTTAAATTCTGCAAGTTTTTCAAAATTTGTACGTAAAATCCATCCATCGGTGTTAACTATGTTTTGTCCATCCATATTCGTCTCCTTCCACCATCAATTCTTTCTGTCATGCATTTTTGTCCAACACTCAGATGGGGGATGGGAGGCTATGTTATAATATTACATGCATAGGTGAATTTTTTCTAAGAGTTAGCTTGCTCCTTCTTTTGTAGCCTTACAAGTTTATTGTTTTTAAAGGAAATGTTGTGCTCTTATTGTTGTAGTTAAGGAAGGTTTTAATGTAAGAGAAGAAGAAATGTGTTAAAAAAAAAAAGTATGTAAACTGAAAAGGAACTGTATTGTTTTATTGCATCCCCTCCATTAATAGAGTAACTAAATCGAATAGAATTTGTTTTGACTTCTTGGGACCCTGATTATCAGAAGAACCTACCATTTGAACAATGACAATTAATTGGGTAAGGTGTAAATATAGTTTTACTAGTGTGAAACCCGATCCTAGACTTACACAAACACAAGAAAGAAACACATTGTTAGATCCATATGCAAGCAAGAACAAGAATTCCCCATGAAATTCATTCACAATGCTCAAAATAGGAAAAAATGAAGAAAAACATATGGAAAGAAAATGAAATCCTAATTAAACATGCAAACTCTTAATCCCATGGGGCAGTTGGTGCCAATTTGTGTGTAGGAAATGGCCCTTTCCAAACTACTCTGATGCAATGTTGAGAAGTGATCTACTTTGATGAAGATTCAATCAAGCTCCATGATGAGAAATTTGCATGACCTAGCTAAGATCTTGATAAAATAGATATGATTGAGGATGTAGTTGAGTATAGTAATTTTACTCAAAATTGTGGATGATATTGCAATAGAGGAGGCCTTATTTATAGATTTGAAGAATGGAAGATTGAATAATTTGGGTGAATGTGGGACAAAAGACCAACCAATGAGAGAAGGCCACTTGTCCACATGTGATTGGAGAAGGAATGAGCACATTTTGGTCAATGTGCATGATAAATGCTATGAGATTCAAATTTGAAATTTGAATGTGACATGTTGTAGGGAGAAGGAAATGGAGTTAATTTCACTTGGCTCAATGCAAAGGACATGTAAGAGGTTTTTAATGCCTTGTTAGAAGTACCCATCCCTTTTGAAAGGAATTTTTGAATTGAAAGAATATTCCACAAAAGATGCCCTTTTGAATAGAAATTGATGAATTAATAAATCAAATAAATTGATTTATTGTGAAATTTGCAAAATATAGAGGATTGGAGTGATTACGATTAGCATTAATAAGGATTTGATTAATTAAGAGGGGGATTAGCTGATTTGACCATTTTGACTTGGATTTCAGGATTTAAATAAATCAAAATAAGAGGAATAATGATTTTAGACTTAATTAAATAAAGTTTGATTTGTTTAATCAAAGAGAATGGTGTTAGTTTTAAATAAAATAAAGATAAATTTATTTATTTTAAATGAGATGACTTTAGAGATTTAATTAAATAAAGTGAATTATTTAATTAAAATAGGGATGATCAGATTAATTAAATAAAATGATTTGTTTAATTAATAGAGGAGAATGACTTAATCAGATAATTTTGCTTTATTTAATTAAGAGAGAAAATATGATGAATTTAATCAAATAAAGATTATTTAATTGAATTAATTAGTAAGGGGGATGATTTAGGAAGAAACAAAGTTAGTAAGATCAGGATCAAGTGTGTATGATCAGCTTGTATATTTTTCATATCTACATTTTTCCCCTCTTTGAAGTAATGTAGTTGTTGCATTGGTTCAAAGAATAAATTGTTATGATCAAAGTTCTATTTTTTATTTTTTTTTGGATGCCCTACTGTTGTCCCAACAAGAAGGATTATGCTAGTATGCTGCCCCCTCGAGAGATTGATGATAAATGTATGATTTTCCAATCGAGATCGCGATAAAATGCGAGAGGAGTGGTTCTATTGATTAGAGGACGAAAAATAATTCTTTGATGTAGACAATTTTGATGATGTATAGACAGTCATCGGCCATAGGTAGCCTCATGTATATTTTGATAAAACACACCCATTTTGGAGAGAAATGTTAGTAAAGATAGAAGAATAAGATGATGAAAGGAGGATCTAACAAGCCTACTTTATTAGAGATGATGATGATGATTTTCCTACCAGGAGTCGACATTTTAAAAAGGTCAATTACTTTATGTTTGATAACACACGTAGGTATGATGCATCAAGGTATTAAGAACCAGGATGGCATTGTACCTAGTGCAATGGAATTTGACTTGTCAAATAGATAGGAGTATTCCTATTCACACTTGACATACATAAACCTTATTCAAAATGCAGTTCGAGTATTCTAGACACCTCAGACCAAAACATAGAAAAGAAAGCCTTCTTATGTGGTCAATAAGATACCTAAAACTTCCCTACAAACCAAAATAAAGCACGTATTCAACAAAGTTATTTTACAAGAACATCCAACAAGCACAAAAAATAAAAAAATAATGATCATTGCACCATTCCTTTCTCTCTAAATATTTTTGTTTAGATATCATCGAGAGGTCCCTAGAATGAGCACAATAAGATAAATCCAAATGAAAGATAAAGCAAGCAAACAAGCTAATGTTCTTCATACCGCTAGCCAAGAATAAACTACGGTGATGCCTGATGTTGAAGTCCATCACAGGTAGGTCACATTCCTAGGACATGTATTGGTCAAGTGATGATGAGATTTTGATTGGATGGTAAGTGTAAGTGTGAATAAGTAAAAAGTAAAATAACACTTCTTAATGAAACATTATATCAAAGATTCAATAATTAATTTAAATTGACATGAAACTATAATGATTAAGCCACTATAATCTAAATTGACATGAAACTATGATGATTAAGCTATAGTAAAACTACTATCCAGCTATGATATAAATTCTACTGATTCTATGATGCTATTTTTGAAATGCTTGGAGCTTGATGTTTGATTGCTTGATGCTCTGATGCTTTCCTATAGAGTAATTTTGCATAAAGTTGGGATTCATTTCTTATTGAATGAAGTTGTATTTATATATTTTTCAGTAGCACATTTGCACAAGGGTGGCAAACAGAGGCTTGGATTCAATCTGGAGGATTGAATGGTGAGAGATTGAAAGGCTGGAACTGATTATGGGATTGGTTCCTCCCCATGAAAACACCAGGCAAGAGGATAGGAAGGATGAAAGGGAGAGGATTGAGAGGATTTCGTACAAGCTTTCCCATGAATGTCATTCACATTTATTTTGACATAGGATATTTAATTTTATTGGCGAGATATGATGAGCTATATAATTTGAATATTTTGGATTTATTCAAATTTAGGAAGAAATAAGATATTAAATTTAATAAAATAGACTATAGAAGTCTATTTATTAAATATGGAAGAAAATGAATAATTAAATAAAACAAAGTATGTGAACCTATTTATTTAATTTAGATAGAATGATGTAATAATTAAACAACACAAACTATTGAAGTTGTATATTTAATTAAGGAATAGATGAATTAGAATGTGAATTATTTAAATAAATGTTTCTATTTATTTAATAGTAGATGAATTTAATTATGAAAATTAAATAAAACAAAGTGATTCATTTATTTAATTAAGACAAAAAATAGTAGAATAAAGATTGAAGAATTTAAGATGAACTGTATAAATAAATATTTCTATTTATTTAATAGTAGATGAAATAAAGGGTTAATTAATGAAATAAATCATATTTAATTAATTAGATTCTCCATAATCTTTCCCCTCTTTGAAGTGATGTTTTTATGCATTGGTTCAAAGAAAAATTTGTGTTGTTGCTGCTAGTATTGACCAAAAAAAATTAGTATGCCCCAGACTTTGATTTTTTAGGTGATTGATGATAATATGCCCCCTTGGGAGATAAATTTATGATTTTTTTAATTTATTTTTATTTTATTTTATTTTATTTTTTTAATTTCTTTTCAATGATTTGATGATGATTTGATGAAGGTTTGATGGTAAAATAATTTATCTCTCGATAATTGATGTAAAAAGTATGTCCTTGGATGAATTTCAATTCATCTCCCAATAAAAATTAATTAAGTTTAAATAATACCACCATAATCCACCTTTAATAACCTATAAAAGGTCAAAAGGGTCTTTTTCAAAATCATTTGTGCATTTGACCTTTGAAAAATTTGTGAGAGAGAGATATTTGAGACTTTGGAGAAAGATGTTGATTCCTTACCACACCCACGGATTCGAGTGAGTGTGACATCATCAGTGCCCAATAGCTTACAAACCTCTGGTACATACCCCTAGACCTCCTCATACTTCATGATTTTCTCATTTTTCGTTCCCTTTCCTTTTTTCAAGTTTTGCATAGTTTTAGCGCTTCAAGATCGCATTGTAGCTCTTTTACACTTTGGTGTAGCACTTTTAAGATATATTTTAGCGCTTTTGTTAATTAGTGCTTCAATTAGGTAGTTTAGTGCTTTGGTAGGCTAGTTCAATGCTTTGTAGATATTAGCGCTAAGATAGGATAGTTTAGTGCTTCTAGTGATTTATTTAGCGCTTCGAGGATTTTAGCGCTTCGAACAACTATTTTGACGCTTCGACCTCCTGAAATAGCGCTTTGAATGATATGGCGCTTTGAAAAATTGTTCTAGCACTTTTGATTGATAAAATGGTACTTTTGATATTTTAGCGCCTTGAATGTCTGTTTTAGCACATCCAAGTCATATTTCCAAAATTTGTCAAATTTTGTCCTTGATTTTGTCAATTCTGATTATCTTAACCCTTTTGACTTGATATGATTTGATGATCTAGTAACCTTGATTATTTTAACCTCTTGATGATTGATTTTGATGATTGATAAACAAGAATTTATCCTCATGATAGGTAAGGAATAATCTTAGTTGTGATGAACCTCATGATAGGCGAGGTTGATATTGATAAATTGACCTCATGTTAGGTGAAGTAAAATTTAGATTGATAATGATGACCTCATGATAGGTGAGGTTTGGTGATGAGCAAGAGATGATTAGATTTGATAGGATAATGACATGTGATATTTGACATAGTGTACTAATTTTGAACATTTCATGATGATAGGAGCCTCTGGATAACCTCTAGATTTGAGAGTGTTTCCCATGGACATTTGATTTGATTCCACAATTGATACCAGATGAGACATAGATTATTATTCAGTACGGACATGCTTCTCTTTTTGACATGCCCCAGATTAGGATTAATAGGTGTCTTCTCACAACTTTGGCCAAGCGGTGGCACAGTGATCATAACACCTTCCACTTAACCACTAGTGAGATGACTATCACCCCAAAGGATGTCTAGCATATTTTGCAGATACCATTTGTTGGAGAGGTCATTTTGTATGATTCACAAGAGGTGGGTAGGACAAATTCTCTTTGTAGGGTTTTTCAGGATGAGCATATTCTTGGATTGTGTATCCCATGGCAGGAGATGGTGGAATCATATGCTACCCTACCTTCAATTTTGGCAGGATTTATTGGTCGGTTCCTTTTTCTTGATCGCGGGTCAAAGGGTATATCTTCTGGATGGGGTCATGTACTTGAGAGTATGATTGTGCATGGGACCTAATATTCTTGGGGGATGTGCATGTTGACACATTTGTATCATGACTTGCATTCAACTGTATATCTGAGAGGGAAAATCTTATCATCAAGAGCTACATTGCTTCAAGTTTGGGCATGTGAGCATATTGTTGTCATGCGACCATTTCCAGTTCAAGATACGCCTACTACCAGGCCATATATTTTCAGATATAGAGGTTGACTTACCCATTCTAGGATGGGTAAGTTGGAGCATTGGAGGCATGTACTGGATGATTTAGAGGCAATGACATGTCATCCATATTTGGATTGCGAGCACTGGGATGAGGATGATGGAGAGATGGGATATATGTGTTACTAGATGTACTTGATTTCCAGAACCCGCTTCACCTTAGAGAGATTCCTACTATGGAGGGTCTACAAACAATATGGTATTGTGCAGTGCATGCCCTAGGGCATTGCACATTATGCCTGACGTTAGAGTGATGAAGCAGATTGGGGGCCTTGTTTATCTTATGATACTATTATGGAGGGATATTGTACTTGTAGATAGAAAATTGACCGGCGCACTTGATCATAACTAACATCGTTTCATATCCCGAATCACCTTCTTAGCATATCATCACTTCTCATCTCTTAACTAAATAAATCATTATTTATTTGATTAAGTCATTCTACTTTGTTGATTAAATTAACCAATTTAATTTAATTAACCCTAAATATTTGTTTGTTTAAATAATTCATTTTATTTAAATTAAAACTCTAAATTCCTCTTATAAAATTGAATAAATTAAACCTTATTTGATTTAATCTAACATTATCCTCTTCAGTTAAATAATGTGCTTGATTTCCATGTTTGTGCGGGTCTAGGATTGGGGTTCACATTTTGGTGCTAGAAAGAGGGCGGAATCAAAGATTTTAACACATTTTTTTCAAAAAAATTGTGGCTTTTTTTAAACTTTTGTGTCTACAGGAAACTACACTACTATCAGTCCAGCGGTGCCATATAGGGGCGCTAACTTTCCAGCAGCACTATATTGAACCACTCCAAATTCAAATTATAAACTCTATAGTGAAGTTCCTAAATTCCAAAATGTGTCGCTGAGTCAAATAGCATCGCAACTGTGCTCTCTGTCTCACTGCAGAGCGTCATTGTCAGAAATTAGTGGTGCTATATTATGCTGATGGAAGTTTCTAAACTCCACTGCACCTGCTGACGACACCACTAGGTTAGCGTAAAAGGTTCAAATTTATTTAATTTTGACATGTGTCTTTCAAGGTTTGACTTTTTAAACTTCTGACTTGTTTGTTGTCTTTGTATTTTCTGGTTTTAATCAATTTTTGCAGGTTAGGGCAAGGAGGAAACAAAATTGAAGGTGGCATTATGCCATCATCATCACAATGTATCAAGTTTTTTTCAACACTTTTAGGGAGATCATAATCTCTCTTAAAAAAAGAATTTTTTTACCTTCATGCTCTTAGGAAACACTAAATTTCATTTGTGTCCTAAAAATAACATTACAAATCTTCAATTTTTTTGCAAAAATAGGGTTAAAATGAACTTTAGGACAAACTCACTAGATTTGGTTTTGAGGATTAACAATTGAACAAGGCAAATCTCACATTTCCTTTGATGCTTAAAAAGAACTCATTATTGCTTTGAAGGATTTAAAATGAACATGTGCTTTTTTGTCTTGTAATATTTTTTGCAAAGTAATTCATTTAAAAAATGCATATGCACTTCTCTCGTGCTTCACGACGATCTTGAGGATTAAAAGTCTTTTTGGTGAAATTAATTTGCATAAAAGATTGCCTTCACATTTCAATTTGGGTAGATAACAATTAAATGAATCTTGTGAGTGTGAGTGTGGCATATTGGGAGTTTTCTCCCTTTGTTTTTCAATGAAGATCAATTGAACTACAGGATATGTCTGCTTGCTTTTGTTTATCTTAGCAGGCCTGCCTTGTGGGAAAAAGTAATCACCCAAGGGAATGACCCAACCGGGAACACACTAAATCCAAGCGACTTCAACCTGGGATATAAGTGTGGATATTGGAACAAAGGCCAATATCATGAGGATTATTCCAATGAGAAGGACAAAAATTGTCTCTCACAGCATGGATATTCCCCCACAAATGGAATTCCTGCATTAAAACCCCTTGTTTAGCAAAGGCCAAAATCTCAATCTATTTTTTTGGTGCAAAAGGTCATGTCCTTTGAAGCCGCTCCATGTATACATGTGGTTCTATTGTAGAGATGAAAAGTATGACATGGGAGATTCATGGATACTGATGCTTGGTTGACCCAAGAAGTGTGTGTCATGGAGGGGAGCCAATGTGGTCAAGCATCTAATCATACGCATTAAATATACGCAAATAGATTTATCCAAGTGGGAACCCAACGAAATATTGTCTCATCATCCTAGGATTGTACATGCTCTTGGAAACAAACACTTTTCTTGAATCTCAAAAAAATTGAAAACAAACATTCACAAAGGTGTTCAAAACTTCAAACCCTTTAGAGGAAGCAAATACCTTTTACGAATTCAAATTCTCTTTCTCGTCTTGGGGATTTACCCTTAGAGGCTTCTAAGTATTTGGGTTCAATCACAATTTTCTCTCTCTAAGGTCAACTTAGGAAAACTATGCTCTTGAAACCTTGATTTTCACATAATGGACCTTGTGGAATGAAAAATAATTGAGACATAGACATTTAGTTTGGAATTATAATCAAGAAATTGTTTGTGGTAAAAGGAACTCACTAAGCAAAGATAAATACTATTGAGCCCACACATGTGCTCTCTCAAATGATTTCCAACAAGATCAAGATCTAAAAGCCCAAATTCAAGAAGCTTAGTCCTAAAGCTTGTGAAGTACATCTTAAAGGGCTTCTTGAAGTAAGAGAAAGGTCGGTATATAATTTCTACAAGAAGGCTTCAAAGAACAACCCAAGTTTGTATGATTTCTATCAACAAAAAAATTCGGATCTCTTTCAAAGGTTTGCTTTTCTCACATAGGAATTATGGCATGTTCTTCAATACCAAGGTCTTGTCAGAAGAGTCTGGTCTAGGATCAAAATCGTCACTCTCACCCATCTTTCAACCATCAAAAATCAAAAATTACCTCACCAACAAAATCTTAAGAACTTTGAAAACAACACATCATGCTAAACTTTAGGTGAAATAAAAAAACATCTCATTTGGCTTAACACATTCAGTCAAATCATCAATCCTTGTGGACAAATTTTCCTCCTGATTAAAAAAAACATCTTGGGGTCTAGGTGTTCACAAATCATCTCCTTGTGCATGAACTTACTTTAGGATAACACAACTTCCTAGAGTTTGCAAGTGCAATATCACTTTGTTTGACTTAACACACCTAGTCAAATCATCTTGTGTACGAGTTTTCTTTAGGATAACACAACTCCGAGAGTCTACAAGTGCATTATCTAAAATCACCTCGTTTGACTTAACACACTTAGTCAAACTAGCCTCAATCAAAATACAAATTAAATCAAGCCCTAAAAATTTTAGATTTTCTCCCAAGGTTCCTCAAGAGTTTTCATCATCTGTATCATTCATATTTCATTTTCATCCTCACTTGATCCTTAATCTATCCTAGCTCTTCTCTTTTGTGCCTAATTAAGATCCCACTTTTATGGTGCACTAAGCCAAACGGCTCTTGAGATAAATCTCATTGGATCAAGAAATATCCCAAGAGATATTCCTCTACCACCACAAAATCTTCAAGAAGAGGGACAAGTGGAGGACATCACCAGTTTGGAAATGACACAAGAGGAAATCTCAAAAATGGTGAGAAACCCCGAAAGTTTTTGGATCGCCAATGCCATGATAAAGTTATATCCCTCCCAATTCATACCTGAAATGGCCAAAGTCCCTTTCAATTGTGACCTAAAAACCATTATGGAAGGATCTCTTGGGACCATACCCCCAACTTCATCCACACTTCCACTTCAAAGTGTCACATAGTACATCCCCCAAATCATATCATTTATCACTTCAACCTCGTTGATTGTTAACAAGGGAAGCACCATGCTTTGTGAACTCCAAAAAAATCACCTTGTTAACAACCAAGGGTTGAATGCAAGCACCACATTGGATCAATCCATCCTGATAAATCCGCTATACCCATATGTCCCTCTCACATTCCATGACACTAACAACCCAACTTCCTTTCATGCAACACCGACCTACCTTCTAGACCCGCAAACCTCTCTCCCTATCTCACGAGGAGAGGGTGACTTGTTTGGAGCAATGGGAATCTTGGACCCCTTATCATCACTTCCAAGAGTTGCACCACTTGTATTTCCACCATTTTCACCCCTACTACTCACATCTACATCATCCCTTGGGTTAGGTCCTCCTCCTCTTCCCACCATCAAAAAATTAAATTAGAGCACCCTATCAAATCCTCTAGTCAGACCATCATTATCGCAACAACAGAGGAAAACCATCAAGGAAACCACATCAATCAACACATCCACCATCCCTCAAAGCATGGTTTCCCAGGGACCATGTTGCTCAATCGCACCATCCATAGCTCAAACCTCGATTATCAACATGACCATCCCGCACATCATGGTCAACACCATTCCCAATCCACCGCTACCACCACCAAAGCACAACATGGGAAATTCATTCACCCTTGCATTACAAGCTTCTTGACAAGATTCCTAGCAAAAAGCACTCCTAATCCAACAAGTTGCCTAGCTAGCAGCACAACAGGTCACTCAAGCACAACAAGTTGGCCAAGCTTCCCAAGCCGCACAAGCTGCTCAGGCTACTCAAGCTGCTCAAGCCGCTCAGGCCACCCAAACCACTCAATCTACTCAAACTGCTTTATTTATGCAAGCAATACGATAAGAACATGCCCAAGTCCAAGCTCAATTTCAAGAACAATAAGCACAAGCACAAGCACAATATCAAGCACAATTATAAGTAGTCTAGCAAGAAGTGTATCAACAAGCCTTACATTATTACCAAGTGTAGCAAGAAGTAGCTCAACAAGAATCCCAATAGCAAGCATTTTTGGCACAACAGGAGCATGACCAACAACAAGCATTGTTCGCTCAACAACAGTATGACCAACAATAAGTGTTGTTGGCACAATAAAAATATGACCAACAAAAAGTGTTGTTCACTCAACAACATCATGACCAACAACAAGCATTATTCGCATAGTAAATCTCGCAACGAACTCCCATCAACATCCCACATGTCAATGCAACACCTCAGAATGTATTCACCCCACCCCCTAATCTACAAGGCAATGTGATAGCACAACTCAAACTGCTCTCGCAACAAGTGCTCAATCTTCAATCCAAAAAAATAATAAGGGAACCCAAAAACTGGTGTCCTTATCCATTCGACAAGATCTTGGCCATGGTACCATTCCCGAAGGGATTCAAAATCCCCAAATTTGATAAATATCATGGGACAGGAAACCCTAAAGATCACATTAGGGGTTTTCAAGTACATTACATGGAAGTCACATAGGATGACACATATCTAATGCATCTATTCCCATGAAGCTTGGCTGGTGATTCTATGAAATGGTCTTCTCATCTTCCTACAAGCATCAAAACATTTCAGGAAATTAAAGATGCATTCCTCTAAAATTATGCATTCAACATTTGTGTGGATGTTAGTTTGGAAGAAATTTCGACACTCAAGCAAGGTAAGGGAGAATCGTTCACCGCCTTTCTCCAACGATGGCGATCCAAGGCCAATCGAAGCAAATGGGTCATGGTAGAAGAACAACAATTCTGTACCATCATTACCAATATAGATAAAACCTTGGCATTATATTTGAAGATGCAATGCATCAGCACGTACGATCAACTAATCCCCCAAGGCCCTCAATATTGAATGAGCTATTTTTATGCAAGAGGGCACACCCACTTACCCTGAACATCAAGACAATCGCCCATCTACTAGCTTCAATGAAAAACCTCGCACATGGGTGAAGAACTGAAATGTCACCAATTATGGAGTAGTGGATGCCAAGATTTTCATCAATGCTCCTCAACAAAATAATCAAATTCATCATCAAAAATTGTAGAACAATAACTAGAATAACACACAAACAAATGTGGTAAACCAACAACCACCCCAAAATTAGATCAATAATCTCAATAATCAAGGGAGACCACCTTCATGAAACAAGTATCCCCCTAAGCATAAATTCACAGCCCTTGGGGAATCAATCGAATCTATCATGAAAAAGATGGTTGACGAAAGCCTCATCAAGGTCCCCACCCATTATAATTACAACAAACCCCAGATAAAGCTACCTTGGTACAATCTAAATCTCCTTTGTGATTATCATAAACTCAAGGGACACACGACTACCAATTGCATCAAATTGAAGTACATCATCCAAGATCTCATTGATGATAAAATCATAAATTTTGAGCAACCGATTGGTAGCCAAGATCTAAAAATATACACAAATCTGATGCCCAACCACAATCAAGGAAATGATCAAAATAAGCAAAATTCTAGAAAAGTGAACCATGTATACGAGGGATTTGTTGCATGCCTTGGCGAGATGGTCATTGTTGTTAGCATTAAGGGACCCAATGCTAATTGTGGAGTCACCACATGAGGTGACAAGGTCACCATCACTGGTTCATCACAACCATCTAGGACATCCACCTCAAATAAAAAGTCAATCCCTAATGGTTATAGTGTCCTTGACCAATTAAATAGAACCATTGCTTAGATCTCCATCATGGAGTTATTGAAGATTTCAGCCACCCACAAGGAAATGATTGAACAAGCATTAGCTTCATCTACCATATCCCCAAATCTTGATACGAAGCAGTTTCAAGCTATGGTTAGCAACATTGTCATTCTAGATCTCCTCACTATTTCTAATCAGGACTTCCCTTCCCAACCATCTCATAACCGTGCATTACACCTTGAAGTATTGGTTCATAAAAGTAAATTCAAATGGGTCTTGGTGGATGGAGGTGCAGGCCTCAACATCTATTCGCTAAAGCTCATAAAAAATCTGGGAATCTCTAAGGATTCCATTGAGAAAGACAAAGGCATTACAATCAGAGCATATTATGACTAGGAAAGAGTGTCTCAAGGCACTATCAAACTCCCAATCCAAGTGGGGCGAGCTACTATGGAAACCACATGTCAAGTCCTCGACCTTTATTTTCCCTACAATATTGTCTCGGGACGCCCATGGATCCATGGGATGAAGGAAATCACCTCAACATTCCCCCAATGCGTCAAATTCTCGTATCAAAATGAAAAAGTTATAATTCATGGAGATCCTAAACCTTTCTCCTATTCCAAAAGTCTAGAGGCCAAATTCTACAAATTTCCCCAGGTCCCGAAGAATGATGAAGGTCCCTCCACTTCATCCATAGATCCATCCAACATCATCTCCATATCTGGGACAAAGACACCCTCTATTCCCAAAATATCTAAAATCAATCTCATGATCCAAGACAATGGATGTGGGGAATACAGATGAAGAAAAATGATTTTTTCATAGGAGAGTTGCCTCAATCTCCTAGGTCACATGGACAACCCCGACCAGCTACAACACCTTCTCACACTTTCAGGGTGGACCCTTCTAGATTCTGATGTTGGGGGATCTAATTTGGGAGGACGTGGATGAAAGAGACATTTTGATCTCACTATACCAAGATGAAATACCTGTGCCTAATCTTCTCATGGATGAATGAAACAAAGGGCTACAAATAATGATTGGTATGGGCTACAATAGAAATGAAAGCCTTGGAAGGAATAATGATGTTTTCCTAGAGCCCATTATTGTTGAGAGAAGAATGAGGAATCTTGGCCTTGGTTGTACCCCTCCAAGTGTAACCATATGTGATTGAGGTCCTTTAGTTAACATAGTTAGGACTCCCCCTCAGTTATCAGTAGCCACCCTACGATTACCCGTATCCACAAGTCTGCCCCTAGACAACTTCACCTTTGATATAACTAACATCGGTTGTAGTAGTGATGAGGAGGATACCATAACCGGCCTACCCATAATTTTTGAAGACTCCTCCCTACTCATGATTAGTACCTCATCTATTCAATCAAACCACCAAAATAACAAAATAAACCTAGTTTATCACGAACTCATCGATTATGACCAACAAGGACCACCAGTTTTGGACACATTCAAAAATGATGAGGCTCTCTCAGAATTCATGGGACTAAGGGATATAGTAGTTTGTAGAGATCACAAAGCTAGATTCAACATCACACTGGACACACAAGCCTATTACAGGGAGACAATTGAGTCCTTCAGTCACAAAAGTGAACAATTGAGAATAATCTCAAGGTCATTGAGTGAAAATTGTGTTGTGGCACTCTCTAACCGTAAAATAGTAAAAATAAAGGACACATCCAATGGTTAAAACCTCTCTAAGGCATTGGAAGTTGAAGGATTCAATCTCCCCCCTATTGCACTTCATCAGAAAAAATCAACAGTCCTAGAAGAATAGTGTAACCCCGTCAATCTGGGAACAAAAGCAATGCCACACATAACTTTTTATGTTGAATCACTTATGGCATAAGAACAAGAAATTTTGGATGCATTCTTAAAAGAAATAAAATTGAAATTTGCATGGACCTACGCTGACAATTCGGGTCTCGATCCAGAAGTCGTGGTTCATCACTTAGCCATCTATCCAGGGGAAAAGATAGTAAGACAAAATTTGAGAAAGATGCACCCGCATATAGCCTTATTAGTCAAAATAGAATTGCAGAAGCTCTTGGATGCAAGATTCATAAGGCCAATTGATTATCCTAAATGGGTGTCAAATCCGGTACCTATTTCAAAGCCAAATGGGGGCATCCACATATGCACTGATTTTAGAGACCTAAAAAAAATGCTTCCTAAGGTTGAATTTCCGCTACCAAACATCAACATGATAGTGGATATGATGGTCAAACCTGAAATGCTATCACTAATGGACGGGTTTTCTGGATACAATCAGATCATGATAGCAAAGGAGGATCAACATAAGACATCATTCACATGTCCATGGGGGACCTACTGCTGGAGCATGATGCCTTTCGGGTTAAATAATGTAGGTGCAATATACCAAAGAGCCATGACACTGATCTTTCATGACATGATTCATAAGATAGTGGAAGACTACATAGATGACATATTGGCAAAATCCAGAAAAAGACAAGACCACATACCAACCTTGAGCTCTATTTTTGATAGATTGGAAAAATATAAGGTTCTTCTCAATCCAAAGAAATGCATTTTTGGTGTGCAATCGGGAAAGCTCCTAGGATATATAGTGTCAATGAGAGGAATAGAGGTGGATCCCACCAAATTCAAGGCGATCCTTGATATGGAAGCACCTAGGACACTAAAAAAAATCAGATGTCTACAAGGTAGGCTCCAGTCCATCCGTAGATTCATGGCACAACTAGTAGATAAAAAGATCCCATATTCTCATTTACTCCACAAGGGGGTAGCATTCAAGTGGGATGAAAAATGTGACCAAAAATTTAACAAAATCAAAGAATACTTACTCATGCCACCAGTTTTGATGCCACTAATCCCAGGAAAACCACTGATCCTGTATATTTCAGCAACCATGGTAGCTCTCGGTGCTCTATTAGCTCAACACGATAAAAATGGAAGAGAGAAAGCAATATATTATATCAGCAGAACTATGGTGGGACACGAGCTAAACTATACTCCCATTGAAAAGGCATGTTTGGCAATTGTGTTCGCAACACAAAAATTCAGACACTACATGTTGGCTCACCAAATCAAGTTGATCGCGAAGATAGACCCACTCAACTACCTACTTTCTAAAGCCACTCTCATGGGACGAAAAACCAAGTGGGTCATGATATTGATAAAATATGACATTCAATATGTGGAGTGCAAGGCCATCAAGGGATAGGCAATTACAAATCAACTAACAGAAGCTCCTATTTATTCAGAGAACCCACTCATGTCAGAATTCCTTGATGAATCAATTTTTAGCCTAAGTGTTGCAGACCACTGGAATATGTACTTTGATGGATCTTACACACATCACAGATCAGGAGTAGGAATTTTCTTCATAACTCCCCAAGGAGACTACAAACCCAAATCTTACAAACTGTCATTTCCATGCACAAACAACATAGCGGAGTATGAGGCTCTCATCATAGGCTTAAGGATTGCAGTACAATGGTAGATCATGGCTCTAAAGGTATATGGGGACTCTCATCTCATAATCAATTAGGTAAATGATGAATATCAGACAAAGGATGACAAACTAAATAGCTACCTAGAGATAAAAACAAAGCAGCGGATGCAATGGAAATGATTGGATCACTCTTGGAAATCCTACACAATGTCCCAAAGTGAGAATTCCTAGTAGAGTAGCTTCTTGTACTAGCATTCGAGGTACCAGATTCTAAATTTTTTTGTGAACTCATTGGTCTTGATGATCCCTGGTATCATGAAATTTACACATACTTAATAATAGGAGTCTTTCCCATTGATATAACCCTGAACCTTAAACGATCCTTCGTCAAGAAGTCAACCCACTTTTTCATCCTAGGAGAAACCATTTATTGTAGGAGCATTGAATGAACCCTATTGCATTTCCTCACCATTGAGGAAGCCCTAACTGCATTAACTGAGGTACACAATGACATTTGTGGATTTCAGTCAAGTTGTATGACCTTGGCCAAGAAGTTGTTGAGAACTAGATACTAGTGGCCCACAATGGAGTAGGATACACATGATTTCATCAGAAAATGTTTGCAATGTCAATGGCATGGGGACCTCATCCATGCACCATCTCAAGAACTTCATCCTATTATTACACCTTGGTCCTTTTCACAATGGGGGCTCAATCTCATTGGAAAAATCACACCCACCTCATCCAATGGCCACAAGTTCATCATCACTACCATAGAGTAATTTAAAAAGTGGGTTGAAGCCATTCCCATGACCTACATAATGGGAAAGTAGATATCCAAGTTCATCCTGAACTATCTCATTTGTTGATACGGTGTCCCCCAAGCTATTATTGCAAATAATGGGACACCTTTCAAAAACCAGGATATTCGTGACTTATGCAAAAAATTCAATATCCAACATCACTTTTCTACTCTGTATTATCCCCAAGGAAATGGCCAAGTAGAAGCTACCAACAAAACCATCTTGAAAGTCCTTAAGGAAACAGTCAATGGCACTGGTCGTGACTAGCATCTATAGCTAAATTCTACCTTATTGGCCTATCACACTAGCATCCACACACCAATAGGTACCACCCCATTCTCCTTGGTCTATGGATTAGAATTCATCATACCCATTGACATCGAGCTCCCATCATTGAGAATATCATTGCAAAATCTCATCATAGATGAAGAATACAGGGTCTCACAACTGAATGAGCTGGAGTTACTAAATGAATGGCGTATGGATACCCTAAACCATCTATAGGTGTATCAAAATTGACTCAAGTAGAGTTATAACAAGAAGATTAAGAGGCAAACCTTCCAAGTCAGTGAACTTGTGTTGAAGGAGAACCAGAAGAATGTGTCGAACCTAGAAAGAAAAGGTAAATTTGAGCCCAACTGGTTGGGAATTTTTGTCATCATGGTGAGATATAAATCAGGGGCATATTAGTTGTCAACACTAGAATGAAATCCTCTGCAAGATCCCTTGAACAACTCCCATCTCAAAAAAAACTTATGCCTAAAATCTTTCAAGGTATAGAACCAAAAAATATAAAAAAATCAGAAAATGTCCTGAAAAATGGTCACCTTGATGAAAACCTAGCAAATAGGCATCTTGGTGACAACAAAAAAAATTAGAAAATATAAAAAAAAATGAAAAAATCAGAAGAAGGATTGAAAACAGTATAGAAAAAAAATGTCCTCTAGTGAAAACTACTTCGGTGGTGCTTTGGACAACTACCTTGGTGAAAACCTAGAAAATAGGTGTCAAGTGTAAATAAAGCATTTTCCATCCACCAAGATCTACGCGACTCACTTATCCACTACATCTTACCATTCATCCTTCATCCATCCATTTGTTTGTGTACCATGGCTTGATCTTGTGTTTGTATCATGTTCCACCCTAGTACTACTTGGCATATTCCTAAGGTTAGTTTGACCTTCCTTTATCAAATTAGTCTATTGCATCACACTAGGGGAATTTTCCTATACTTGCATCGGATCAGATTTATGTATATTTTCATGACCTTCCTTAAACATCAAAAAATCCAAAAAAATCCAAAAAATATTTCAAAAATCCAAAAGCATCAAAATTCAAAAAAAATAAAAAAATCATGTCAGTAGAGTTGTCTTGTTGAGCTACATCATCTATGAGCTTTAACATAGGAAAGGTTGATCTATGATCATCCCCCAAGACATTTTAGGTCAATCCTTTAGGATTCTATCGCAATGGAAATCCGTTTGCCCATCTATCTCATTATTGAGTCAATTTTGTCGTCAATCAAACTACGTGGTCTCTGCTTGTATAACTTAGGCAAGGCTAATCTATTGATAAGCTCCTGAGACCCCTATGATAGGTGTTAGTCTCTTGGTCAAAATCTTGAAAATACCAAAAAAAATTGTAAAACATCTCAAAATTCCAAAAACAGCCTCAAAACATTCAAAAAACAACAAAAACATCCAAATATATCTGAAAAACCCAAAATGGTGCATCCATCTCATCTCGCTTTCACCCAAAATAATCTTAGCCTTAATAAATCAATCATCACCTTCATCCTTTGGTGAGTCAGTCAGAAGCAATTCTAGCAGGTTCAAAAGTAAACACCTAATCGTCAAAGTCTCAAGTCTAGCTCAATAAGTTAGCAAGATGGTCAACTTGGAGTATCAATAGCTTATCATCCAATCAATATCATCATCACCTAATCACAACATGTCCTAGAAATGCGACCTTCCTATGACGGACATCATCATCAGGCATCATCATAGTTTAATCTTGGCTAGCGGTATGAAGAACATCAAATTGTTTGCTTGCTTTATATTTTCTTTGGATTTATCTTATTGTGCTCATTCTGAGGACCTCTCAATGATGTCTAAACATAAATAATTAGAGAGAAAGGAATAGGGAAATGATCATTATCTTTTTTTCTACTGTGCTTGTTGTATGTTCTTGTAAAATAACTTCATCATGTGTGCTTTGTTTGGTTTGCAGGGAAGGTGTTTTAAGTATCTTGTTGACCACATGGAAAGGCTTTCTTTTCTATTTTTTTGTCTAAGATGTTTAGAATGTTGGAACTACACTTTGAATAATGTTTCGTATGTCAAGTGTGAACAAGAAAACTTCTATTTGATTGGAAATTCAAAGTCCATCACACTAGGTACCACGCCATCCTAGTTCTTCATACCTTGATGCATTGTACCTACGTGTGTTATCAAACATAAAGTAATTGGCTCTTTTAAAATCTCAATTCCTGGTAAGCAAATCATTGTCCTCGGCTCTAAGGATAGTAACTTGTTCAATATATTTTCTTCTATCTTCTTTCCACACTAACATCATACCATGAAAGTTAATCAGATCTTCGCTAAACACATCCATCCTGCATCCACAAATCATCAACATAAATGCATATCACATAGATTGTATCAAATCATTTCATCTTGAATTAACATCATCTTAAGTTATGAAGAATAATATACATTTTTTATTCTAAGAATCTTAAGAAATCATTGCATACATCTTGATTTGCATAAATCATTAAGAGCATAGTATAAATCATTTGCATATCATTGACATCCATACATTGGTTTACAAAATGCATAGAAAAATTACAAAAAGAAATGCATCCATAAATCACCACATGACATCATACATACATTGCATATAGGAAATTAAAATGCATCCATACATCATGAATAGAATCATCTCATATATATATCATCAAAATGTACAACTATCATGGTACAAAGGTCGGATCAAGTGTACATCAAAATACATGATACAATGAGGGCAATAATCGGATCCCATGAACCAAAATGGATAGCTACCTGTGATCAAAGGGCTATCCCTTCTATTTGTGCCCCTACCCCTCTATTCTGTCTCCATGATCCTCTGGTGGCCTCATCCCTGTCTATTGGGAAAAATCTAGCACTCGGTCGGTTGTTGGCACTGCTTGCCTATAATGTTGTCAATAGTACTCGACCTCTCTAACTACCTTCTTGTATACTCAAATGGAGACTGTTATACCTTGGGATGAGGAGGCCATACTCTCAAGCTGTCATCATTGACCAATCTCCTAGTCCCTCTCAGAACGGGCATGGTCCGTCTCAACAGTAACTCTCAAAACCTATTGTCATGCCTGATCTCTCTCACCTGTCAATATCTGAACCTGACCCTACAGCTATTGGATTTAGTGCATCCCTATGGTCTAGCTACCCTGATGGTTTCTAATCTAGGACCTCTATGTCCCCGTCTCTATGCTGATCATCCTATGCAAGGATCTCATGGATCTCTACCCGTGGTGGTGTAGGTGCCTGTGGTCGTATCTGCACCTATGGTGGCATGTGTTGTGTCTCATCTCTAGAAGGTGTTTGATGTGGAGGTGATCCACCTCCATCCCTATCCCCATCTCCATCCCTAGCTTTTTCACCTCTTCCTCCCTGAACCCTGCCCCTACCAACTAACCTTCCTCTGGGCCTCCATTGTGGGAGTGTCGCACCTGGAACTATCAATCTAAGAGGAGGCCAAAATAAAGCCCTGTATGTTTGGGTCACTCCTGCATTTTTCGGCCCCTGATCATATGGCCACGGTCTGGCCACTAGTTGTCTAAATGAGGCCACTTCCTTAGCTTCCAGAATGGGTTGACCCCATGTGGTCTCACTAACTCATTTGATTGCAAAATATGATGAATTTTTTTGACGAAAGCTATATTATCAGATGTATCATCGAGCATTTGTGCAAAATTTTCATTTTTTAAAATTTTATACCCGACGTTCATCAGAATTTTGACGAACCTTATTTTTCATCGAATATTTGACGAAGATCTTTTGCCAAAATTTTGACGGACTTGCAAAGTTAAATTGTGGCCGACATAAATAAAAATGATCTCGACTATTTATTGCGATAGTGTTTTGCTCGACGATTTTCTTGGGGAAAATCAGAAAAAACTCAAGAAGATATCACCAAGTTGAGGGTAGTCATTGTCTTTTTCTAGAATTCATTTGCGAACTTATATTTGTACTTCCAAGTTTGAAAATCATATTTTAAAGCAACATCTCATCAGATTTCATTTTTAGTCTTGTGCATTTTCAGAATTTCATTTTCAGATTTTAGACCTGACTTCACAAGTTCTTTATAAGGGAATTGTTTATAACTGATGGAAAATTATTGATGGATTTGGACAAAGATTATATTTGCAAGGTTTCAATTTTAACCCTAATGATCAATTTTCAATAGATTTGGGAGCCATAACCAGATAATATCAAAGGCATAGGGATAGCTACAGAGTGAAATAGTTGCCAAGATTCAGACCTAGAGGGTTGAACAAAGAATTGGGAATGTTTGATAGTGGATAGTTAGAGCCATTCAGCTATGATATTTTTGAAAACTACTTCATAAAGATGTATTTTTCCCTTTGCCAAGTTTCAAAAATAGATTTTAGACCTTATATTTCAGTGTCTTATAAAAGAAGTTATGGTATATTTGTTACCTGAAGCAAGGGATTAAAGATGAGAAGACTTTTAATCACAACAACTGAGAAACATTGTAGGAAACATGGTAATGTTGAAGGGGGCCATGATTATCATCCATTGGTAAGTTGTTCATTATATGTCTTTATATTGATTGAATTTGTAAATTTTTATATCATTTTAACATTTTTTATATATAAAAAAAATCACTTGATCATGATCATGGTTTATTTGTGTCGATCATTATTATAAATGTGGGGCACCCTAGGGCACATGATATGGATTATCACAGCCCAGAGAATGTGGTTTTGAAAGTGGAGGAACATGGAGTTGTGAATATCGAAGATGAAGTTAATGATCCTATGGAAGAAGATGATCATGCACCATAAAACATAGTTGAAGATGATGCTACAAATACATTGATCCATGACACATTTAGTGGCACAACTAATCATGTTGATCGATATGACTTTGATGATGTTCATGATTTACGTGTACTTCAGAAGGCATACGAGCCCCTTTATGAAGGCTCCCAAACAACTCTTCTCTTTGTTGTATTGTTGTTTGTGAACTTGAAGGTTATGAATGGTTTATCCAACATAGTGATCTCGTGGATGTTAAGGTATGTCATATATGTCATATTTTTCATCTATTATAATTGTTGTTAGCTCATCACTACTAAATAAATGATGAAATATGTACCATTAATATTCTTTATATTAACAAATTGTTTTTTGTTGTAGATTGATTGGTGAATTTTTGTTACCACCATCAAATATTTTACCTCACTCATACCGAGATTTATCTGGAATTATGAAAGATATTGGAATAGAGTATCAAGCAATAGATGCATGTCCCAATGATCATATTATATATCACAAACAACATGAATTTGAAACAGAATGCCTGTAATTTCATATCAGTAGATATCGAATAGATCAACTAAAAAAAAAGGTGCCTCACAAGGTTCTTCATTATATTCCCATTATTCCACATATGCAACAATTATTTAGGTGTGAAAGCTTAGCACAATTTATGGATTACCATGCATGGAATAGAAGTGGAGATGGCATTCTTCGAATGCCTATAGATGGTTCTGCATTTAGGGACATGGAGGGCAAATGGCCACACTTTAAAGAAGAACCTCGTAATTTCAAGCTTTCATTGGTAGCGAATGGTGTCAATCCATTTAGAGAGTTGAGATCTATTTACTCAGTGTGGCATGTTTTTGTTATCAACAATAACATTCCTCCATGGATGTCAATAAAGAGGGAGCACATAATGTTGGCAATGATTGTTCTAGGTATTTGTTTACATCAATTTTCTTTAACATAGTAGCATCTCATTTGTCTTAATTGTTGTATAATGACTTATATTTTTTTCATTTAATAGTCATATACATTAATTTATATATTTCAGTAAAATGGTTATAATAATAATGTAATGTTTATGTTCATTCAACTCGATAAGTACCAAGTTAAAGATATGAATGTATATATTGAGCCTCTTATCGACGAGTTACTAAAGTTATGAAATGGAATCGCTATGTATGATGTATCTAGACCAATAGGACAAAGACAATTTCAATTCCAGGCAATGCTTGTATGGACAATTCATGATGCCCCAGGGCTAACACATTTTTCTAGTATGTTATAATGTTCGATTGCATGACTTTAAGGATATTTAATTTTATGAAGTAGATATCATGCATGTTTTTTAAATAATATATTCATTATATATAATTATAAAAATTGACATATTTAATCCAATTATATATGATTTGTAGGTCACAAAGGGAAAATTTGCATGGCCAATTTGTGGTCCAGAGATGAAATATTGTCGTTCAATGAGTTTAGGAAATTAGATGTTTGATGAGTATGGACACTTCCTCCACAAAAATCATAAGTATCGAACTACTGAAAACCATCTTTTCAATGGGAAAGAAGAGACTACATCAAAACCATGAAGAATGACACCTCGCCTATGGAAGTTGGAATATAATAGAATTAATCATCAAGGTTATACATCGGATCAAATTTTTAATCTATCATATATGATATGTTTTGAATTTATATTTTTATATTGTGTTGTGTTTACTCATGCTATAGTTGAAAATGATTGTTGTTGTTAATTTGTTTAACTTATATGCTTCATGAAGGTCATCAAGGCATTAATGGTTGGCTTCCATAGGGACTGAAAATTTATCAAAGGACAATTTAGTAGGTTGTCCTACTATGAGCAGCTACAAATTGTGCATTTTTTTGATACAATGCATATCGGAAAGAATATAACAGAAACGTTATGGAAAATATTGGATGGAAGGCATGCCAAAGAAAAAATTGTCAAAATTTGCAGTGACATTCAGGAAGCCAATCATGCAATGAAAAATTTCATTCAATTAAATAGGGATGGAGAACAAATTAATATAAGTGCCCTTCCTTGGTTATTAACGAAGCAACAAAGAAATTCTATAAAAGAAGTCATACGAAAAATTCGATTTCCCACATGATTTGCTGCGAGCATAAACAATATCATAACAAACAAAGGTAAATTTGGGTCATGGATGAAAACGCATGATTGGAATACCTTCATTAAGGTAATTATTCTGGTATATTATATATATTTGTATACTACATGTACTTTTCAGTGTAATGTGTTTACTAATTTTGGAAAAATAATGAAAAGATCATTTTATAATTGTTCCAGTACGTTCTATCTCTATCTCTCCCAGACAACTTCAACAAGAATGTCAAGTATGTTATATATGATCATGGAAAATACATGAGGTAAGTAGTGATATTTGTTCAATTTGTTGTATATTTTTGTTAAATCTCGTTAATATATTTGTGCCTTGAATCACTTGTAGATGGATGTCATCTAAAGAAATCCATAAAGAAGATATAAATTATTGGAAGAGAAAAATTCCTTGTCTAATGTGTGAAATGAAAAAGTGTCTATCTTTGACATTTTTTAATGCACAACAACACTACCTCATACACCAAGTTGAGGAGATTAAATTGTGTGGACCTGTACACACAAGGTCAATGTGGATGGTTGAGAGGCACTTGAAATTTTTGAAGGCTTTGGTTAGACAAAGAGCACATCCTGAGGGTTCTATGGTGGAGGGATATATGGTATACCAAACCATGGTGTACATTACTAAATATCTTCCTAAGTTTGCAGCAAAGATCCATGTAGATTGCATTTGGGATCCCAACTCCATTAACAAATTCAAAGGGGAGTACCTAATGGGGAAAGGTAGATTGAGGAAAGTGACAGGTAATTATAAGATGGTCATGGAGATTAATTAGAATATATTTTACATTTTGTTTTTATGTATATTGTACTTATTTAATTATTAATCTTAAATATACATCAATTATAAATTAAGGTCATATACCGTGGTAATTAACTAATTATACGTCGTTTGTGAATTTCTTTTTTTTTTATACAGTTGGTCGAGAGTGGGATGCACTACATTTTTACATCAGAAATAATGTTGATTGGATGACGGTAAGGATTGAATGATGTCAACAATTTGGTCGCGCATTAACATGGGAAGGTGTGGCTTCATTGGTTAAAGAAGCTCATCGTAATGGAGATTCCAATGTTACACCAAGGGAAATTGATTTAGCATATGGTTTAAGAGATAAAAATGTATGTATAAATATATTAATCACCCATATTATTTAATTATTTTTAATTATATTGATGTATATATGTTGAGATTTTTTTATTTGCATACATTCAGCCAAGAAAAAATATGTTTATCAATTGATGATATTGCAATAATTTTTACATGTTTGACATATTGCAGGTGAAACACCACAAGGCTATGTGGTGCAATGGTCGTAAATTTTGAATCAAAAAGTTGGATGACACAAAGAAAACTTGTGATTTTGGGATAACTATAGTCTTTTGAGTGACTAATGTTTCATCTAGAAGTGACATACATCCAGAAGTCTCATAAAATCAATACTATGGGATTTTGGATGATATACTTGAGTTTGACTTTAAGTCCTTCAAATTAGTTATGTTTGTCGTCCTATGATACAGGCTATGATTGAATGAAAATTATCTTGAGAGAACTATTATTGCACATGATAAGGGATTTACCATGGTTAATACAAGGTATTTTGAGTGAGTTGGAAATGAGCCCTATGTTCTTCCAAGCCAATGTGAGCTGGTATTTTACTCAGAGGTTCCAGGTAAACTGGGTTGGTCATATGTTGTTAGACATGATCCAAGAGGAAGGTAGGTAAATTATAATGTGGTGGAAGAAGAAGATATCAAAGAAATAGAAGATGATGTCGATGATGATCAGGATCAACAGTTAGTTGATGATGTGCCTGATGAAGATGTTGAAGAGGAGGAACTAGATCATGATGATGTAGGAGTTAATGTTCATGAAGATGATATCCATTTGGATGATGAAATTATCAAAACTGATATCAATGACGATGATGATGATATGACCAATCCTTACAATGTCGAATATGGATTAGATGATACAAACAAAGAGTTGGATGAAGAAAGAAGAAGATTGACATTGAAATGTATGAGTTATGTGATTGTATTATCTATTTGATGTTAATTTCTTGATAGAATTATATTTCACTTATGTGGTTACATAATTAATCCATGATGTTTTTAATTTTTATGCCATTACATAATTAATTTTGTGAAGATACGTGTTAGCTTTTATTTGAATCTGATTTGAGAGTTTAAGGCATTGATTTGAGTTAGAAAGATTCATTTCTTTGCATATAGCCTGGTTACCCTATTTTTTAGGGTTTTGTAGTCCAAACATGATATAAAGGGGCTCTTATACTTTTTTTTATTAATGTAGCTTGTGTAAGATGCCCCATGGATAAGGTTTTAATTGTAGGATGCATGAATAGGTAGTAGGATGAGAAATAAAGAAGCTATAGTTGTTGTCCTCAAGAGTTTTGTGAAGAAAAGCATGTGAAATGAGAGGTTCGAGCCTAGGTTTCAACAAAATATGTATGGATGATCTGATTTTATGAATGTTTACCCATATAAGAACCTAATAGGTTGTGTGTGAGTTGTTCTTGAGGTATGGGAAGTTGTGGAAGTAGTATATTCAATAAACCCTCATGATTTTGGTCTAAAACAAGGGTTTTTGGGTTTGGCAAGAATTTGGCCGTACAAGTGGAATATTTTTGTGGATTTGGAGGTTTGGAGTTTGTTAGCTCTCAAAAATGCAGGTAAGAATACCTCAAGAGGTTTCCAATCTCTTGATACCTTTTAGGGTAACAAACAAGGCCAAATGATTTGAACCTTCTTCTCTTCAGGTGTTGCCAAACCTAGGTGGGTTTACCTTTGCGAACTGAGCAGACTTAAGTGATGTGATTTTTTTTACAAAAATATATTCACAATGGAAATATTACAGTGATCAAATATAATCATAATAAAGTGTATAGGTAATATTAGAATATGTTCAGTTAATAGATGTTAAAAATAAAATGGACAAACAACTTTTCCAATTTAACTATATGTACATATAACTTTAAGTTATTTTTATTTTAACTAAAAGTACTAAAGTTAGAACATACAAATTAAATGATATTTATGATTGTAAAATTTATGATTAAATATATCTCTCAGAATCCTTTTTATCCCAATTTGAAAATAATTATATATTATAGAATACATTTATTTAGATTTTAAGATGAAAATAGCAAGGAAAAATCAAAAAAATATTTTTATGAAAGAAGTATATTGGCGTGAAATTAAATATGATTTGTATTCCAATGTAAATGCGACAAAGAATGGAAACAATTCTTTCAAAACATAAACTATTATGTAGTAGTCAATTAAAATGATCTAAATAGTCTAATAATTTGGCCATTAGCATATAGCAATTTCTATAGAGATGTAGATTTCTTCCATTTCAAAAACATAAAACAATATTAGGTAGATAATAAAACATCTTTCATTTCTACAGTGACTTATTTATCCTAGAGGAATTAGTATATAGTATAAAAAGAAAACCAACAAACCCAGAAATACCCCTATTTTGAAGGAGTTTAGTTTTCTCCCCTTCCTGATCTCCCTAATATTCCCAGATTACTGTAATTGATTGAAAGGAATTTAATTATTCTTTAAAGAACCCAATTAATCATATCACACATATACAATAAATGTGCACTGATAAATTGAACATATACTTGATATTTCAACTTAAATAATCAAGAAACATTAGGTTGGAGACAATCAAACAATTGAAGAAATTCAACAAACAACTGATACCAGAATGGAACCACCGAACTAGAAATCTTTCATTATCTCCTTCAAAATATTATACATGCAACATGGTCCTTTTGGATATAAAAATTCTGAAATATTATGTTTCTTTCTATCTATCTTCTATTCTACTACTACCCTCTTATTCATTTCTACCAAAAATGAATATTTATACATCAACTGTATGAAAGGACACGTCCTTTCAGAAATGTCTTGTTCTTGAAACAACAATAAAATTAAAAATTAATTAGGCTCTCTTAAGCCATAAGTGAACTGTCGATAAGTGATCCAAGTAGTCTCAGTGCCCATGTGTATATGCATCTCCCAATGCATTTTGGATCGTGATCTCCATTTTCACCATCTTCTCATTCCGTTCACATTCTTCATCTAATGTTATATCTTTCTCTATAGTCATCTTCAAAATCTCCTATAGTACTCACTCCTTTTCATCTTTCCACCTAATCATTTCTTTTAATCTCCCTCTATCATCAAAGAATGCAGTCAATCCCTTTTTGGTGGCATTGATTAATCCCTGCTCATCCACTCACAATTCTTCAAAGAAGTTTTTATGCTTATTCATAAGATGATTTGTAGCCTCAATTTCAGCTTTATCAGGAGCATCCCTCTGGTTCATTTCCTAGAGCTTCTCTACGATCCTACCATCCATTCTTTCATGTTCTTGTAATGCATCAAAGTTTTGTGAGTATATTCCCCAAAGCTTATTCAACTAGGTTGTTAGACTAGCTTGTCTCTTCTTAATCACTGCAAAAAGTGTGTCATACTTTCCTTGAGAATATGCACTCGACCCTTCCCAACAATCTTTTGTTTGTGAACTTTCACCATGGGTGAGCAGCTTGGTTGACCCCATTGTAACTCCTAATAAATCTTTCAGGCGTTTGTTTTCTCTCAGCATTCTTTCATGGTTAGTTTTGTACATTTCCTTTTCCTTGATCAACACCTGTATTTGAGCTTTGTTTAGTTTTTCTACGTTGATCCCAATCTCTGTTGTCACCACAGGATTAGCCTCCCTAAATTTTGGGTTCATAACATGCTTGAATGCCTTCTCAGTATCAATGACAACTTATTTCCTGTGAGGTGGATACAAGGTCCAAATCATTAATTACTCTTCATCTAGATTGTACTTTGATCCTGCATAGACCTCTGTCACCTTTTCCGGGTTGAGCTTGTGTGTCGCATTACTATTTTTTAGGAAACTGTCAAAGACTAGTGCAGAATTGAGATCTAACCCTAGAAAAATCATGACACCAACACTTTATATCATTTCCCTTCCCTTTTCAAGGGTCATACATGCCATCTCTCTTTCCACATCAGTTTTTAAATTACTCAACAACTGTTCTTCATTACTTTGTGTGACATTGTCAACCAGTTCTCTTATCTCTTTTCCCTTTTATCTACATAGGAATGTCTTAAATTCTAAAGATTTTATAAATTCAGCATTTGCTACAAAGGACTTATATTCTACATGCCTTGCATCTGTATCTACACTTTCTTCAATATTCAAATCCCTAGCAAGACAGGCGTAATCCTGAGTTCTCAACCTTGACATCTTGTTAGGTAGATGTTGTGGCACATTAGCCTCAGATGTCTCTTCTCTAGAAGACAACAACTCTATATCTTGCAACTCTTGATTATTTTGTTCAACCACCATTTATGCTTCCTCTTCCTCCAAGTTCCTAATCATATCATCAAATTGGTAGGGCACATTGTGATACCCTCCAAATTTTATCCTTTGTTTAGCAGAATTGATATACCCTTCTGGATCAAGATTCTTTCTCAGTGGTCCTCTTTTCATGTTATATTGCAGTAACTTATCCAGAATCATATTATACCCTTCCTTTGCTAATACAGTAAAATCACCGAAGCATAGTGTATAGGGCATAAAAGCCTATTTTCCAAAAGAACTTAAATTCATAACAGTAGAAAAATCTATTTTCCTAACAATTTCCAATTATGCAATCCTGTCGGGAACCGTTTTAGGCAAAATGAATGGGCCATCTTCAAACCCATAAACCCTAATCATGGTAATGTTCTCCAAACAATACCAATCCCCCCAATTGTGGCTAATTGGTCCATTGAAATCTTTGGGCTTGAGAAACATCTGTATCTCATTAGACAAAGAATAAGCACATTGATGATTATAAAACTTGTACAAATGGTTTCACAAAATTTTCTTCAAAGCATACAAAAATAGAGTTAGCAAAATTTTTGTCCCAAACAGTAGTCCATTATTGAATAGGTAATGACATGCCTTCCTTATCAAACTATGAAATTATCATCTCTTGAGGCCACAAACCTAGTTCCTGTCTGAAGTACAACACTATGTGCATCAACAATGAGTAATTCCTGAGATGTAAGATAGAGGCTCCACCTTTTATTGCCATCAACCCATAATCGAGCCCTTTAAAAATATATGAGGTATAATCAAAAGGTCTAGAGTTGTGATACTGAATATCTGTTGAAATTACCATGGGCAAAATTTCCATATACTCAAGGACTTCCATTCCCAATACTTGACCCACCGATAAATAAGTGTATTTCATATAGGACTCAAAAAGATCTACATGGAATGGGTGTCCTTCACTATCTTCTAGCGGAATTGGTTTACCACCATGTCTAATTATGTGCAAGGGCAATCTCCAACCCTTGTAAATGGTGTCCATCCTTCCGAATTCTTTTTTCTACTCTTCACATATAATATTTTTTGTTGCATACCCCTTCCAATTTAAAGACTTCGCCTATTGCATCCTCTGATATGTGTATCAATGGTTTCCCAGATGGGTCACAGATAGCTTTAAGTCTTGAATTATAATGAGTGGCAAACAATTTCACCAGTTCAGCATCGACAAAACCATTAGAGCAAACTAAATTTCCCAGATTAAGCTTCCACGGGTTACATAATGGTTCAAAGCAATTCATCTGATAGTAATGAAATCTAAACAGGTCATAACCTCTTATTGGAGTCCAAATATCTCCTATGACCTTACATTTATCATATATTTTATTCACTTATGCTCTAAGTTGTGCAGATTGTCTTGCTTTGGGTCTAGAGCTAGGTAGTTGATTGATCAGATCTTGATTCAACTTACACTCAGTACCCTCTGGCTGAATTTCAGTATTCTGCTTTTTCCCTTTCGACTAACCACTTTCCCCTGCTTTCTACCCTTTGATTTTCCTGAACTAGTGGCTTCCATTCTTCAAAATTGAAAATTCAAGGTATGAAGAACTTACTATTTTTTGCCCGAGATTTTGAAGTAAGAGAATACCCTGATCCTTTGCTCGCTCCTCTGCTTCTTCCGTTGTCAATTATGCAATGATGTTTTCAATTGAATTCGTCTTGATTCTTGAAATTACTTATGCTCCATGGCGCCATTAATGTTTTAGCTAAAACACGAGTGTAGCTTGTTTTTTCAAAACTCTCACTGTCACATCATGTAATTTTTCGGCCAGACATTTTCAATTCTTGGGTGATCCTTTTGTTTTAGCCTTCACCAATGTTCATTAAACACCTACAAGAACATCTCATAGTTTCCCCAAAAACTTAAGTCTTCCCAACAATTACCCTTTCGATCTTAAGTATATCGCTAAAAATCCCACTGAGCAACCTATCATTGTGACTTTAGCAAGTCGGGCAGACAATCCTCATCTTACTCCGAAGATGTGTATCTCCTCGAGATATTTCCTTCATAAATTCTAATCCCTGAAACATAACGATTTTCTTGTTGATGGAACTGCATTGTTGTGACCTTCTTATCTCTCCCCACTGAAGTTTGTCTCACCGATGAATTTCTTCATCGGAAAAATCATGAACCATGTCCTTCTAATAATCATTCTCTCCAGACATGTCACCAATTCCAATCTTGTTGGTGTATCATGGAAGGTCGGCGGGACTCCTCAAATTCTTCCCAATAACATTGTCCCATCGACAAAATCCTCCTTTGTTTTATCGACAAGACTGGATGAATGTCTCAAGCTGACTTCAGGAACCTTACTCCGATGACACTACTGAATTTGACTCCAATTTCCAATAACAGTTTGTTGGAATTTCAACAATCTTTTCTTTCAATTTTTTGATTTTTTCCTCTAGGTTTTTTTACTCTTACACTTTGCCATCCAAATTTGGCTCTTAGACTAAATATTTTATAAAGGTGCATTTTAATTTTCTTACTATCACCTTTGGCTGAATTTTTAAATTGGTTCAACCATGCAAAAAGTGTGGTTACTTTTAATTATTTCCACTTAAATGTTGGTTACAATTTTCTAATTTTCTTTCCATTTAGCTAGTCACAATATTATACTAGCACTAAACCTTGAAATGGTAGTTTACTTATACTTAAAACTTGTGGTAATTTCATTAATCTCTTGCTACCTCTGGTGTTGAATTGGACTAGTTATGTCATCTAGGATTTGTTCCTCAATTTTTTTTTACTTTTTTCAAAAAAAGGTTATGATGGTTATACTTGTATTACCATGAATGGACATAAATTTGAGGATTTTGGGTGTTTTCATTCAATTTTTCATGTTTTCCACTTAGCTCCTACTTTATGTGTGTTTTTTATGGAAGCCTTTGGATATGTTTTAGCTAATATTATTTCATGTAACCTTATTAAAGGTTCTACTTTTCCTAACTCTATAGCCCAACTATTCAATGGTCATTTTTCTAATGACTCCTTTCTCACTCTCTTGGAGGACAAACGTGACATTATTTAGGATATTCAATGCCTAGATATTTTTTGAAAAGCTTTAAGGTCAAATATATTGTGGTATAAAACTCAATGTTATAGTAAATCCTTCTTAGCCAAGGCCAATTGGTTCAATTCCTATGGATAGAAGGGGGTTGATCATAAGGAAGTGTTGAGATTCCTAAGCATCTCTTTTACCTTTTAGGTTTCTCCTTCCTCTTTAAGGAAACATATCATTTCTAGATCTAAGAAAAATTATCATATTAAATTATGAAGCCCCTTTCTTTGGCAAGGAGATTCCATGTGTGTTCAAAAATTCTTGTTGCACACATTTCCATTACTCATGTTGCTAAGAACCTTGCACATCCTCATATTTGAAGATTGAAAAAATCCAAAGGTATATTTTATGGCCTCCCTTTGACCAAGGAAAATGGTTTCACAAAGTATCCTAGGAGTTTTATTATTTCCCTCATGACTATAATAGGCTTGTCTTGCTTTATATTCACTACTCTAAATGGCGCCATAATTTTAAATTTAATTAACATAATCTAAAACCTAATGAAACTAGGTTGTAGATTGTCAAATTGGAGAAATAAAAGGTCAATACCAGTGCTGAGGAAAATTTTGGAGGAGTGAAAAAAAATTCAATACTAGCGTCGAGGAAGAGTTTGGAGTTAAAACAGGGTCAATACCAGCATCAACGAAGATTTTGGAGGAGTGAAAACAAGGTCAATACCAACGCCGAGGAAGAGTATGGAGGATTTAAAACAAGGTCAATACTAGTGTCGAGGATGAGGTTGAGGGCAGTCAGGGAAAATCGATGACCAAGGGACAATGTGTACTGTAATTTTGGCACCCCCATTCTCTTTAACCTGCAATTTTCATGCCTAGTTTCCAAAGATCTTCTCATACATTGGCACCTCCATTCTCGTAAAATGGTATAAGATAAGACAAAAAATAAAATATCTTAGTCTTTCTCATTTTTATAGCGATTAGTAGAGGCACATAGACCAACTCTTCATAACAGAAGAATTTGATCATACTTTTCCAATGATGGCATTATGAGAAAACCTTAGGTTAAATGAATAATTCATAGCTAAGTTCTTTAAATCATGTCCAACCGTATAAGAGAAGACCACTTCTATGTGTAGTTGGATACCATGGAGAAAGGATCTTTGGGCTCTTTCATCAATCAAGGTATTGTTAAATTTTAACACCTAAAAGTGAGAATGAAGAATCTTTCCTAGGATGCTGGCCAATTATGCTTCTCAACACCTAGATTACAAAATCCTTGTCAATATCATTTCCATCACAATTAAACCTGTTGCTTAAGATATAGTCATAGAGGTAAACAAATTAGCTTTCTTGATAGTAGATACATTCTAGAAAATTCAATCCTTGCATCGGAGATTGTTGAATGGGCCCAACAAACTACTCATGATGCCATTACTATTAAGTTAAAAGTTTGACAAGGCATATGATTGCATCAAATGTCCTTTCATTTATAAAAGGCTCAAACGGATTTATTTTTCACCCTAAATTATTATCACACATTCAAAATTACAAAATACCAGTTGAATAAAGAACCTTCATTTGAAGGTGATGTTGTCATGACCTTTGAATGAAGAACCTTCAGTCAAAAATGATGCCATGTCAAGACTTTCAAATGAAGCTATTTTTTATTTTAAATATTTCATGTCCAAAATGCTTTATAAAAGGAATCTTGGCATGAAGGACCTTCAAATGAAGACCTTAATTCAAAGGTCATTCATTAGAAGATCCTTCATATGAAGGTTCCTTTAATGCCATCCCATTATAGCTCTTAGAGTTGTTAGAGATTTTTTTTTTCGAAGTAGAGATTGGAGGAGTCAAATTCATAAGCACTTAAGGGTTCATGATAGATTCAGACACATAACATATAAAATCTCAGATAATATTGCCTTACTATATCATCAATTTTTATTCTAACCCAATACTACTTATCAGATCCTTACATAAACATATCCACCTATAACCTCACTCAAGCATTTTAATTAATTCCTTGAATTAAAGCCAAAATGAGAATCATACAGACCACAACAGTGAGATGAAAAAAATAATCCTTGATCATTTTATTCAAGATAATGATATGTTCATACAAAGGAGAGACATGAGCTCAAAATAAATAATTTCCACTCAAATGCTAGTATTGTCTTGAAACATTAAAAATTCATGAGTTTAAAACCTACTACAAAAATGACAAAAAACCTAAAACAACATTTTCACTATGACATCAAATTCTTTACAATTCGCTTTGCAACCTCACTTAGACTCGACCTAAAATTGTCTAACTTGCTAACTTGTATTTTTGGCCTTGAAATCCTTCTTATAGAGAATGAAGGAGAAAACAAGCATCGGGCCAGAAATACACATGTCACCGGTCATTTGGACTGCCCTATGACATTTCAAAAATTTGTTACACAGTCGAGTCCCTGGAGAATCTTCCTGTTTATCCCATATTCTTGGAAAATAGTTTTTGCATTGGCCAAACCTCAAATACCTATGCCAAAACTGCCGTCAAAACATAACCAAAATCTGTTATAACCAAAACCGTTGAGTTGTAAAATGTCGGTAGTAGACTCTGTCCTATTCTTCTTCAGTTAAATATTTGCCTACCCATCTCTTATATTCCTCATCTGTTGGCCAATCAAAATTTACGACTTCATTCACCTTAGCATTGTAAGGTGTGTACTTGACTGCTACCTGATTTTCCTCTCTTTCAAAAGACTCCAAAAATGTGTTGGCGTTAATGATTTTATCCATACAACTCAACATATCATAATTTGAGTCATCACAAATCAATTTGATTTGTGCATTGATGATTTCATCCACCCTATCCTACCATTACTTCAGTGATCTAACATTTCCATGGGCATCTACTAAATCTGGTAAAGACGTGCCACTCCAGTCATCAAAATTCTTTACCAATTCCTTAATCTTACTACTCAAATCATCAGGTAAGGCTTAAAAACCTTGCAATGATTTTACAAAAACTTGAGTAGGCCTTAATTATTGGGGCCTATTGTTTGCATCAAATCTAGAGGCCTTATACATAACATCTAGGTCATTGGCCTAGGTATCCACTTCTCAACTAAAGGAAAAACTACTTCTTGATCCCTAGTAATTTTTCTTATTGAATCTAAGAATAAAGAATAATTTGATGGTAATCTACCATCAACTCCCTCATTCAAATGCCTCAAAACTATGTCTACAACTTCATTTTTCTTGGAAACTACTCCCTTCTCACTTGCTTTTAGAGCTTCCTATAGCTCTGTAATATTATTAAGCATCTACTTTTTGGTGGGATCTAAAAATTACTCAACCTCCTCTTCAAATGGATCTAATGAAGGACTAGGAGCAGGAGTCTGGATGGGGGACCCAGGAGTAGAAACAATTGGAGAAGTTGTAGGTACTAATCTTGATGTAGAAGGTAAGGCTAGGGTACCAAGAGCACTAGAAGACACCCCCAAATTTATGTAATTCAACCTGTCTACCTTAGTTTGCAGCTCAACATTCCTTTGTTACATTCTACTATACTCTCCAATAATTGTGTTATAATTCTCCATCAAACTTTTCTTCTCAACTTCTTCTCTTTCAGCTGTCTTTTGGGCCAATTTAGCCACATTTATAGTCAAGTTTGTAGCTTTTGTAGTTGAAGTTTCAGAAGCTCTTTTGATTATTAACCCTCCCCTTAGGTTTTGGCTAATATCAATAACATTTGGATTTCTACCCTGGGGTGCCAATGCCCAAATAGCCAGGGTCTCATATTCCTCATTAAAGGCATAATCTTGAAGTGTTTCCTTGACCTCCTCCTTAGTGTTCTGTATTGGATGTTTGGACTTCAAAATAACATTGAATGCTATTGCATCTATTATGTCCCACTCAGGTAAAATCATAACACCAGCCTGGGTCACCAACTTCCTTCCCTTCTCAGGAGTGATGCTTTTGAACTCATTTATGAGTTCAACCTTCACCTCATCATCATTCTACTGATTAGACCTATCAGGCCTTGATTCTCTTCTCTCCTTGCAATTGGCTTGGTACTCTTCTAATTTCATCATCCACATCAATTGCAAGAAAATTGGAGTCTTCACAAATGCATCATCATCCAAGAATGTCTTTCATGATTCCATTTTGGTATCTTGTACACATTGGCCTTTCATGTCCATATCAGATAGTACTAATTGATTTGATCTAGGAGGGGATGGAATACCAACCTGCATGTCTTGATCAGTAACAATTATTTCATCCATCAGAGTTCTTGTGTTTCCTCAACTTTTTGCCTCTTAGGGCTTGGCTCTGATGTTGGTAATGCAGGATTAGCTTCTGGTGGAGAATCTAAATCAATTATCTTTATTTCTCTAGGTGCTCTAATCTTTGGCCCTAGGTGAGCTGAGGTCTTCATAATTTTTTTTCCCTTCTTATCCTCTTCCTCCTCACTGCTACTTGCATTCCTCTTTCTCTTTTAAAGAGGCCATCTCACTGTAGGTTGATAAGTTGGCCTTGTTTCTACAGGCCTCACCTTTGATCTTTGTATGCCAAAATCCAATTCCAAATTGACCCTCTTGGTCATCAAAGTACCCATGATCTCTTTGAATTTATCCATTAAGAAATAAATTTTCTTGTGGAATGGAGTGAATTCCATTAATGGATCATACTTGGGATACATTTTGTGCACTATAGCCAGTAATTTTTCATATGCAATCCACTTCTCCTTATTCAATTCTTGTCTGTTCAAATCAAATTCATTTGTGATTAAGTCCTTAGGAAAATTGAATTCATGGGTAAACTTGCCACCCTTAATCTATTGCCTAAACAAGGCAAATAAACCCTTTGGATCATGTTGCCGCCTGGAACCACTCCTCAAATGAAAGTTATAAAAATATCTCTCAAAATGGACCCATCCTCCCTCAAGAGAAAACAAAATTTGATACAACAGTGTAATCAGGGAAGAGAGTCCCTTTTCACTTCCCTATCAGGTTATCCTCATGGATACAGCCTATTTTCTACATGACTTTAGCAAACCCCATTCTGGATGGCACTATTAGAATCCAAAATTTCATGAAAATCCTAAGGTCTTTTACCTATATGAATCAAATATTTTCCTATGTTTTCCATAAAAATTCATTTTTCCCATCCAAAATCATTCAAATTCCTTTTTCGTCGTTCAAAAAGGCTAAAAAATTAATTATATCCTATACTGCTGCCCTAAACCCTTTAAATTTTTCTCCCTGCCACTTTACTACAAATAGCCTTCAAACAGTCTACGGTTGTGCAGTAGAGGGTCAGCCCAGCGATCATCAAACAACCACTGCTATACCACACGCAATAAAATCTATACCCATGGTAATGCGATAAACAAGGAAGCAACCGGTGACGGTGAGGGTATCAGCTAAGGATCAAGCACAAAATGTTTACCGCGACACCGCGCAAGGTCTAAACATAGTCACGGTGGCACAATGATGGTGATTCATCGATGAGGAAATAGTCAGTGAAGGGCCACCACGATATCGTTGGTGGTCAAGCCAGTGACCACGGTGATTACGGTTGAAGCAGAGACGGTGAACGGTTAGTGGGCTGGCAGTGGCAATGTAGCGGTCGGTAAGCGATTACTGCTATACCGCAACTTGTGAAAATGGTAACCGTGGTAGCATGGTAAGGTGATAAACAACAACAAATCAATCAAGTTCAAGGTACCGTGTTATCGTAGGGAGACATAATTTTGACCGTGGTAAGGCGGTAGAAATAAAAGGACTTCGCAGCAGCATACAAAGTGAAATAAAAGGCGAGAAAATATTAAAGTGAAGATTTAAAAGCTAGAACCATAGTTAGAAATATTTAATTTGCCGAGAGACAATATAATTAAATATTGTAATCTTTGTGATATAATATCAAACAGCTGTAACATAAAATGAAGGGTTGCAACCCTTGAGATATGTATTGTATAGATATTTTAAAAATTAGTTTGAGAATGGGGGTGGTAGTTAGAGTTGGGGTGAGATCTTTTCTCATAAATAAGACTAGGAATGGAAATAATGTATAGATATTTCTTGAAACAAAGCAATGGAAACTAATTTTTTTAACTGGTGAAAACCTTCTAGTTCAGTTGTTGTGATGCTATAATTTGTATTATTTTTATCTTTGTTCTCTCCAATTCAAAATCTTTTGATCATTTGAGTTAATGTATCAAGCATAATTTTTGATTCATCAAGGTGCATGTTTTCACTTTGTGTGATTTTTATTTGTTGGTGTCTCAAGTCAAAATTAAAACCCTTCAAGTAAGTCACAGTGTTTGAGAGATTTATTTTGGATGATTTAAGTAGAACCAAGTTAGAAAAAATTCCAGCATAATTTATGCAAGCCATAAATAAATGAAATTATATGCCATTCATAAGATTTTATTTTATAAAGTGCCTAACAACTAGAAATTAAACCAGAGAAGGAAAACACATTTCATTTTGTATTTTGACTCCATTTCCCATGTGGATAGAAGGCACTGATCTACCACAACCCAGAGATGAGTTCATAAACAAACATTTTATTCAAAATCCTTTCATTTGTGCAGTAGGAGTAGGAGTAGTTGTAGTAATTTTATCTGTCCACTTCCCTTTGCTATTATGGATAGATTGATCAAACAGGAAATACATTTAAATCTGCAACATACACATAGGTGCACCCACTTGAGTTTTAAAGAGCCTGAAGAGAAGAAGGAACAATTGCATCAATTGGCCTTGTACGTTGGTCAAAAGTGTTGTGAGAGCTTGGCAACCTCTCGTGGTTCAAACCTACATTTTTGAGACCCAACAGGCACATTGAAAGGGAGGATATGTGGGGCTCCCCGGAAGCCATACACTCTTAGAAAAGTGTTGACTGGGTACAAAATGATGTCACCCTAGTTGTGACAAACCTTAAAATCGGGCTTCCTCCCCTTAGGTCTGAGAATATTGTGAAGATCCTCATGAATCTTGGGCACATGAACAATTAACTGAGCCCTGAGTCTAGAAGCAAAGAAATTGTCAAATTGCACATAGCTGGTGCTTCCTCTATTGTATGATAGGTTTACAGTCCAAACCTGCACTGGTAATCTTTCTCCATTTATGTCTTGCCCTAACTCCATCTTCTCTGAGAAAAATTGTCATTCTTATACAAAAACATGTACATTAGCAATGAGTACCAGAAGAAAGGATTGCTAGTATCTCCTACTTGCAATTTCAGCAATCCATCATGTATCTTTTCTACCAAAAAAATGCAAAGTCATATATCATGGAGATATTAGGGTGTTGTATCTGGGCCCCCATGAACATGTATGCAAATTAGCATAACAGTATTTGGGCTAAAACCCAGAATCTGGGATAGTGAATAGAAAGTGGCCAAAAAAATGATTAGCAAAGCAGCTTAGCCTGAAAGGCTCCTGGTCACTTGGGCTAATGTACACTATTGAATTGCTTGCCCTAGCTAGATGTCGAGGAATCAATTTCAATCTGAACAGCAGCTTTGATCTTGCATATTCTTGCTTGATCATTTGAGTTAATGTATCAAGCATAATTTTTGATTCATTAAGGTGCATGTTTTCACTTTGTGTGATTTTTATTTGTTGGTGTCTCAAGTCAAAATTAAAACCCTTCAAGTAAGTCACAGTGTTTGAGAGATTTATTTTGGATGATTTAAGTAGAACCAAGTTAGAAAAATTCCAGTATAATTTATGCAAGCCATAAATAAATGAAATTATATGCCATTCATAAGATTTTATTTTATAAAGTGCCTAACAACTAGAAATTAAACCAGAGAAGGAAAACACATTTCATTTTGTATTTTGACTCCATTGCCCATGTGGATAGAAGACACTGATCTACCACAACCCAGAGATGAGTTCATAAACAAACATTTTATTCAAAATCCTTTCATTTGTGCAGTAGGAATAGGAGTAGTTGTAGTAATTTTATCTGTCCACTTCCCTTTGCTATTATGGATGGATTGATCAAACAGGAAATACATTTAAATCTGCAACATACACATAGGTGCACCCGCCTGGGTTTTAAAGAGCCTAAAGAGAAGAAGGAACAATTGCATCAATTGGCCTTGTACATTGGTCAAAAGTGTTTTGAGAGCTTGGCAACCTCTCGTGGTTCAAACCTACATTTTTGAGACCCAACAGGCACATTGAAAGGGAGGATATGTGGGGCTCCCCGGAAGCCATACACTCTTAGAAAAGTGTTGACTGGGTACAAAATGATGTCACCCTAGTTGTGAAAAACCTTAAAAATCGGGCTTCCTACCCTTAGGTATGAGAAAATTGTGAAGATCCTCATGAATCTTGGGCACATGAACAATTAACTGAGCCCTAAGTCTAGAAGCAAAGAAATTGTCAAATTGCACATAGCTGGTGCTTCCTCTATTGTATGATAGCTTTAAAGTCCAAACCTGCACTGGTAACCTTTCTCCATTTATGTCCTACCTTAACTCCATCTTCTCTAAGAAAAATTGTCATTCTTATACAAAAACATGTACATTAGCAATGAGTACCAAAAGAAAGGATTGCTAGTATCTCCTACTTGCAATTTCAGCAATCCATCATGTATCTTTTCTACCAAAAATATGCAAAGTCATATATCATGGAGATATTGGGGTGTTGTATCTAGGCCCCCATGAACATGTATGCAAATTGGCATAACAGTATTTGGGTCAAAACCCAGAATCTAGGATAGTGAATAGAAAGTGGCCAAAAAAATGATTAGCAAAGCAACTTAGCCTGAAAGGCTCCTGATCACTTGGGCTAATGTACACTATTGAATTGCTTGCCCTAGCTAGATGTGGAGGAATCAACTTCAATCTGAACAGTGGCTTTGATCTTGCATATTCTTGCTTCATCTCCTCAAGATTAATTTGAACTAAAAACGGACTAGGTTCACTCAAGTCGAATACTTTTTGAATTTCCTCTTTGCTTACACTCAACAAAACCTCTCCATCATTATCTCTAATCACTCTTGTGATAGGGTCATATCATGTTGCCACTGTCCTAAGTAGGTCCACGTCAGGGAACACATTTGGCACTACTAATTTCCCGATATCATATCTCCAGGAAATAGAGAAAGGGTGAGGTAAATTTCACTTCCCATACCAGATCTTGAACATTTCCAAACCTGCCATAGGAACCCTAGCATCTGCGATGTTATAATTTTTGCATACTATCCCCTCACCTAGGGTTCTTCCATTCATCAAAACTAAACCCCTCCTCTTATCATTTGTTGACAATGGTAATTGGTCCAAGAATTCATCATACAAATTCCTCTGTAAATAATCCACATGGTCGTAATGTTGCTTTGGTGGCTTCATCTCAAATAAACTAGGGCTTCCTCTAAAACTCAAACTTTGAATAGACTAGGATTACTCAGAAAATGAAATCACAATAAAATCTTTCAATTTCCCATAATTTTGATCAAACTAGTAACCCTATGACAATAATCAACAAGCCCTCTAACCAGAACACCACAATTCTTCACAAAACCACACTCAAATTAACTAAAGTAGCATAGAAAACAACTCATGGGATTACATTCTACAGAAAATGAAATTTTCATTGTGATTGCTCGAAACTTCATCTCTAGCTCTGAAACTGCTTCGTGAAGGTGCTTGAATTCTTTGTGGTGAAAAAGAAGAACTAAAAAATCTTTATGTCATTTGAATTGAGCCAGTAAACATCTCTTCCACCATTAAATCTCACTTACATGTTGCACCAATGGATTCAATCGCATTTGATGTGAATTTAAATTCTAACCGTAGATCTTTTACTTTCATCAGAGCATCGAACGACTACCTTCAAAAAAGTTTGATGCAATCTCCATCTTAGTATTGAGGGCCCACCACAGTATGCAGTGCCAAAGGATACATATGGAGCATGCCCATGATATCACAATCCATAAACATCCTGCATCTTTCGATCACGCGATGGTGAGCAACTGTTGATCTCCACCATGAGCAATCACGTTCATTCATATCAGTCACCAGCATTGAACTTAACTGTCGAGCAAATTTTTCACCAAGATTATAACATATCCATCGATTTTGAGCATGTGCATTCTCTAGCCACTTTAGTAACCTGCCATATAATGTATTTAAACCTCGACACAAATACTAAAGAATTTTGATTATTCCTTTGGCACCACTAGCTAAGATTGTGGCATTCTCCTGTGATATCATCATCAATTGTAACCCTGTGCTGAGGGCATCGCGGGATTGTGGGGAACGGTTGAGATCAACCGATGGTTGATTGACGATCAATTAAAATCACTCCCTGCAAAATAAAAAAATTATTAATAAGAACAAGGGGACACTGTCTAGGCCGACAACAAATGATGGCTTAATGTTGTTTTTAAAACATAGGGCATGGGCCAACCTAAACTTAGGAAGTAATAAAGTTAGGCAACATATTTAACTCAATTTATAAAAAGGGGCCCGGCCTAGATGAAACAATGAGACATAAGTCATTTTAATACCCACTCCAAAAACATAATGTTCGAATATATCTCACCCAAGGTTTTACATGGAACATTAGAATTTTTATGAAAGCCAAGGTAAAACCCAACCTTAGGTTCCTCCCAAACAATGTAACAAGCCAAGACAAGGGAAAAACATAAATGGAATTCAAAGAAAAAGATTTGAGAGTCCATAAAATCCACCATGACGCACACCAATCCACCGAGTTACAGTTCTAAGATAGTGGGTGGATTGGTGGATGTCATTTCTATTTAGCCCTCAAACCCTTACATAGGAAAAATAGGGCAGTCCTTGTATTTGATTGTTTTCTCCCACAAAACAATTACTGAGCACTTCAAAACAAATGCAAATGAAAGGGAACATGTATCTTTATCTATACCAATGATCTCAGAGAATTTCAAGCTTGTACAGATCCATACAACACAAAAGAACTCAAAAAAATAGTAAAAACATAAAAAATTGCTTCAAGAACGTGGTATTTGATATGAAATTTTGGTATCAACTCCTCCAACAATTGCAATGGGATGGGAATACAATATGATAGAAGTGGGATAAGAAATTCATTTTTTGAAGGATTAAACCAATATGCAAAGATGGAATAAAGTGCTAACCCCTTAAACTTGAAATTTTTATTTTAACTATAAGTTTTTTGGGTAGCCAATTCTTTTAAGTTATCAAATCCTACCATCATACATAATCAAAATATTGTTGTTTCAAATGACTATGAGCACTAACTTTCACTATTTCAAGATGTTGAAACCTTTTCATAGAGAATTAGAACATTGATCCGACCACTCATCCTACCTTAAAACATACCAAAAGTCTCCTAGCAATTAGACATAGGAAGATTTAAGATGACTTAAACAATCTTTATTGCCAAAGCATAAACTTATGATGAATTTACCAAGCCTAGTACACACTCCCTCCCCGTTAACCACTTAGACATATGGAAATTAAATGTAAATTTTCTGCTATTTTTAGTCATGTAGGTGTCTAATAAACCACTTGGTGGTGTTTCCCTTCAAGTTTATTTAATTGAATGAAGAGAAAAAGTCCTTTGATTACAATTAGAGAATACATTTTAGGCCTTGGTTGTGTAACTAGTGGACCATAGTCATATTTAACACTTTTTACAAAGTTTGGGAGTTAAAACGCTAAGTATATTTGATTTGTGATGGACACATTTGGATGGTAGTAACAATAACTTGCAATCTATCAAGACTCGATTACCTTATAACCTGTAAAATTATAGCGATGAAATGATAGATTAATCATAATGTCACCTTAGGATCACATCACCATGAAAGATCTTCATCCAACATCCTTATGAGTGTAGGTACCACAAAATAGGTATTTTTCAGATCTGTCTTCATTGAGCGAGGGAAATTCAGGAAGAGAAGAGGAAAGCGAGACATGTAGTAGGTCTAAAAGAGGGAGATCAACTAGAGGTCTAAATATTAGAAGACATTTTTTTAAACGCATGGAATTTATTCTTGTTGAAGGGGGTTCATTTTCTGATGATGATGAGAGAATATTTGACATCGAGGTGCCCTTGAGGTACAAAAATCTACGGAAGCAATGGGTACCCAAGGAACTTCCTCCAATAAACGCTATTTTTTGTGTCAACGAGAAGATATATCACATAGCACCATCGTCATTACATGGTTTGGGACTATTTTGCATGGACGACATAAGGGTTTGTTATGACAAAGTTACTAAATTGATGGAGTATGTTGGACCCTGTTACAGTTACAAATATTGGATACAGGTGGTTCGATATACACAAAGTATGCATAGGTATGCATTGTCAGCAAATTATATACAACTAAAAGATAAGGATCAAAATAAAGGAGTGGCTAGGTACATTGACAGAAGGCCAAAAGCATCAGGGAATATTGTAGGGTTTATAAATAGTACATGACCCGAGTCAACAAATAAGCAACCCAATTGCATATTCGAGGCACGAGAGGGAAACCGTGTATTCGTATGTGCGATAAAATCAATAACTACAGGGGAAGAGTTGCTAATCGATTACAATTTGAATTGCTTAGATACAAACATAGTTACTATGGGGGTGGTATGTACTATATACCATTTTACCCAACCTCCAATTAATGACTCCAATATACCATTTTATTATTATGTTTTTTTTTGTAAGTCTATTGGTTTCATTTCAGTAATGTTTTTTATATTTAATTTTTGTCACAATGGGACATTGATCATACGACAAACGCTCTGGCCTAGCTGAGGAAAGTTCTAGAGAATAGATCATAATCCATCTTTAGGTGCTTCTACCCGATAGGTTTACCTCATTGTAATTGTACAAATTAGATACGAGAAAAATGTTTTATTATTATGTTTTTTTCATGAGTTTATTGGGTTAATTTCGATAATGTTTTTAATATTCTTGTTGCAGTCGGCTAATTGGGAAAGGCACCAATAGTAGAGGAGAGCATCCATATGGAGGTGCAGTCACTATTATATGATGATGACATTGCATTTTCCAAAAACCCTGTGGATATGATGAGGAAGGCCCAAAAAATATACAATGAAGAAATCCTTAAGTTGGTATTCATAGTGCCTCAAATAGATGAGATAGGATAAAGGGTTAAAATATTGTCTAAGAGAGCACAAAAATTGCAAGTAAGTTGTCATGAAATCTTTAATTATAACATAATTTCATTCATGGTTTTATATTTTGTACTCTTTTATGTCATGAACTAAAATATGTGTTGTTTTTATAGGATTATTTGCATCCTCGTGATGTTGTTGGCCATGATCAAGGTACTGCAAGTGTTGCCCAAGAAGTAGGGGTCAATACAAGTGTTAATCCTGATCTTCCTGCACATACATCTCATCATCCGACCCCATCATCCGTGCCTATATGGTCGACTGAAATGTCGAAAAGACATACCATGCAGGCATCTGATAGTGCACTCTCCGTAAGCGAAGACATGCCACTACATGTGTCAGTACATGTACCTGGGGATGCAGAGGCCACTAGTACTGGTGATGTTTTAACAACATTTCCTGGATCTTCCCATATTACTAGTATGAGAACATTGTCGTTCACATTTTCTGTGATCGAGGATTTCGTTGCCATATAGATAGTGAAGGTCCCAAGTACTTTAAAATGTTTTAATTATTATTATATATAATCCAATTGAGATTTACTTATTGATCACTCTTTATAGACTAATGATCCCATGATCATTTTGCAGGAAATGATTTTTTTATAAACATCTAAATGATATTACATTGGAGCTCTTCGAGCCCACCATACGTACACAGTGGAATGCCCAAAATCAAGATTTAAAAGATGAGCTCATTAACCATTTAGTTGTGTTTTTCGATGATAAAACATTCAACTGAACCGAGGTCCTTAAGAAAGCTGGTACCTATCTAAAGTATGTGATGGACCAATATAGGTCACATTTAGAGAAGAATAGAAAGTATGAGCATCCCCCCATGATTCTAGAGAGGGAGTGGAAGGACTTGGTGTCGGATGGAAAGGAGAAGGCTGAAAATAAAAAAGGAAAGATACCACCAGACCAAGGAAGGTATGTGATACTATCAACAATGTAATTATATAGTGATTACTCTTTATTTTACATAATCTAACGTATTTCAAATTTTTCATAGGCTACCCAACACATCAAAGGCAACAAAGGCAAGACTAGAAAAACACGGGCAGTACAAACTTGGTTCTAGTGGTTATATGAAATTAGCTGCATGAATTTTAAGTATCAATAAATTAAATATTGCATCCAAATAATAAATTGTAAACAATTTTGGTTTTATCACACCATAGAAGCAAAATTCATGATCTTATGCAAAAATGCAGGGCTCTGATTTGAACAAAGTGCCCACATAAGAGAACTTGAATATTGCCTTCCAGCAAGGCTATGGAGCTCTGGCTGAACACCTAAGAGTCTTGACTAGGCAAACACAATCTTCCACTGCATCCAACACGCGAGTAAATAAACTCAATAAATTTTATTTAAAATTGAATACTTGTGCAATCTATTCAATATTAATATCCACCATAATAATGTGCCTATTTGTTTTAAATAAACAAGCAATGATAATACTGCACATGACATTGGAATGTAGCTTGGTGAGGGTGGAGCACAACCTGCAGATGAAGGCCATGGTGTGCATCCTAGTACTGGATGTATTCATGTGCTATACAAAACATAGTATGGATTAATACAATTAAACATATTTAATTGCATTTGGTGTATTAATTAATGTAATTTCTCATGTTTCAACTTTAGAGCATGTAGAGCATGATCAACATGTTGAGCATGATCAGGCTAGAAAAGATTAGGAACATGATTTGGCCCCATCAGGTAAAGAGGACCACTCTAGTGTTCTTTTAAACATATTTAATTGCAATTAGTGAATTAATTAATGTAACCTTTCATTTTTCAACTCCAGATCAGGATTTAGAAGGTGTTCAACATGTTGGGCATGAGGCTATAAGACAAGATCGAAAACATGATGTGGCCCCATTAGGTAAAGAGCACCACTCTAATATTCTTTTAATTAATGAAATACTTGTAACAATAATAATAAAACATATCAATTTAATATTTCTTTGTTATTGCAGCAGACCCCCCTTTGAAGTGGCATCCACGTTGTGAGTACACGACTAGGCATACATTAAGATCATGAGCAGAGCTCAGAAAAACTAAAGGGGGCACAGATGATTTAAAAATGATACTCCACTTCAGCTTTTTTTAGCTGCAAAAAAGAAACAAAAAAAAAGGTGATTGTAATCATATTATGACAACCATATTTTTGATAATATGTAGAAACTTAAAAAATGAAAGTTATATGTTAATGAATGAATGTGAATATGTTAATGAATGAATTTTATATGTTATTAATGGATGAATGAATGAATGTGAATATGTTAATGAATGAATGTTATATGTTATTAATGGATCAATGAATGAATGTAAATATGTTAATGAATGAATGTTATATGTTATTAATGGATCAATGAATGAATGATTAATGTTATATGATCGGGTATAAGGAATTGAGAGTGATGTGAGGGAGGGGAGGGGCCAAATGAGCTTCCACCTTCACGTGGTTGGCCTTGTTAAGTAGAGAATATTAAACTATTCTTGAAACAAAGAGAAGCTCAATAAGGTAATGCACTTTTCAATATAATAAATGCATCATTTGAAGCATCAAACCAATATGCAAAGATGAAAGAAAGTGCTAAAGTTTCACTATGAACATTGTGTTGTGTGTGGATTTGGTTTCAAAGTTTGTTTCTTTTGTTTTTAGTGGTCTCTAAAATTTGACTTTTGTGCATAACAGGTTAGTGGCAAATTTGATAGCTCTGAAGGGTTTAGAGGCTCGATTGAGATAGATACATGAATATTTGTATCTTGTTGTTGATGGGAGGCTTCCACTTAACCATGAAATTATGTACCATCTACAGATATGCAGGAATTTCTTTACTTACATTCATTCAACTTACTATAATATAATATGTGACAAAAATCTCCTTTTCATTATACTTAGATGGATTTTCATGCCCTGTTCCAATGCACATGTTTTAGAACAAGAAAGAAGGATGATAGAAAGGGTTAAAGAATTTGTCTTTACACCTACCAATTCCATAGTTTACTTCATTCATCCAGTATATTGCCAATGTGTTTCACAATTGTTGGAATCATATCCTATAATTATAGAACTAGTAAAATTAAAATATGTAAGTTTCAAATATGGCATTACATATCTTTCTATGAATTTTTGAAATAAAATATCAAAATGGAGAAGTATTAAAAAAATAATTTGCATAATTTCTAAGAGATCAGGGAATTTTTTGCAGAGTTATCTTGAATATATTTAAGACAAAAGTAACTTATAGAGATTGAAGCAGAATATTGGTAGTTTAAAATCACCAGTCAACACATATTAGTAGTATCTCAATTCAAGAGAACTAGGTTCATTATCCATTAGCCAGTAAAACAAATAAAATCAATTCATAAGATTATTTTGTTCTAATAGGGTTGACTGGTTGCTTGTTTCTTTTTGATTGTTAGGAAGTTGTCAATATACACTTGGTTTTTCTGCCTTCTCTTGCCGCGTGGCCAAATATTTTCTGCAGAAGGCATCAAAGTAACATTCAAGATTGGAAATGACAATGAGTACAAGGTCAGTATAACTTAATGCTAATTGGATATGATTTTATTTGTTCAAGACCAATTTAGATTCATTTTTTGCTCACACTACTTTTATTTACATTTATGTTCTGCTAATATCCATTTTCCTTTACATTCATATTCTTCTATACATATTGTGTTTACAATAATGTTTTCCTTAGATCAATTCATAAGATTATTATGTTCTAATAGGGTTGACTGGTTCCTTTTTTCTTTTTGATTGTCAGGAAGTCATCAATATACACTTGGTTTTCTCGCCTTCTCTTGCCTCGTGGCCAGAGATTTTTCGCAGAAGGCATCAAAGTAACCTTCAAGATTGGAAATGGAAATGAGTACAAGGTCAGTATAACTTAATGCTAATTGGTTATGATTTTATTTGTTCAAGACCAATTTAGATTCATTTTCTGCTCACACTACTTTTATTTACATTTATGTTTTACTGATATCCATTTTCCTTTACATTCATATTCTTCTATACATATTGTGTTTACAATAATGTTTTCCTTAGATCAATTCATAAGATTATTTTGTTCTAATAGGGTTGACTAGTTGCTTGTTTATTTTTTATTGTCAGGAAGTCATCAATATACACTTGGTTTTCCCACCTTCTCTTGCCTTGTGGCCAGAGAGTTTCTACATAAGGCATCAAAGTAACCTTCAAGATTGGCAATGGCAATTAGTACAAGGTCAGTATAACTTAATGCTAATTGGGTTTGATTTTATTTATTCAATACCAATTTAGATTCATTTTCTGCTCATAGTACTTTTATTTACATTTATGTTTTGCTAATATCCATTTTCCTTTACATTCATATTCTTCTATACATATTGTGTTTACAATAATGTTTTCCTTAGATCAATTCATAAGATTATTATGTTCTAATAGGGTTGATTGGTTGCTTGTTTATTTTTGATTGCCAGGAAGTCATCAATATACACTTGGTTTTCCCTCCTTCTCTTGCCTCGTGGCCAGAGAGTTTTTGCATAAGGCATCAAAGTAACCTTCAATATTGACAATGGCAATGAGTACAAGGTCTATATAACTTAATGCTAATTGGGTATGATTTTATTTGTTCAAGACCAATTTAGATTCATTTTCTTCTCACACTACTTTTATCTACATTTATGTTTTGCTAATATCCATTTTCCTTTAAATTCATATTCTTCTATACATATTGTGTTTACAATAATGTTTTCCTTAGATCAATTCATAGGATTATTCCATTCTAATAGGGTTGATTGGTTTCTTTTTCTCACCAAATTTCTCATTTTCCACAAAATTAGATTTTGGTGTGTAGTTTAATATTCACTAGTTTGATTTTTTCTTTTTTAGCAAAATTAGAATCCAGCTCGTAGGTTGTGCTTGTTGTCCATGATAGTCCCCTTAATCTCACGAATCATCATAGGTTTTATATTTTTCTCCAATTTTTTATCAACATCAAATGTGGTCATCATAATATCATCCATAGCCTCCATATTCTACAATTATTCATTGCTCATTTCTCATACATAGTAACCAAATAATGCAGACCTAGAGCTTGGACTGTAGATGTATGCAAAAAATGATAAATTCCTACCTTTGTAAGCCTAATTAAACACAACAACTGACATGTTGTTTGATATTTTAAAGAGTCATATGACTCTCCTTTTTCTACCTTGTAAACAATTACTTAATGCATACAAAAATTTATTGAAATGCAAAGTTGAATGGCCTCTTAACTCTTGACACTAATGTCATTGCATTTGTCAAAAAAGGGTTAATCATATTGTGATCTAAATTTTCATAATGAAGTCTTCCAATCTGTCCTTTATATCTGAACATTGATGACAATCCATCTTGTTTTTTACTACCCCTTTTAAATGCTCATGGTCTTGGCACATCAACTTTCTCTCTTTGATTGACCTATCCTTATGTCCTGTCATTATCCCTATGGATGAACTTTGGAGCCTCCTACTACTTTTAAATATTGCCCAGAGTCACCCCAATAAGTATTTCAATCCATTTGTATCTTCATCAACAAGAGATCATGTATCACTAGGATATTTTGTAGTTTCCCCAACGTGGTGAGTCTCCCCGATGATTATTCTTTCAATCTTGAGTATATCACCAAGATTCCTGCCAATGTAATCTTATCGGCGTCACATAGCGGGTCAGGTAGACATTCAGGAAGTACTCTGATGGTATATGTCTTGTTGATATGCTTCCCTCGTGCTTCATCGATGAGACAAGATGAGTATCTTGCCGATGAAACTTCATCGCTGAGACCACAGGCCAGTCCTCTTGATATATCTTCTCAGGCAATTCTAATCTCTATAACATTCTTGATCTTTCACCAATATGCCTACATTTGAATGAATAGTTTTTTTTTTAAATTGCATTGTTCCGTCTAATTTTTGACGAACCTCCAAAAGTGTCCGACGAATTTGTAATACATCCAACGAAATTTCATCGTAATGAATTGCCTATTTCGTCGCAATTTCAATGAACTGGTATCATTATTTTGATCTGAAGTATGTTGCCAAGACTCCTGCTGATGTAATCTTATCGGCATGACATAGCAGGTCATATAGACATTCAGAACTTACTCCGATGGTATATGTCTTGCCAATATGCTTCCCTTGTGGTTCATCGATGAGACAAGATGAGTATCTCACCGATGAAACTTCATCGTTGAGACCACAGGCCAGTCCACCTGATATATCTTCTCAGGAAATTTTGATCACTGTAATAGTCTTGATCTTTCATCGATATGCCTACATTTGAATGAATAGTTTTTTTTTTTTTAAATTGCATTGTTCCATCAAATTTTTGACGAACCTCCAAAAGCATCTGATGAATTTGCAATACATCCGATGAACTTTCATCATAATGACTTGCCTATTTCGTCGTGAGTTCGACAAACTACTATTGTTGTTTCGATCTAAAGTATGTTTCCAAGACTCCTACCAATGTAATCTTATCAGTGTGACATAACGGGTCGGGTAGACATTTAGAACTTACTCCAATGGTATATATCTTCATCGCTGAGACCACAGGCCAGTCTTCCCGATATATCTTCTCAGGCAATTTTGATCATGGTAATAGTCTTGATCTCTCACCGATATTTGTAATACATCAAAACTTTTGTCATAAAGGCAACGAACATTTGTTGTTAATCCGACACTTTGGCAGAGGTATGTAATTTGTGTTCTGGCTACTATTCATTGCTAGATCGACAAAATGGTCGTCGCGGTTCTGATGAAATTTTGTCGCTAATCCAGCACTTTGGCAAAGGTATGTTGCTTGTGTTTTGACTACTGTTCGTCACTCGATCAATGAAGTTTCTATCGTTTTTCTGATGAACCTACATCATGAGTTCGACATTTTAAATGTCATCTGAATATCGACGAAAATTGAGCGACGACAATGATTTCTACGATTCGTCGGTATACTGACAAAAGATCATCGAAATTCCAACAAACTATTTTTGAAAATTGGAGTCAAATTTAGTAGTGTCTCCCTCATCATACGGGCAAAGATTTCCACGTACTGTAATGCCCCACCAAGTAACCCTAAAGGAAGTTGTAATTAACGATTAAAGTGAACCAATTTTTTTTATTTTTTTATTTTTAAAGTGCAATTAACATACACATTCACTTACTAATTAACAACAACCTCTAAGGCTACAAGGTTGGGATTACTTGAACCCACACAAACATCTTACAATTAACCATAGCATTTAATACTTTAAAAAATAAACATCATACAACAAGAATACCACATACATAATAAAATAAACATCCAAGAACCCATTTCATAATCATTTACATAATCCAATAGTTACATCACTCATTCCCAGAATGAGACAATAGTACAAAAGTATTACAATTACAGAATCTCGCCACCAAGTACTGAAGAAGAATGGGGACCCAAAGGTTTTGGTGCATGTTCCACCCAACCAAGTGGTACCCAAAGGACCACCCCCCATACTAGGAGATAGTAACAACATAACATGGACAAAGATCTACAACCTCTAACCAAAGGAAGACTCATACTGACTCAACCAAACAAAAGTACAACATAAGTAAAGCACAAGAACAACTCTCACATCACTAACATAGGTCACATTGCTTCCAGACATAAAATAGATCAAGTATGTTCAGAGAACCATACTCATAACATAAATACTAACAGCAAACAGACAAACAGTTGCCCTAGACAGAGTGTCATCGCACCGCTCATAATAAGTTACCCTTAGCGGATCTTCATAGGCTCCGGTAATCCTAGTGGCCTCTACCGACCCTCGGCCCTCATACTTACTAGTGCGGAATCAAATACCTCTCGTACTGAAAAGATAGATGACTATGTCATTCCAAGCCTTTCCACTTCATTCCAAGCCTTAACTAGCACTTGACTATGAGTGAAGCTAGAACTTATCTTTTTAATGTGTAGTACTCCCCAATATTCATTTCAATTTTAGTTATCACTTGATTAAGCTCACTTCCATAGGTTACCCAAATCCTACCTCTTCTGGGCTCGGCCCCTAATGGAAGCCACTCTTCTATTCGACAACACATAAACAAACTATCCACCAAGGGAATCAAAAGTGCATACAACCTAGGTATCAAAACCACTCCATCACAAGGAGGAAACAAATAATAGGACACACTCCAAATATCTTGGAGGCAACAAACACATAGTCCGCTCCTTTCACAGAAGGTACAAAATAATCCCGTTCATGGAAACCAGGTAACTACTGAAAAGACACCATGCACTACCCAAGGGACAACACTGGTTGACATCATGAATCGACAACCCTCTTAGATCCTCTAAGATTCTTTGGAAGACTTATTAATTGGACTAACACATAATCCCATATCCCAAATGACGACATAGCTACAAAAACATCAAGTCATTAATCAAAACTAACATTTGGATTTCCTAAATCCATATTCAAGCAATAGGTAACGTTTACAAAAGCAAAGGCACAATGACAAGGTTCACTCAAATAACCATATACTCCTTTTTCCATTTTCATAATAGAGAATCCTAAAAAATTTAAAAACTCACATCCCTTTACGAAGTACGAGGAAATTAAATATAAAAGGCAATCATGAAAGAATCACTACTTTTGGATGTTCTAAATCCATATCTCATTCATAATTTCATTCACAATAATTAAATTGCACTCATGGAAATAAATAAGTTAAAATAATTAACTACCTTTTTAATATAGTCATTTCCTAAGTTTACTTTTGAAACAACATAAAAAGTATTACAAATAATATTTTAAATTTCCCATCCAATACAAAATCTATGTCTCTTCAACTATCCATTTAAAAACATGCAATATAAAATATCTTAAAATATCATTTTCCTTAATAGTTTAATCATGCATTTAACCTTATCTTTAAAATCTCTATTCACAATAATATAAAACTATTTCTCTTTCAAAATAATAGAAATAATTAAATAAGTGTCTTCAATTTATAATTATAAGAAATATTAATTTAAACAATTTAAATTGAATTCAATGTTTTCTTAAAAAATCAACTTAAGTCCTCTACTAACTGGATTTCTTTCACTCTCCATTTATATCCTATAATTTAATCATTATATTCAATTGCCATTTCCCTATCAATTTGAATTATGCAAAGTAATCATTTCTATTTTAAACATCCAATAATACTAAATAGAGTACATCAATTAAAACAGGATAAGATATTAAATATAAAATAATATATATGTATATATGTTCCTACAATATATACATTCAATATATATTGATATATTTAATCCTATATATAAACATTTAACTTTATCTTCTATCTTATCCAAAGCTATAAAATTGCTTTATTTAAAACAAATGAAACTTTAATAATTTCTAGATATACAATATGTATATATATTTATCAATTTATAAATATATTTTAAATCTTTTAAACAAATATCTATTTATACCAATATATATTACATATCATATATTAATAAACATAAAAAAACAAACTTATTAAAAAACAAACCCTGCCATTCCCGAGGTCTTGGGTTTAATAATTAAAAACAACTAAACGAAAGTATACATACAGTATGGAGAGTCGGCTACAGCCGACCCCTCCATACTCCTCCAAGGCGCGGCGTACAGGTAAGGGAGAGGGGGCGCAGCTGTACTTACGCTGCTCCCCGTACTCCCACGGGAAGGCAAGGGGAGGTGTGGAGAGGCTCTCCCTCCACACAGTCGCTCCCATATGGGGGCGACTGTGGGGAGGTAGGTCCTCTCCATACCTACCCGCGCTAAACAAACCCACCACAGAAAAAAAACAAACAAAAAAGAAATCAGCGAATAAAATTTCGCTTAAACATATGCATTTTGGAAAAAGTAAACTTCATACAGTATTCAGAATTTCGCTCGCCGTACGGACAGCGTCATATGGGATAAAAACAATATATATATATATATATATATTTGTATTTTTATATACTATATGTGGAAACATATAATATATTTAAATATGTATATATATAAATTTACCAGAATTTGTCAAACTAGTAAAAATTGACAAAATAATAAAGAAAATTATAGTCTCAGGGAATCTAATTAAATTTTTCCAAAATGATCTTCAACACATTACATATTTTTAAAAATTGATTTTATTAATAGCATTCTTTTAAATTCCCAAGAATAATTAAAACAAATAGGAAAATTTAAATACGGATCTTGATATTTCAATGAAAATTTCTACAAAGATTTATTTTGAAAAACAGATCTGAATATTTAAGAAAAGGATAAAATAATTATACTATTATCTTAAATGTTTAAAATTCAACCAATGTTTAATTTAAACAATGAATCAACATTTCCCATTTATTGTTTGAAACCCTACATTGGATTTAACAATTTTCCCCCAATTTGGATTAATCTACACCTAGTCTCATTTATCAATTTCAAATTCACAATTAATTCAACTATAGATTCATGGATAATTAAATTAAATTGATCAACAAGAACAAAACCTGGAATTCGAAGCTATAGGAAGAGAATGAAATTTTTGATGCAAGCCTTCTCCAAGGATTCCCTGTATTTTTCTTAAACATGCTACAGATCCAATCTGAAAACTTCAACAATTGCAAACTGACTTTCCTCAAATCACATCCAAAAACAAAAGTTGCTTCAACTCTTCCTCTATGCAATTTTTCCCAAAATTATCGTTTCACACCAGAAGAAGTTTTTCCTCCTCAAAAATTCTCTCCAAAACCTCAATTTTGCAACCAATCTTAATTCCTAAATTCCCCTCACACATGCATGCCTAATTGAAAATATCTTGCACAACCAAATCTGATTTTGCATGCAAAACTAAAACTTAAAATATCTAAATATCAATTATCTCCAAAAATTGAAAACCAACTTTGCTTTTAAAATCCAATTTCAATTTCTAATTTAATTCAAACTTAATTGAAATGAAATTCCAAAATAATTAAATTTCCACAAATTGAAATTAAATTCCAAGTTAATTTTAATTCTTTTATTCCTTTTAATTTTCTTGCAACACATTTAATTAATTAATTTAATTATTTAATAACTAAATTCAACCCATTGGATTAAATTTAATCAATTAAATAAATTAAATATAATTAATTAATTTAAATATAAACTTTTATCCACATTGTATAATTTAAATATAATAATCATCAACATGATATAATGCAATTATTCTAAACATCTATTTCCAAAACAAGAATCTTTCTTTTTTAAATAACATTAAAGTAAGACAAACAACGACTCGACACAGACAACTAACGACACACTAAGGCTAGGGTGTAGACTTGACACATGTTACCTAGCTACTATCTCCCTTCAACTTAACCGTTGGATCGACACGCTCAGACCTGTGAAACCAGGTGGAGTCGGTGTCATGTACCTACAAACCTAAAAACATAGTATCCAACATCATATAATACACACCGTGAAGAGGAAATCAGGGAATCGCAGGGCACTCGCAAGTGAGTGATGTGAACCCGTCCCCTTCACCAATACACTCATCAAGACTGACACTTTCACAATACATCAAATATTCTCATATGCACTAACATGTTATATCAACTAACATCGTTATACCAATAAAGCATGTAACATAAATCATCAGATAAACCAAATGACATCACATAGAATAGTCTATCGCTCAATAGATGGTGATCAAATACACACAAGATAAAGTATCTGAATATCTAGAAGTATAAATCAATGCCAAACAAGGACACATTGTCCAACCCATAAAGCAAAATGGAGGGGTGTTACACGTACTGGTCATCGAGCTTGTCCTGAATATCTTCGAACTGCCTGGCCACTCTGTCAGGGAGATAACGCTTTATCATCGTGTTCTCCCTGCCCTGCATCAATATTTCCTGGTGGGAAAAGAACAACTACTCAGCATCATCATACCATGGGCCTACATTGACCCAGGGCCTCCATATAAACTTTTTCATCTCATTGATGACTCACCGCCAATGGGCAATGCCACCTGCCCCTGTGTGTGTAAATTTAGTTTTTTCCCCTCTGTAACACCAAACAATTAGATCATCTATCTCTAAGGAAATTGGTGTAACTTGAGTACGGAGCACTGCAATACACTCCCATGCCTAAACATGTAGCAACGTGACCCCGGCCCCAATGGCCCTGCTATCTAGATAGGAAAACTCATGTAAATCTCAGTAAAGTGAGGCCAACATCATTGGCCCCCATGCAAATCACTCTCTTTGAAAAAGAATCCACTCCCATACCAATCCCCAACCCAAATTGAAATATCAGCCCCACCGATCAGGTACCACAAGACCTGATATGATCACAACAACCATGAGTCTGAACGGGTGCATTGAGCCCCTATACCTCTCTAAATCAATCTGGCCCTCAAAAAATATGATTGCCTCAAGTCCCATAACATCATAGCATGTGTCTCTCCTGGTAGCCACATCCTAAATAACCCTCTCCCTGTGGATGGGTAGCCGTAGGATGAGCCAAACATCCTCAAGTGTAACTATGGCCTCACCAGTAGGAAGATGAAAGGAGGAGGTATCACTACGCCATCACTCCGCTAAGGCTATCATCATCCCCAAGTGGTTCCAAATAAGGTGAACTTATGCAATGTACCAAAGACCAATGGCACTGAGATGATCTTGAAGAAACTTGAGTAAATCAGCTAAACCGCCAAGCATTGGACATCTGTGCTCCCGAGAGTGTAGTCTCCCAAGGTCCTCTTTCGCAAATAAAGTCACTGTGTCAAGTTTCAAAAAAAAAAGACCCTCGAACTCGGTTCTCGATTTCCAAACAACAATTGCGGCATTGTTTACAAATTCCAAACTGCGTCGTGGTGGCGCAGTTTGACCGCACTCTCAGGTCCCAAACTCTAAACTGGCCCACGGTGGTGCTATTTTCATATGTGGTAAAATTTGGCCAGAAACCCTAACTTCCTAACTGGCCCGCGGTGGCACTATTCGCATATGTGACACTCTTTGAGGCCATGTGGCACTAATTAAGAATTTTCAGCGGTTCTATATAGCACCGCTTGACTCTTGACCAAATCTCACCTTATTTAATGTATGCAAAACAAACAAACAAAAAGTCGGGATATGGGTACATACCACGAGTCACGCGCTAGCTGGTCGTTGGTGTACTCATACCCTCTCTGACATGTGTCGGGGAAGTTGTCATTGTGCCATCTCGATCAATGCTTAGAGCTCAAAGTGCAAAAATCTCTAAAGGTTAAGTGTGGAAGTCATTTGAAAGTGACCCCTCAAGGTCTATTTAAGCCTAAAACTTAGGTTTTTTGACCTAATATGGCCATCCAACTAGGGTTTTGATCCCTCAATCCCATTTTTTCCCAACCAAGGGCCATTTTGTATCTCTTTAGGAATTTTAATGCATTTTAAGGCATTCTGGGGCATTTCTGACCTAAAGGGCACCTTGTCCTTTTTCGTGAGATCACCCAAAAAACAAAATTTGTGTCTAATCTCTCGAGTGGGCAATATACCAGCATAATCCTTCTCATTGGGGCAGCAGTGGGGCATCTGAAAAATTGAAATTTTTTGAACTTTGATCACAACAGTTTATTCTTTGAACCAATACAACAAGTGTATTGCTTCAAAGAGGGGCAAAATGTAGACATGGAAAATTGACCAACGCACTTGATCATAACTAACACCGTTTCATATCCCGAATCACCTTCTCAGCATATCATCACTTCTCATCTCTTAATTAAATAAATCATTATTTATTTGATTAAGTCATTCCCCATTGTTGATTAAATTAACCAATTTAATTTAATTAACCCTAAATATTTATTTGTTTAAATAATTCATTTTATTTAAATTAAAACTCTAAATTCCTCTTATTAAATTGAATAAATTAAACCTTATTTGATTTAATATAACATTATCCCCTTCAGTTAAATAAATTAAATCATTTATTTAATTAAACCTTTCCTCTCAATTTCTGATTTAAATTAATTCATAAATTTAAGTCTAAATTGCCACATCTCCTAATCTTTCATTACATTAATTAATCTTTGAATAATTTAATCCTAAAATATGTCACATTCTCTAGAGAATGCAACTTGCACAATAAATCAATTACTTTGATTTATTAAATTGCCCATTTTCTCTCAACATGGAATAAAAGAGGAATATTCCCTCAAATTTGAATTCAAATCCAAGTGGATTTGTCCTTCCAACAAAAAATTCACTCATCTTACATGTCCTTGTGCATTGAGCCAAGTAGCATTTATTTTATTCTTTTTTTCCCTCTCACATGTCATTTCTCAAATTTGAAATTCCACCTAATATCATTTATTGTGCACAATCACCAAAATGTGTTCAACCTTCACCAATTAACATCTTGACAAGTGGAACTTGGCCATTGGATGTTGAATAATCCCACATTTCTCAATCTCATTCATTCTTCCAAATTTGAAATCTATAAAAGAGAGACTCTTCCTCTCATTCATCATCCACAATTTGAATGCAAAGTTATTATCTTCACATTAGAGAAATTTCATATCATTTATTGAGTATTTTCCATCACCATTGCTAGGTTATTGCAGGTTTCCTCAAGGAGTTCATCATTGTTCTTCACCATCAAGTGGATCAAATCAATAAAGCTTACACAGGAGTTGGGAAAGGGCCAATTTCTACACATAATTGGCACCAATTCCCCCATGGGATTAATAGTTTTTTCATTAAAATAGGATTCACTTAATTTCATTTGTATTGTTCTTCATTTTCTTCCTATGTTAATGTTTCAATCTAATTTCATGGGGAATCTTAGTTCTAACTTGCATTTCAATCTAATAGTGTGCTTTTTTGCCATGTTTGTGCAGGTCTAAGATTGGGGTTCATAGTACCTTAAAACCTTTAGCCTGGGATATACGTCATGATATTACAGAGGCGCCTGTTATAGAGGAGTATGTTTCTTTTCTTGCATTACATCCATGCTCACGGATCACTATTCCTGACAAGCTAGCACCACTACCCACAGAGGAGAGGGTTGCTATTGCACCTGGTCAGTGATGGCGATGAGAGGAGGATGTGGTGGAGGAGTAGGCCATAGATGTTGAGGCAGAGGATATTGGTGGAGAGGAGGATGTTGATATTGAGGAGGGTAGTGGTGAGGAGGAGGATAGTGGTAGTGAGGATAGTGGGGAGAGTAGCAGTGGTGAGAGTAGTAGCAATGATGGAGATGATGGAGGGGACAGTGGCAAGGGTGTGGTAGTAGGCAGTACAGGTCCATCCACTAGTGTGCCTCGTAAGAGGTAAACAATGTAGACATCTTCCTCAGAGCATCAAACACAAATTGTCAGCCTTTAGGTACAGATTAAGAATTTGTAGGGGCAGCTTGTGCAAGCTCATGGGTTACTTGTGCAAAAACACACATAGCTACAGTCTCAGGCATAGGCTCTTGCATGGGATTTGAAAAAGGTACAGGGATAGTTGGTAGCTACACAGATGTAGATTGTCACACTGATGACAGAGAGGGATAGTGCTAGGCAAATCGCAGAGTGGGCATAGGAGAGTGCAAATACTTTACATCAGATTTTCAATGGTCCCAGTGTTGGAAACTATATGAGGGAGGTTCTATGTGTTGGCCAGGAGGCTGATTTTTATAGAGGTCATTATCATGATGCACTCCCTCCTGAGCAGAGAGTGAGTTATGCCCCCTCATAATTAGGCTAGACACATACCAAAACTGTCAGTGAGGGTGTGACCTAGCCACCTCACAGAGATCCAGGAGTTCCCAGTCCATCTGGTGGTGGTGGAGGTTCCAGTCCCATGATGCCTACACCTTCTGGTGGCAGCAGATCTTATATGCATGTTAATGATTATGTGTTATACTTTGAGACATGATGTATACTTTGACCTAGGCAGTTTTGATGATATTTCTCCTTTATTTTAGACTTCATTGTATACTTGACATTGATGTTTTATATGATTTACATGATATGCAGTAGACTATTTTTGATCTATGATGAGTTTTATTATGATTCTATGATGGTTGCATCTATTTTCCATGTTCTATATGCTATGTGATGATTTATATTATGATTCTAGACTATCATGTGATGTGTTATGGTTTATGATGCTCTATTTTTATAAATGATGTATGGATATATGATGTCAATGTATTGATCATGATATATAATGTATGGATGCATGATGTCAATGTATTTTATTTGATGATCACCTTTTTAAATGGATGTGGATGTGATGGTTTTATCAAATGTGATGCTATTGGGATGTATATTCCTATGTTGATACAAATGTGTAAATGTATGATAATAATGTATGATAAAGATGATGAATGTATGGAAATGCCATGATATGATGTAATAATGATGAATAAAATAATAAATGATATGGTGTAGTGAATATGAAAATTGATGGCTGAATGAAACGTAATAAATATATGATAATAATATACTGATAATAAAATATGAATGGATGATGTGATGAATATGATAATTGATGGATGTAATAGTTGTATGATAATAATAATGCGTAAATGGGGAATACAATGATTTGATATGCGAGAAACGGATAAATGAAAATGCAATGATATGATTTTTTTTTTTGAAGTTGTCTTTTTGAGTGTTGATGCGATATGGAGAAATATGATAGGATGAAAGCAAAATTATTTGATTAAAATGTATAAATGATGATATGATAAATAAAAGATGATTTTAATGTATGAAAATGATGATGCAACTACATGATTATGATTATGTTTTTGTTTATGTCAATTATACTCAGTCTTTTATGAGAAAATATAATCATCAATTTGAATTTTTCACAAACTTTTGTAATAAAATACTCTACAGATGAAAAAACTATTTATGAATGCAATATAAATTTATCATGCACCTACATGAAAAAATTGGAATTTTAACAATACTTTTGTGCTTTGCATCATCATAGAGATTTAAAAATGTTGAAAGTGAGTACAAGCATCAAAGGCATATTTTAGACCAATGATGACCTGAGTATTACTTTCATGATTTTTTATATTGCAAGTGAACACAAGAATCTAGGTATAATTAAACCAAGATGACCTAATTATTTCTTGTGTAAATAGACAAGGATCAATTATTTTAGTGTGTGAATTCTGAATGTCATCAGTGATACATTTGTAGAGCACATCCTACGATAATTCACACATTAAATATTTAATTTGCAAACAACAGACAAAAGAAAATACCATTCTTCTTCCTAGATTCTCTAGTTCAATTCATCATCGATTTGCTCCAAAGAACTGATAACAAATAGTTGAAAATATAATATACTCAACCTTTACTTAAAGTGTTTCAATCATTATTCAGATTAGATCATCCATCCTGATTTTGTGATGTTTTTTTTATTTTCTAAGATTTTGGATCCAACCTAACCTAAAGACTTATCCTAGGGGCCTCAAGGACTAATCAAAGATTAGCCTTGCCTACGTTATACATGTAGAGACCCCGTAGTTTGACTTACACAGACTCATGTTTTTTACTTTTTGAGACTAAATTTTTGACTTATTTTTGGATTTTGATATGATATGGATGTCTGATGTGTTTTCGATGGTGATTGATGTTCCAATATTGGTTGCAGTTCGATCATTATTTTTGTTTTGTTTTGTTAAATTCAATTTTTTATTGCCCCCACTGAGTTCAGGATTTTGCCCCCAAGTTAGGGTGAGACGTAATGATTTGCAATTATATGATAATTGATGCAGAGTGATAGTGGGATTAACAATCATGATATGTATCTAAATAGATGGAAAAGTTGGTTAATTCACAAATAGTGCTTGTTTCTAGGTTTTCAATATATGTTTTTATTGCACTTTTCTCTTTTCTTATTTTTTTGTATTTTTGAACCGTACACTAGGTGATTCAAGTGTAGAATCTCCTTATATGAATTTTTTTTAGAGGTTCATCAAAAAAATCCCCTTCAGGTGTTGACAGTTGATAAGTGTTTGATCCATAAATTGATATGATGACAAAGGGACCTAGCCAGTTAGGTTCAAACTTCCCTTTCTTTTCTCTATCCTACTAATTTCTAGGGTTCTCTTTTAGGACCAAGTCACCAACCTGAAAGATTCTAGGCTTCACCCTATGATTGTAGCTCCTTGAAATTCATTGTTGATATGTCATTAAATTATTGACAACTTATTGATGATGCTCATCCAACAGTTCCAGTTCTTGAAGCCTAGACACTATAATCCTCTTCTAAAATGATTTCGTTTAGTGACACACAAAGTGATGGAATCTCTACTTCAATGGGAAGAATGGCCTCTGATCCATATACCAAGGCATATGGTGTAGCTCTTGTTGGTGTTCTGATGTTGATTTTGTAGGCCCAAAGTGTAGGATTAAGCTGAACATGCCAGTCACGTCCAACATCATTAATATTTTTCTTAAGTATTTTAAGAATTATTTTGTTAGAGGCCTCTGCCTAGCCATTTCCTTAAGGATAATACGATGTTGGATATGAAATTTTTCACACAATTCCTGGACATCCTAGTTTTTAAATTGTCATCCATTATCAGTGATAATGGATTGAGGAATGCCATACCGACAGATTATGTAGTTCAATATGAATGACAAGATCTATTTTCTAGTGATTGTTGTGAGAGGACCTCTTCTATCCATTTTGTAAAATATTTTGTCACTGTGATTATGAACGTGTGTCCATTGGATGAAGATGGATTTATCTTTCCTACCAAATCCAGTCCCCATTGACAAAAGGGTCATGTTGATGTGAAGGGGTGTAATTCTTGGGCTGGTGCATGGATCAAATTACTGTGAGTCTGACACTTTTGGCACTTCTTGACAAACTGATAAGATTCCTTCTCCATACTTGGCCAGTAATACCCCAAATGGAGGAGCTTCTTTGCTAGATTTATCCCACTTGAATGAGTTCCACAAATAAATTCATGAACCTCACATAAGGCTTCTTCAGATTTGTTATGTTCTAAACACTGGAGAAGAGTACCATCTAGACCTCGATGGTAAAGTATGTCGATGATTAATGTATGTTGGGCCGATTGGCGAATAAAGTTACATTTTTGGTTTCTGGAAAGATCAGGAGGAAGGATGTTGTCTTTTAGATACGCATAGGTCTTTCCATAGATGGAGGATTCAATGGCATCTAAATGGTATATATCCTAGGATTCTAAACTAGTATAAGAAGGATTAGATACTTGTTCTACCATAAACTCATAACGACCACGTTTCTTTGGTAATTGCAAAAGAGAAGCAATTGTTTCCATAGAATTTTTTGCTTTGTTTGTTTCCCTTAGTATTTGCTCAAATTTTATATTGAAAAAGTATTGTTTGAGATCATCTATCAGCTTCTTATAGGGAATCAACTTCTCATATTTCATCTAATATTCATCATTTACTTGATAAATGACTAGCTGAGAATCCCCATATATTTGTAACTCTGTGATTTTCCATTCAATTGCCACTTTGACACCGATGATTAATGCCTCATACTCTACCACATTATTGGTACATGGAAACATTAGTCTATAAGAATTTGGGATGGTGTGTCCTTAGGGTGTAATAAACAATATTCCCACACCAAATCCTATTTGTGTAAAAGATCCATCAAAATAAAGTATTCATTTTTGTGTTGTTATCGTAAAAATGTTTGCATCAGGAAACTCCATTGTCATAGGACGATCATCTGTTAAAGGAGATTCGACTAATTTCTCAGTGATCACTTGACCTTTGATGGCTCTCCTTTCCACATACTAAATATCAAACTCACTTAAAAGCATGAACCATTTGGCCAGTCTACCTATTAAAGTAGCCTTACTAAGTAGATATTTTAACGGGTCAATCTTTGTTATGAGCCTGATTGTGTGATTCAACATGTAATGCCGCAACCACTGGGTAGAAAATAAAACTGCCAAACAAGATTTCTCAATGAATGTATAATTTATTTCATAGCCATTCAAAGTTATGTTGATGTAGTAAATGTCTTGTTCCCTTCCTTCATAATCTTCGTGTGCCAACAGTGCTCCTAAAGAAATATTCGTTGTTGCAATGTATAGTATTAAAGGTCTTCCTTTTGTAGGTGGCATGAGAATAGGTGGTGACATCAATTATTTCTTTATTTGGTTGAAATTTGTCTCACACCCTTGATCCCATTTGAACACACATTCTTATGCAATAAATGATTAATTGGGTGGATTTTGTCTGCTAACTGGGAGATAAATCTTTTGGTTGATTGCAACCTGCCTTGTCGTGACCTTAACTGATTGATATTCTTTGGTGGTGGAATTTCCATTATCGCCTTTACCTTTGTTGGATCTACTTCAATACCCTTTTCTGAGACTATGTATCCTAAGAGTTTTTCCGATGCAACTCCAAAGACACATTTCTTAGGATTTAGTCTGTCATTGAACTTTTCTAGCCTTGTAAAAAAAATTCCCAGGATATCTAGATGTCCTTCTCTGGAATGCGACTTAGCTAGAATATCATCCACGGAATCCTCTATAAAGGTATGCATCATATCATGAAAGATAGTGGTCAATTCTCTTTGATAAGTTCCCCAAAATTCTTCAACCCGAAGGGCATGACGTTCTAGAAAAAGGTTCCCCATGGACATGTGAATTTAGTTTTCTCTTGATCTTTGGGTGTTATCTTGATTTGGTTGTAGCCAGAGAAACCATCTATTATTGATAACATGGCATGCCCTGTTGTTAAGTCCCTAATGATGTAAATATTAGGAAAGGGTAAATCATCCTTGGGACATGCCTTATTCATATCCCTGAAGTCTGTACATATTATAATACTATTGTCTGACTTTGATATAGGGAAAATATTTTATATCCATTCGGCATAATCAATAGACCTGATGAATCTTGCATCCAATAGTTTCTTCAGCTCATCTTTTACCATCAATGTGATATGTGGATGCATCTTCCTTAATTTTTTTTTTACAAGTTTGATTCCAGTAGGCAAAGACAAATGATGCATTAAAATATTTGGGTCTAAACCTAGAATATTGGAGTATGACAAAGAAAAGTTAATGCTTCTTTCTTCAAAGAATTTGATAAATTTGTGTCTTTCTTGTTCCATCACAAATGCTACCAGAGGTAAAATCTTTTCTATTTCTTTTGTACCAATGTTTACTGATTGTGTTGCTTCCACTAGAACTAATGAACTTTCATGATAATGTTTTGGAAGGGTGTCAAATCTCCCATCTTTTAGTGCTTCAAAGAGGTTTTCACCATCTGATGTGTTCTTTATTTTTTATTTTTCAAGATCTAATGTTTCCATTGAATGGTTTTTACCATTAGATCCATTATTCATGTGTTCTATTTTGCAACTGGAAGATTTGACACCCTCCTATTGAACCACATTGTTATGATATTTATGGATAGAACTTGTATCAGGTTCGTCACAACAAAGGATATTTATGATAACATCATCATTTGTAAAAATGGGTACATTTATAGGTTCCATGGATTCCCAGTTGATAAGTTTGGGATGGATTAAGGGAAGAAAGTCATCAGATTGACTTGGGTCAATAGCACTAAGAGTTCAGATAGTTATGTCATCAGATTTTTCATTTGGGATGTCAAGGTCAATGATGTTACTTTCCTCCAAATTATCTAATTCACTCAATGTTTGTTCATCCCCACTTGAGTCATCGACATTCTATGATTCAAATAAAAGTGGTTGAGTCCTCAATCTTTGTCCCTCCTCACATGTGTGTGCATACTCTTTTATGACATCTATTTGTACATCTATGTATGATACATCAGAATAAAGATCTCATTCATATTCATTGGAATCTATTTCAGAGCCATTTCTCATTTGAAGGATGTTTTCAACTCCCCTTTTTGTTATTTCTCTTTTTGCTTCCTCTGAGTAACCCAGTCCTATCTTATCTTTTTGTTGAAGTGTGAGAGGCTGAATGGGTTCTACAATGCCTCCTTTTCTTTTTCTAACTATTCCTTGTCCCTCATAACCCATTTTATCTAAAATATTTTTTCCCTTTCCATACTGGTCTATTTTTAAGTTGATGTTTGCCAATGTCAATGATTCTTCATCTTTGTATAGCTAATTTAGGATAGCTTTGTCTTTTGATTCATCCTCTAAAGTTCCAGCCTTTACAAATCTTTCCTCTAGAATGGTAGTAGGATGTGACAGTTATCATGTTATCATTGATGGTTGTCTATATGATCTCAGAGCATCAATTGTGAAAGATTAAGAGATTGCTCAATAGAATAATGTCTCATCCCTTTGTCCATTAGCTGAACCTTTTCTTGAACTTTTTGGGATAGAGAATTTAGAGGATCCTTATTGTCTATCAATGTGGTTTCAATAGTTTTTTTATCTTTTGATTTATCCTTTTTCTCAACCCACTTGGATGTAATGTTTGGATGTTGTTCACCATCAGATGAATTTGAAGTACATGCTTCCCTTTTGTGAGGCACAAAGGTGTCATGAGAAGTTTTGAGTCTGTTACAATGTGGAGGATTGTTATAATCTACTAATATAGTCGCCTTTTGTCAACTTTAAATTTCAAACACTGGTGATAGGTCAAAGGTACCACCTGCATTTCATGAATCCACAGACGCCCTAAGCGTATATTGTAGGTTAACTCTTTTTTTAGTACTTGGAATGCTATATTTTTCACCATTGGTCCCACTTGAATGGGCAACACAATCAGTCCTTTAGAATATCTCTCTTCCTCATCATAAGCCTTTATTTTAATTTTTCTTTGGGAATCAATAGCATTATCTGAATACCCTAGTGCATAGATTAATTTTAAAGTACAGATATTTAAACCAGCTCCCCCATCTATTAGGACCCATTTAACATGATGTTTGTGGATCAAAACTTCAATATGAAGGGAGATGTTACGTGGATGGTTAAGTGACACATCATCTTGTTCAGATAATGATAGATAGTGTGACATGGTCAAATGTCCCACCATTACTTGGAATTGACAAACATCTAGATTGTTTGGTATTGTGGTGGCTACAAGTGCTTGTTCCAAAACCTCCTTATGGGATGGTGATATTTTAAGGAGTTCAAGTATTGATGTTTGTGTCAATATTTTCTGAATTTGGTCAAAAATGTTGTATTGACTTGGAGGGGGAGTGGTGTTTTTAGATGCAACTCCCTTCAAAATTACCTTGGATCTCCCCCTCGTCGTTACGTTGACCGGTTGATAGTCTTGTCTTTCTCTGATTTTTAAAAAAATTATCTGATTGTTGGATATGTATGTGATCGAGATCAGATTTAGTGGTATAATGTCATTGGTTTCATTATCATCTACGTGATTACCAGTGACAACATCATTTTCTACTTCAAAAAAATATATATCATGCTATCGTAAATGTGATTGACATTTTTACCTTTACTGTTTGCAAAAGATGACTCCCCATTTTCATAATTTGGTAAAGGATCTTTAAAGGCAGTATGATCATTGTTGTTTTGATGTCCCTCCATGTATAACTTTTTTTTGTCAATCAGATCTTGGACTAGATGTTTTAATTCCATGCAATCATTTGTTTTATGTCCCTTATTGTTATGGAAGTTACAATAATCGCCATCATTCCACCATGGTGGTTTTACTTTTGGATCCCAAAATTTGGATTCTTGTGTAGTGATAAGACCATTTGTAACAAGTTCCCTCATTGCTAATTCCAGTGTTTGGCCTAATGGTGTGAATCTATGCTAGTTTAATGATTTTTGATATGTTTGTGGTTTTGATTCTCCATTATTCAGATTATTGTTTTGATTGACATTTGACTTGATGTTTTGATCACTTTTTTGGTTTGTCTTTGTAGTAGTGGTCATTAAGTTAAATACTAGCTTTGCATTTTGTAATTCATTTGCAGTTTCATTGATCCTGACATTTCTATTCTTTTGCCAGAATTTAGGCTTGTCATTGTTGGCATATTGATTGGAGGAGTTGGTGTTGTTTTATTTTTCATTGTAGTGTTTGATCACCCCTCATTTGACTAAATCTTCTTTGATTTTAAGGCCATTTTCAATTAATTTTTCAAATTTTGGAGGACATTGTAATTCAAGCCTATAGCTCATCTCATTTGTTAGGTTGTCTATGAATAACTCTATTTTCTCTTCCTCGGGTATGGAACGAGGATACCTAGCAAATAGTCTTCGCCATCACTGTAGAAATGGAAGGAATGTCTCGCCTTTTTTTTTCTTCATGTTGTAGGGATCCTTTATTATGACGTCATGTTGAATGTTAAAATAATATTGTGATATGATCCTATTGACAAGCTCTTCAAAATTTTGTATTCCTGGTTGTAGTTTGGAAAACCATTCAATACATTGACCTCCTAAGCTTCTCAGAAATAATCTCATTAGGTAAGTTTCTTCTTGCGCAAACTCTAAGCTCATGGTCCTAAATTCCCTTACATGGTATATTGGATCTATCTTACCATTGTATTTGTCATATTTTGGGAATTCGTAGTGTCTAGGGAATGGTATCATATCAACACTTGGGTCTAAAGGATAAGGACAAATGTCCTGTAATGAATACCTTTTTGTGTTTCCCTTTTGTATGTCTTGCAGTTGTTGTTGCAAGTTTTGCATCTGATGTGTTAGGGCCACAACTTGATCGGTGTTTTGTGTATGTTGTGTGTTGTTTGTGCTGTGGTGTTTTGGTTTCATTTTCTCTAGGTCTTTCCTTTAATCGATTGACATCGAAATCTTTTAGAATTTTAGCACCTGATTCAGCTAGCATTAAGAGATATTTTTCCATGTCTTGCTCTAAAATATTTTCCATAAATTTATGGAATTTTGGATCTTGTTGGGCTTTTTGTATGTCTTTTTTTTTCATTCTTGTCACTTTGATGTAAACTATTCCAAGGATTTTCTTCTACCATAGTGTTTTATGTTTCAAGTTCTTTTTCTAAGAGTCTATCTTTGTAACCTTATGAAGATTGGCATACAAGTATTTTTTTTTCCTACCAAACTTTAATCTTCTATGTCTGATGAGTGTCAAATTAATTTTAACAAAGTCAAATAGGATAATATATCCTATTGATGAGACTAGGTTAACAATCTGATTATTATGCCTCATTTCGTGATAGTGGGATGATAATATCCTGATGAAGAAACTTAGCCTAATAACCAAGATTTTGATTTGATTTGTTCAACACTTTATATTTTGCAAGATCTGGGTTCAAGTTTGAAAAGACTTTTAACTTGTAGGAACCTATTTGTTTCTAGTTTTAGACACTGTTTATATTGAAAAGATATTTTTGGCTAATAAAAATCTGAGTTTTAGATGTTAACCAATCTAACAGATGTGTTTGGAATCTCTCTATTTTTTTTATTTTTGGAAGTGCTAAAACAAAGTGTAGAAGCGCTAAAACAGACTATGGAAGCGCTATTTTATAAGAGCTAAAATAGAGTGTGGAAGCACTATGACAGCTTACAGAAGTGTTATTTTGCAAAAGCATTAAAACAGAACTCAGAAGCACTGAAATAGAGGGTGTAAGCGCTACTTTGACTTTAGGATCCCTAAAATAGACCTCATAAGTGCTAAAACAGACTTTAGAAGCACTATAATAAAGTGTGTAAGTATTATTTTGGGTTTCAATAGTGATGTTTGATTTTCTACCCATGAAGAGATTGATTTTCAAGAATTTTGATTTTTGAGAAGATACCTCCACTAGTATTTTATGATCTTGGATGACAAGCCTAGAGATTCTAAGTTTCTCTATTGCAAAAATTGATTGGGCATGTCAGAATATTCTATCATTGGTTGTGGGATGGAAGATTGACGAATGGCTTGACTACAATTATGATATTATGACAAGGCTCTTCTTTGGGAAATGGCTTGTGAATAGAAAGGCTCTAAAGCATAATCATCAAAATACCCTTGGGAAAAATAGTGAAATCTATGCATGAAGGTTTTGTGGTGAAGCAAGGTTTTTCTATTTTGATACAAGAAATGTCTTCTTTTCAAAAAAAAATTGTAACTAAGTTGTTCCTTTGGTTTCTTGACTCTTTTTTTGAGGGATTTCTTGACAAACTTTTTGGATTTCCAATCTCTAATCATAAATTTCACTAGTTGGTTTTGTTTGACTCTTTTTGGTGTTTTTTTGGATGATCTTTACCTAAGTTTTTGAATTGAGAACACAACAAGCATTTGTAGAACAGTTGTTTTTAATTCTAGAATCTAAACAGATGGTGTATGTTCTAAGAACCACACATGGTTCTATTTTCATGGGTTTCTTTAATAAGAAATCACTTCATAAAGACTCACTCTTCAGGTCAAAAAGGTCATCATTATACTCAACAACCCACATCTTAAAATTGCATTGAATCACACAGTCGTGTCACCCCTAGAGGGTGCCCGTGTTTTTGTCGTTTCCAGGCACATACTCAAAGTTGGATTTCTCGTCCCTTGAGCAAACAGTCCTTGGAAATTATATGGTGAGTGCCGTGGGGGAAAATTCTTCCCTGCCCTTGCACTGTGAGTATTACAATGTATGGTTACTAACTCAGCTGGATACTACACTATGGTTCTTAGATAGGGTTTTCGTGTGGTGTGGAAAATGATAAACTCCTGTAGACATGGAAAATGAGCAATCTCGGTTCGACACACTTAATCTTGATTATTAACAAAATTTCTTCCTGAATCATACTCTCAACATTTCATCATATTTTGTCTCTTAATGTAATGAATCATTATTCATTAAATTAAGTCTTCTTCCTCCAGTGATTAAATTAATCAGTTTAATTTGATTAACCTTATGTTTCTGCTTAATTAAATAAATCATTTTATTTGATTAAAATCTCTAAAGTCCTCTTATTAAATTAAATAAATTAAACCTTATTTGATTTAATCTAACATATTCCTCTTTGGTTAAATAAATCAAAATCATTTATTTAGTTAATCAATTCCTCTCAATTTTGATTTAAATTAATTTATCAATTTAAGTCTAAATTGTCACATCTCCTAATCTCTCATTAAATTGATCAAATCTTGATTAATTTAATCTCAATCACTAAAATACTCTAGATTCTGCAACTTGCACAATAAATCAATTACGAATTATTAATTCATCTATTTTCCCTCACATGGCATCAAAAGGGAATATTCCCTCAATTTGAATTCAAAAAGTCCAAGTTGATTTGTACATCCAACAAGGCATTCACTCCTCTTACATGTCCTTGTGCATTGAGCCAAGTGGCATTTATTTCATTCCTTTTTCCCTCTCACATGTCATTTCTCAAATTTGAAATTCCACCTAATTGCATTTATTGGCTTTTTGGCCAAAATGTGCACAACCATCAGCCATTCACATTTTGACAAGTGGCACTTGGCCATTGGATGTTCAATGATCCCACATTTCTCTATTTCACTCTTTCTTCCAATTTGAAATCTATAAATAAGAGACTCTTCCTCTCATTCTAGGATACACAATTCAAGCAAGTATACTATACTTCATTTCATTCACAAATTTGAGTAAACTTACTATACTCATATTTATCTTCATTCCAACATATTTCATGCAAGGATACTCTCTTAAATTGAGAGCTAATCTTATTCACTCCATTCCAGCCAGCTGATATCACCATCACAATCACAAAGTTTACACACAAGAACTGGGAAAGGGTTGATTTTGACATACCCATCAGCACCAATTCCCCCATGGGATCATGAGTTTGCACTTGTTTAATTTAGGATTACATTTGTCTATTATTTTTTGTTCTTTATCTTCCTAGTTTAAATTTGTGTAAATGGATTTCATGAGGAATCCTCATTTCACCTTGCACTATCTGATCTAACACTGTGTTTGTTTGTTTGTTGTGTTTATGCAGGTCTAAAATTAAAGGGTTCACAACTCCCTCAAGAGACCTCTCGACCTTTAGAACAAAGGCTTTGGGGATGGTTATCATTCTCACTACCGTTGAGTTGGACTTTCATCAACAACTCGCATTTTTTTAGAGTGGGTTGGAATCATTGTCTTTAGGCAATCCCACTTAGGTCATTCCCGTAGGGTGAGTACTTTTTCCCACTATGTAAGGCCTTCTAAAGGTTTTAACAAAAGTGTAAAATTGCATAAAAAGGAAAGGGTGAGTCTAACACTTTGATCACCCAGTTAAGGGGGGAGCATAAGCCTATTCACCACACAAGCACAACAAATAATGATTTATTTTAAGCCCAAAAGACAATGTACTAATCTAAGTGAAGATGTCGCTTCACAAAATCAGGCTACTTTATTTAACTAATGCAACAAAAAAAAAATGATGACTATTCTAGAATTGGTATATTTAAATTAAGTGTCTACCCAAATTGTAAGTGTGAATAGGTAAAAAGTAAAATAACACTTCTTAATGAAACATTATATCAAATATTCAACAATTAAAGTAGCTTAAAGCAAGAATCTACTGAAAGTGTCTCATTGTTTCCTATCTCTAAAGATTTATTAAGTCACGGGGCTCTCAAATTTGGTAAGCAATGACTATAAAAATATCGATTTAAAGAACAGAATGGTTCTAAATGAAATGATGAAATCCTATATGATGATATCCAAATGATAAAAGGAAGCTATTGTAATCTAAATTAATATGAAACTATGATGATTAAGCTACAGTAAAACTACTATGCAACTGTGATATAAATTCTACTGATGCTATGATGTTATTGCTAAAATTATTGGTGCTTGATGCTTGATTGCTTGATGCTTTGATGCTTTCCTGTAGAGTAAGTTTGTATATAGTTGGGAAGTTTGTATAAATTTGGGATCCCTTTCTTGTTGAATGAAGTTGTATTTATAGATTTCCCGACAACACATTTGCATAGGGGCAACAAACAGAGGCTTGGATTCAATTTGGAGGATTGAATGGTGAGAGAATGAAATGTTGGAGCTAATTATGGCACTAGTTCCCCTCCGTGAAAACACTAGGCAAGAGGATAGGAAGGATCAGAGGGAGAGGATTGAGAGGATTGCCTACAAGCTTTCTCGTGAATGCCATTCACATTTATTTCGACATAGGATATTTAATTTTATTGTGAGATATGATGAGTTGTATAATATGAATATTTTGGATTTATTCAAATTTAGGAAGACATAAGATATTTAAATTTAATAAAATAAACTATAGAATCCTATTTATTAAATATGGAAGAAAATGAATAATTAAATAAAACAAAGTATGTGAACGTATTCATTTAATTTAGATAGAATGATGTAATAATTAAATAACACAAACTATTGAATTTGTATATTTAATTAAGGAATAGATGAACTAGAATGTGAATTATTTAAAAAAATATTTCTATTTATTTAATAGTAGATGAATCTAATTATGAAAATTAAATAAAACAAAGTGAAATTTGTTTATTTAACTAAGACGAAAATAGTAGAATAAAGATTGAAGAATTTAAGATGAACTATATAAATAAATATTTTTATTTATTTAATAGTAGATGAAATAAATGGTTAATTTATCAAATTAATCATATTTAATTAATTAGATTCCCAAACCATTTTTAGGTGTATACAATAAGCTATCGATACTCTGAGTTGATCAACTTGTTGACTTACTGACCTAGAATTAATACTTTGTTGATAAGGTGTTCACTTTAGAACCTACTAGACTTGCTTCTGACTAACTCACCAAAGGATGAAGATGACGATGATTGATTTGTTATGGGTGAGATTATTGCGGGTGAAAGAGAGATGAGATGGATGCACCATTTTGTTTTTTCAGATATTTGGATGTTTTTGGTGTTTTGAGATTTTTCAATTTTTTTGGTATTTTCGAGATTTGACCAAGAGACTAACTTAAAGACCTATCCTAGGGGTCTCGGGAGTTGATCAATAGATTATCCTTTCCTACGTTATACACTTTGAGACCACGTAGTTCGACTGACTATAGACTTGACTTAATGATAAGAACGATGGACAAACATATTTCCATTGCAACAGATGCCTAAAGGACTGACCTAGGGTGTCTCGGTGGATGATCATGGACCAAACTTGCCTACGTTCAAGCTCAAAGATGATGTAGTTCAAACCAATGACTCCATTTTTTATTTTTCAGATCTTTGGCATGTTTTTGGATTTTTATATAATTTTCTTGATGTTTTGAATGTTTTTGGATTTTCGCATGATTTTGATGATTAAGATATGGATATCATATCAGTGCTCCATTTTGGAATTTTTTGAAAACCAATATAGGATTTGATTGGTTAGATTGATGGATTGATGATTATAACATTGTTGAGGATGCACAAAAATGCAAGGATAGTGCTAAGAAACATGAGGATGATGATGAATTCATGATGATAACATTGTTGAGGATACACAACAATGAAAGGATAGTGTTAAGAAACACAATGGATTGGGAAGGATATCCTGAGATGATGATGGATTGGTTGAATTTGATTTCAATCAAGATTTTGAAGCTTGGTTTGGAACAAAAAAAAATTGAATGATTTGATGTGACGCTAAAGTGAAAATTAGATGCGATTGATATTGATTGTTTGGATTGATGTTCGATGAAAGATAAAACTTGATAAGGAACATCTTCTCATCAAAATATTCCATGGGCTAGTGATTTGGCCTTTTTTTGCTCACAAGTGCTTTGACCAATTTTCTTTTAAGTTTTCCAATGTTCGAATCACCACATAAGTTGGAGGATATAGATCAATATTTATTCCCGAAACAAGATGTAAACATCTACCCCCAATGTCTAGCAATGTTTGAAAGGCCATGGGTGGATGGATAGGTATGGATCATCTTGTGATAAGATAAGGTGTTTGAATAGAGGATGCTCATTTGGATAATGTGTCAAGGCTCAGATAATGTTGGGTAGGATAGGATCAATGAAAATGACCCATGTCAAGATGTTTACCAAAAGCAAGTATAAAGTGTGCACCAAACTTGTTCAAGATCAAGATAATTTAAAATATGTATGGAGATGGATGAAAATGGATTGGATAAATGGTTCATCGATGAATGGATTTATTATCAATAAGATGGATGAAATGTTGGGTTTATTATGGATGGGATAAGATGCTTTCACCTGAACTGGTGCATGTAGATGTTTGATTATACACGATGCTTTTTTTCCAGGTTTTCATCATGGTACATGTCCAAAGTGCCATGGAAGTGGTTTTCACTAGAGGACGATTTTTCTCTTTACTGTTTTCAATCCTTTTTTCTGATTTTTTTGGATTTTTTTGTTTTTTTTGTATTTTTCTGTGAAATATTTTAAACTCATGTTGAACCACCTGGTAGTGTCAATGTATATTCTTTTTTCATAATGTGTCACTGATATCCTACTTGAATAAACTACTTTGCCAAGATATGTGCACTTGAAAGCAACTTTCAAGATTTTTGATCTACTTTGCTAATACTGGAGTAAACCTTTTCTGTGTGTGCACATCACAATAGAGTGCCTTCTGAATCCTTATGATGAAGGGTTGTTTCCAACACATGGTCAATGTGAGAATTGGATATCATGCATGGAGGCATGGATGGAGTGTCTTTAGGAATAAAAGATGGATTGGTTGATGGTTTGGAACCTTTGACTCTCCAAACTTGGGAAAATGAGCAATGATGGGTGGATACAGAAGTGTGCACAAAATTAGGACCAACAACTTGATATACTTTATGTGTTGCTTGAGAAGCCTAATTTTTCCTTTGTGGACATCTTTGATGGATACTTTTCCCTTTTTTATTTTTCCCCATAGTTTCTTTGACTAATGGAGTTTGATAGGGATAATCATTCTTTGTATTCTTTGGTATCCACTTGTATTTGATTTGTCCTTCGTGCTTCGCTACTTCTTTTTCTTTGATAGAATTCTTTGTGCTTTGATTCGACTCTTTCCTTTGATGTTGGTTCCAATTCGTGGATGGGGTGATGGGTGAATGAAGATTCGTGATGTGGTTGATTGTAGTATTGGCATTGATTTCATTATAAGGATTCTTTGTGCTCCCTACGCTAACATTTTCTTAAGATGAATTTTCCCCCAGTATGGTGGAAGTAGTACCTTTGTTCTTTGATTCTCCCTATTTTGAGATGTTTTTTCAAAATACATTCTCTGATAAATGACTATTATAAATGACATTATTCCAATTTGTTTCTCTGTTGACTCTGGAATATCATGTTATGTCTAACCTGTTTCCTTGAGTGGATAATGTTGAATATCTTTATATATGATGTCCTTAGTCTGAATTTTGGATATATCTGATCTTGATGTTGACAACTTAGTTTGATTGTAGGAAATAACCTGTTCTTTTTGTGTGATAATGTCAGGAGTAAAGGAATCTCGTTTTGAATTAATATCATCTATGTGTCCATCCAAGGAAAGCATCTCATGGATAGATGGAGGAGTATGTGCTATGTGGATGTAATCGTCTTGTATAGATAGGAGGGTGTCCATTATATCATTGTAGTATCTTGGACATACAAATTCTTGATCTCGAATGATTTCATAATTGCTTTCGACATGCTTTGAATCAAGTTCTTAACATGGGTCAATTTTAAAGAATGGATTGCTTATAAAGGGTTTTTGGATATCTTCATTAGGCATAGGAAGTGGCTCAAATTTCATGAGGTCAAAGGATGTCCATATGTTTTGGAAAGGATCAATGCTAGACCTTGGTGAAAGATGTTGATTATGCTTTGGAATAAATTCTTGAGATATGTCCTCTAACTCATTAGGTTATGTAGAGACATTTTCAAAATAATCATTGGTCGAAGGATCTTGATCATCATTTTTAATGATTGTGGTGCAATTTTTTTGCAAGCTCTATTGCACGAGTAAGGCTTGTTGATATGCCTACATTTTTTGTGCCAGCAATGCTTGTTGTTGGTCTTGTTGCTTCTGTGTCAACAGAGCTTGTTGTTGGTCTTGTTGCTTTTGTGTCAACAAAGCTTGTTGTTGGGCTAGTAATTAGGTTGCTTCCTATTGCGCTTGATATTGTTGTAGGCCTTTTTGAAATAATTGTTGTAATTGCGCTTGGTATTAAGCTTGCGCTTGCACTTGTTGAGCTTGGTGTTGGGCTTGAGCTTGATCCTATGCTTGTTGGGTTGCTTGTGTGGCCTAGGTTGTAGCACCCCTCCATTTTCCTCTTTTGATCAGATGGTGTTCTTCTTCGTTATGTTTTGTTTTCTGTTAGTAATTTGACTATGGTACTCAGTTACTATTTGATCGCTAACTATAAAGTGATGTGAAGGTTATATTTTCATGTGATGGTATTTTATTTTGATGTTATCATTATGGAATGTTTTAGATTAGCATAGAGGATATTTGAATTAATGTTGTTTTATGCCTTTGATTATATTATTGATGTTAGATTTGTCATTTTTGTAACACTGTATTAGTAAAGGGGACAAAATTGCACCACTTTCTTGCGAGTGCCCTACAATTATGTGATTTCCTCTTCACGGTGTGTTTTATTATGATATATTTGCATGTTTGATATATAATTTGTTTGTAGGTTTACAAGTGCAGGACATCGACTCCACCTGGTTCCGTAGGTTTGAATGTGTTCATTGCCCAATGGTATTTGATTGGGAGATTGTAGCTAGGTTTTCCACATCAATTCATCACCCTAGTCATAGTGTGTCATTGGTTTTAAGTTGGGTTTTGTTTGTTTAATGTTATGCAATTTCACCTTGATATTATTTAATTTGCAAGTCAGAAAAGGTAAATAAATGACATTAAGTATTTAAGTTGTTTATTAAATTTATCTCGTTTATTATGTTAGAAGATGTTATTTAATTAATTAATTAATTTAATTTAATTAGTAAAATAATTTAATCTTTGGATTATTTTTATTTTATTGAATTAATTAAATTAATTGAATTGAATTAAGTTATTTTTTAGAATTGATAGATATTTTGTTTGAAAATTGAAAAATGTTTGATTTTGCATTTTTTTGGAGAATTTGAATGCAAAAAGAAGTTTGAAGATATTTCTATTTTTTGTTTTTCAAAATTTATGTTGGTGGCTGAAAGAGATATTTTATGTTTTCATGGAGTTTTTGGCTATAACCATGAAAATTGAAAGAAAAGAAAAAAAAAAAGAGAAAGGAGAAGGATTCCGGTTTTGGTTTTGGATTTTCTTTTGTGGAGAAACTTTGTTGGATTGCTTGGAAGGAGCTGGAATTTGTGGAAGAATCATTTCACCATTTGGCATCCTCTCAAGCATTGGAAACCAAGTTTTCTATTTGTTAAATTTATTCCTTTTTTGAAAAGATTCATATATTTGATATGTTGGTTGCAAAATAATTGTTTGAGATGCTCATAAAGGAATTATAATGAAAAAACCCATGTTAAATTTTTTAGTAGATTTTGGAAACCACTTTGTTCAAATGATTTTTCTCAAAAAAAATGGTCTTATGGCTGTAAATGATCATTTCTAGAAATTATTTGCTCAACTAGTTTGTAAATTTCATTTATTTGTTTATAAATATATATATGTATAAATATATATATATGCAGTGAATATATATACATACATACATATATATATGTATATATATGTGTGTGTGTGTGTGTATGTATTTCATTGTTGAAATGACTGTAATAGAGAAAAATAAAACCCTATCAAAAATTTATGGGCAGATTTAAAATCCAAAGGGTTTCAAAGAAATTTTTTAAGAAATAAAAAAAGAAAAAAGAAAAAAATGTGAATTTCGGGGGGTCGTTGGGGGCTCACCCCATAGCCACCCCCATGGGAGGCGCTATGGGGGAGTCGCACCCAACACACCCCACATACAACTGTGCCCACATACTTGGTGGGTTGGTTGTGGTAAACACACCTGCACCACCAAGTATGGGGGTCGATTGTGGTAAACACAGTCACCACCCACATATTTGGTGGGTTGGTTGTGTAAACACGGTCATACCCACATCAATGGGGTCCGTTGTGTTAAACACAGTCACCCCCAAATATGTGGTGTGCACCCCCATAAACCCTAAGCCTTTGGTCTTTAAAATTTGCTTTTTATAAAAAAAATATTTTATATTATGTTTTTCTTCAATATTTATATATTAAAGATATATATATATGTATATATATTTTTATATATATGTATATATATAAGTATGTAATGACATATACTTATATGTATATATATTTATATTTATGTATATATGTTTATATATTTTACTATTCTGGAAATTTTTATAATAATGTTTAATATATATATTTAATTGATTATTTAAATATTTAAATATATATATTTAAAGTGGTGTTTTAAATAATGGCATGTTTTAAATGCAATTGGAAGATTTAAAATAATAATTTTTAAATGGAAGGATTATTGGATTTTAAAATAATATGTTTAATAGATGAAATGTTGAATTTTAAAATGATTTATTTTGGAAAAGAAATGGTTTTTAAAATGATATGTTTTAATAGAAGAATTAAATTTTTTTCATTTAAAAGTAATTAAGGAATTGAAAAGTATAGTTTAAATTCCCTTCTTTGTCTGAAAGTGACATTATTAAATTATTTTATGGAAGCAATAAATTATTGTATTTTATTGAAGGAAGTGGATTTAGGAAATCCAAAAGTAGATTTAGTTCCTCTTTAAAATTACTCTTTTAAATGTAAATTTCTTCTATTTTTTTGTTTTGGGGGATATTGTTTAGAAGCGTTAATAAGTCTTCCAGATGGGGTTTTAAATCTTTGGGGTTGTCATATTATGATAGTCAGCCTTTGAATTTCCTTGGGTAGTGTGTATAGTAGAATACATTTAATTACTCGGTTACCATGAATGTGGATGTGTTATATTTATGTTTTGGATGGGGATTTAATATCATTAAGTTGCACTAGTTTACCCTTGGGTTGTGGATTTGTTCCACATGTTGTCTTAGAGGAGTGGCTTACAATGAGGGTCGGCACACAAAGTGGTGCAAAGGTAACTCATTGTGAGTTAGTTAATCCAGTGATAATGTAAATAAACTTATTAGAAGAATAGGTAGTATCAAATACTTAATAAGAGTAATTGTGCCTCGCTCATGGACGCAAGGGCTTGTATAGACTTGGGATGGGACGAGAAGGCCTAGAATGGAAAGATCATTATCTTGTCTCTACGAGAGATAACCGATTCCACATTGGTTTGCATGAGGGGTCGAGAGTCGTTAGAGGTTTCCAGGAGATCCCAAGATGGGGGTCGGGGCCTAAGAAGACTTACCAGGATATCCCATGTAGCATTGTGATGAAACTTCTCCTAAGTCAATAGTATGTTTGTATTGGTGATGCAATTGTTTAGTTAACTCTAGAAGCATTGTAACCATTGTGTTAGTGTTGTATTAGTATTTGATTAAGTTCAATTATGGTTTAGCCTATGTTTAGAGGTAGATAGTCTTGTCCAAGAATCCTTGTTACTATCTCCTAGCATGGGGGGTGGGCCTTTAGGTACCACTTGGTTGGGTGGAATGTGCCCCTTAGTCCGTTGGGTTTTCTTCTTGTTCGTGTTGACAATATTTCCAATTGGAGAGCTCGTGGGATCCAGTTACATTACATTCTTATATTCATTTCAATTGATTCTTGTAATTTATTACCCCTCATTTGTAATTGAGGTGGAAGATTGTAATTTGTAATCATGCTTTTTGGTTCTACCTCATTTGGGGAATGAGAGATGTAATCTTCTTGACAAATTATTGGTATACGCAATCTTAGTATAACCCTTATTGTTATGATGTAATTTATCATGTATGGAATGTATGTGTTCTTAATTCTTAATTAGATAAATGTTATGGATTCAATTATTTTGTATGTATAGGTTTTAAAGTAATCTCAGTCTCATAATCTTAGAGGTTGTTGGCAATGGGTAGCGAACTTGCATGTTAACTGTACTTTAAACAAACAAAAAAATTGTGTGTTTGAGTAGTTAATTGCAACTTCCTCTAGGGTTACGTGGTGGGGCATTACACATGGTATCAGAGATCGGGTTTAAGCACTAGGTACTCTAGGATTATGATGAACCCATTAAGCTTTTAGTTTTGTAGGATTTAAGTTTTTTACCTTACCTAATAACTTGGTGTGTCTGTGTAGGATTATGCCTCCCAAACGCGAAAGAGGTAGAGGGTGAGGACGTGGCCGTGTAGGCAGTCGTGATGGGATTCAGCATGACTCTCCTCCTCATGTTCCACTTATTCCAGATCAGGAGGAACACCAGACATCATAGAATTCCCCAAGGGGTAGTGACTGACAGTAGAATCCTTTAGGGATAGAGTTTGCACATAGAACACTTGAGGAGAAATTGGCGCTCCTTGGCTAGAGGCAAGCCAGAGTTCAGGGTAATCCTGGTGAGAGGGATGCTCCATCTCAGTCAGAGGTGCATATGAGAGATTTAATTAGGGCACATCCACCATTGTATGATGGATCGGGCACTAGGTTAGAGGCTGAGATTTGGCTTATAGACCTCGATAGGTGCTTTTCTATGCACCCTTATGACAACAATACCATAGCACAGTGTGCTATCATGCATCTATGAGGGTTCACATCTACATGGTGGAGGCTGGAGGAGCAGAAGCTCCATATAGATATTAACTCAATGTCTTTGGAGACTTTACTAGAGCAATTTAGAGCTCATTTCCTATCCGACCACTGGTGTCAACGTCAAGGCGATGAGTTTCACGTCTTGCGTCAGTTAGCCTTGATAGTTGAGCAATATTAGTGATGCTTCTATGAGATCAAGCATTTTGTAGGTATAGGAGACGATGAGGGGATGTTGGTTCACCACTTTTTCAAGGGCTTAAATGCTCATCTTAGCGAAGATGTGAGGGTTTTTTAACCCAAAACCATGGAGACAGTGGTGGAGAAAGAACATCTAGTAGAGGAGAATCTAGCCATAGCACTAGGAGGCCACATTGGTGTTCATATCGACAAAAATTTAGTAGTAGGGTCTAGTGCATGAGGAGGTCAAACTCAAAGAGGTGCACCTCCCAAGGCTTAGCAGGGACCTTTGCAGAGTGGTCAGGAGCAACAGGTTTCACAAGGGAAACGTAAAGGTTTCTAGCAAAGGCAGGGGGATAGGAACTGGAGGCGTATGAAATGATTCATATTTGAGCAGCCAATGCAGAGTTCTCAGTCCACTTTTAGGGGTAGCGTACAGCAGTCTAGCGCACCACCAGGAGGCAAGGGCTATGGTAGAGGTACTGGATGTTTTGCATGTGGCCAGAAGGGTCATATAGCTAGAATGTGTCCTAATAAGGGTACATCTACATTTTCATAGGGACTAGCAGCATCTGAGCTGACATTTGGAGATGCAGGCAGAGGGCATCGTGTTTTCATAGTGGTTGATAACTGCCAGGAAGATCATTAGGGTACCATCATCGAGACATTTTCTATGTTGTTGGGTAACCCAATTACCATCTTGTTTGATTTTGGAGCATCAAACTCTTTCATTTCTTCTTCTGTCATGACGCGATGTAGACTGGGGGTAGTAAGGCAAGTTGATAGGTGGTAGGTTGAGTTAGCCTCAGGTGTGAAAGTTGCATCACATTCCCTTGTACTAGAGTGTAGATTGGAGGTTGGACCTCTCCATACTACAATGGACCTCCAAGTTATTCCATTGGATTCTTATGATGTTTTCATAGGGATGGATTGGTTAGAGGTGTATAGTGCAGTCATCGATTACCGACATAAGTTGATTCAATGCATTGATGCATTTGACAGAGAAGTAGAGATAGTGGGAGTTCAGAGGCTGATTTCCTTGAGAGTCATCTTATCTTTGCAGTTGAGAAGGTGTGTGCGGTAGGTTTGTCGTTATTACAGTGGATGATTTGGATTTAGAAGATAGAGAAGAGAAATTTTCTCTCGATAGTCACCCCATTCTTCAGGAGTATTTCAGATGTCTTTCCAGATAATATTCCAGGGATGCCACCTTAGAGAAACATAGACTTCAAGATAGACCTTGTACCTGGATCGGAACCCATTTCTCAATCTCCTTATCGTATGACCACCTAGGAGCTAAAAGAGTTTCACTTGCAACTTGAGTTGTTAGCAAAGGGTTTAATTTCCTCTAGTGTTTCTCCATGGGGAGCACTAGTTATCTCCATGAAGAAGAAGGATGGTTCACTTCAATTATGTATTGATTACCATCATTTGAACAAAGTGGCTATCAGGAATTGATATCTGCTTCATAGGATTGATGATCTATTTGATCAGATCAAGGGGGCCACAATCTTTTCAAAAATTGATCTTAAGTCGAGATATCATTAGCTTTGTATCTTCGACTCAGACATCCATAAGATGGCATTTTGAACTCGATACGGTCACTATGAGTTAGAGTAGTACCATTCGGGTTGAAAAATGTACCCTCTGTGTTCATGAGTTCGATGAACAGGGTATTTTGTACGTACTTAGACAAATTTTTCCTTGTGTTCCTTGATGAAATTTTGATATACTCCAGGACAGCGGAAGAGCATGAGGAATATTTGCGGCAGGTATTACACTACTTACGAGATAATCAGCTATATGCTAACCTATCAAAGTGTGAATTCTTCAAGACTGAGGTCCAGTTGCTTGGTCATGTCATCTTAGGGGAAGGTATTTCAATGGATCTTGCAAAGATCCAAGTGATCTCAAATTGGTCTACGCCCATAAATGTGGCAAAGATACGTAGCTTTATGGGGCTAGTAGGTTATTATAGGTGGTTTGTGCAGGGATTTTTGAGGATAGGGTATCCTATCACCTCCCTCCAGAGGAAAGGGAATAGGTTTGTGTGGTCAGAGCAGTGTGAGGCAACATTTTAGAATCTTAAGGAGAATTTAACTAGTGCACCACTGCTTGTGATACCTGATCCGACTAGGGAATTTTTAGTTTGTATAGATGCATCCTTGGAGGGATTAGGAGTAGTGTTGATGCGGGAGGGTCATTTCATTGCATATGAGTCATGAAAGCTCAAGGATCATGAATTGAACTACCCTATGCATGATCTCGAGTTGGCGGCAGTTGTTCATGCATTGACGAGATGGAGAAATTTCCTTCTTGGCCATAGGTTTGAGCTGCATAGTGATCATAGAAGCCTTCAGTATATTTTCACGCAGCCCAACCTTAATGTTAGGCAGAGGCATTGGATGGAGTTTCTTTATGAATATGACTTTGAAATAAAGTATATCCAGGGAAAGGAGAATGGCGTAGTTGATGCACTTAGTAGACGAAGACATGAGTTATCTGATTTGACTCTTGTTGTAGATTTGAGGAGTCGGATTCTTTCTGCCCTTCCAACGGATAATTGGTATCAAGAGGTTATGATAGAAATAGAGGCAGGAAGACCTCTTAAGGGAAGGTATTTAGGATATTCTCTAGATCTAGATGGGATATCAAGGCACATGGGATGCATATACATTCCTACATAAGGTGATCTTCACACCTTGGTTATCATTAAGGCACATTGTGCACCTTATTCATCCCATCTAGGGGTGAAGAAGATGTATGCAGATCTGTGTCAGTTGTATTTTTGGCCAGGAATGAAGCATGACATTGCAGATTATGTGTCGAGATGTCTAGAGTGTCATTGAGTGAAGGCTGAACACCAACATCCAGTAGGGCTTTTGCGACCACATTTAGTACTATAGTGGAAGTGGGATATAATCTCATTGGATTTCATTGTTGACTTACCCAACTCTTCGAGATGACATGATGCAATTATGGTGACAATTGATAGGTTGATGAAGGTATCACACTTCTCACCTATGCACTCTTCCTATAAGGAATCGTTCATAGCTAGAGTGTTCATGGAGGACATACTGAGGTTACATGGCATTCCGCTTTGGATTATTTCTAATAGGAATCTAGTGTTCACCTTAGCTCTTTGAAATTCATTACAACATATGATGGGGACATAATTGAACTTTAGTTTCATCTTATCACCCAAAGACAGATGGAAAAACTAAGAGGGTCAATCAGATCCTCAAGGATATGTTATGTGTGTATGTGATGGACCAGTAGATGTGATAGGAAGATTATCTTTATTTGGTAGAGTTTTCTTATAATAACAGTTTCCAGAGTTATACTGGCATGCCTCCATTCTAGGCATTGTATGGGCGACCATGTCGCACTCCCTTGAGTTTGGATCGACTAGAGGATAGAGTAATTTTAGGTCCTGATATGTTGCAGGATATGGAGCAGGATATGGAGCAGTAGGTGGTTCAAATTAGAGAGAATTTTGTGGCAGCTCGGGATAGGCAGAAGAAGTATGCGGATGCACATAGGGTGGATCGACAGTTTTCTATTGGTGATAGAGCCTTTTTGTGGGTGCATCCGCAAAAGAGTCCAATCCATTATGCGAAGGGCTCTAAGTTGGCACGTCGCTTTGTTGGACTCTTTGAGATACTTGAGAAGATTGGTCCAGTTGCTTACCAGCTTGCTTTACCATCCAGAATCTCGCATATTCATGATGTATTTCATGTTTTTGTTCTTCAATCATACCATCCAGACATTTTTTCAGGTCCTTGATTGGAATGTTTTATAGGTAGAGGACGAGCAACTGGCTTTGGAGCCTATGGTTGTAATGGAGCGCAAAATGCTCACTCTTCGAGGGTGAGATATTGATCAGGTTAGGGTCCAGTGGGATTCTAGGGATGATACATCATCCACTTGGGAAGATGTAGCAAGAATGAGGGAGCTCTATCCCTATTTTTTCATAGGCTTCCAGGAGTAAGCCTAACCCTAGGGGGGGAGGATGTAGCACCCCTCCATTTTTCTCTTTTAATCAGACAATGTTCTTCTTTGTTATGTTTTTTTTCTATTAGTACTTTGCCTATGGTACTCGGTTACTATTTGATCACTAACTATACAGTGATGTGAAGGTTATATTTTGATGTGATGGTATTTTATTTTGATGTTATCATTATGGCATGCTTTAGATTAGCATAGAGTATATTTGAATTAATGTTGTTTTTTGCCTTTGATTAGATTATTGATATTAGATTCATCAGTTTTGTAACACTGTATTGATGAAGGGGATGGAATTGCACCACTTGCTTGTGAGCCCCTTGTGATTCCATGATTTCATCTTCATGGTATGTTTTATTATGATATATATATGCATGTTTGATATATGCTTTGTTTTTAGGTTTACAGGTACAAAATATCGACTCCACTTGGTTCTGCAGGTTTGAGCGTGTCCATTTCCCAATGGTATTTGATTGGGAGATAGTAGCTAGGTTTTATGTGTCAAGTCATCACCCTGGTCATAGTGTGTCGTTGGTTTTAAGTTGGATTTGGTTGCTTTAATGTTATTCAATTTCACCTTGATATTATTTAATTTGCAAGTCAAAAAAGGTAAATAAATGGCATTAAGTATTTAAGTTGTTTATTAAATTTATCTCATTTATTATGTTAGAAGATGTTATTTAATTAATTAATTAATTTAATTTAATTAGTAAAATAATTTAATCTTTGGATTATTTTTATTTTATTGAATTAATTAAATTAATTGAATTGAATTAAGTTATTTTTTAGAATTGATAGATATTTTGTTTGAAAATTGAAAAATGTTTTATTTTGCATTTTTTTTGAGTATTTGAATGCAAAAAGAAGTTTGAAGATATTTTTTGTTTTTGTTTTTCAAAATTTATGTTGGTGGTTGAAAGATGTATTTTATGTTTTCATGGAGTTTTTGGCTATAACCATGAAAATTGAAATAAAAAAAATAAAAAAAGGAGAAGGATTATGGTTTTGGTTTTGGATTTTTTTTGTGGAGAAACTTTGTTGGATTGCTTGGAAGGAGCTGGAATCTATGGAAGAATCATTTCACCATTTGGCATCCTCTCAAGCATTGGAAACTAGGTTTTCTATTTGTTAAATTTATTTATTTTTTGAAAAGATTCATATATTTGATATTTTGGTTGCAAACTAATAGTTTGAGAAACTCATAAAGGAATTATGATGAAAAAAACCATGTTAAATCTTTTAGTAAATTCTGGAAACCACTTTGTTCAAATGATTTTTCTCAAAAAAATTGGACTGATGGCTGTAAATGATCATTTCTAGAAATTATTTGCTCAACTAATTTGTAAATTTCCTTTATCTGTTTATAAATATATATATATATATATATATATGTGTGTGTGTGTATGAATATATATATATACAGTGAATATATACATACATATATATATTTATATATGTATTTCATTGTTTAAATGGTTGCAATAGAGAAAAATAAAACCTTGTCAAAAATTTATGGGAAAATTTAAAATCCGCAGGGTTTCAAGGAAATTTTTTAAGAAATAAAAACATAATAAATTAAAAAATGCAAGTTTGGGGGGGTCGTTGGCGCTCACCTCATAGCCACCCCCATGGGATGCGCTATGGGGGAGTCGCACCCAGCACACTTCACACACGGCCGTACCCACATACTTGGTGGGTCAGGTGTGGTAAACACAGCCGCACCACCAAGTATGGGAGTCGGTTGTGGTAAACACAACTGCCGCCCACATATTTGGTGGGTCGGTTGTGTAAACACAGTCGTGCCCACATCAATGGGGTCGGTTGTGTTAAAAATAGTCACCCCCAAATATGTGGCACACACCCCCATAAATCCTACTCCTTTGGTCTTCAAAATTCATTTTTTATTAAAACAAATATTTTATGTATGTATATATATATATACATACATAGGGTTACATGGTGGGGTGTTACATGGGAAGCTTATTGATTTTGTTGAGGTGTTCTTTGATATGTGGCTTTTTGAGTTGCTTGCAACACGGTACTAAATGATTTTTTCATGTTATGTTTTGGTGGTGGTGGTAGCAGATTAGGAATAGTGTTGACTGTTGTGATGAGAGGAGCCATTGTATTGATGATTGGGATTTGTGTGGTGGAGGGTGTGATTGATATTTTTAGTCCTTGGGAGACCACATTTTGAGATATTTGGGGGGTGGTAGATGATGTGTTGATTGTTGGGGTTGTTTGAATGGTTGCCACCTGTTGTTGTGATATTGATGGCAAGACGAGAGGATATGGTATGATGTTTTGATTTATGATCAGAGTGTTGCTCGGATTTGGTTGATTGATGGTTGGTAAAGGGGGAAGGCTCATGCATTGATTGTTTGGTTGATAGATTTTTAATTTTTGACTTTGATTTAAATCTACCATAGGAAAATATGTTTCAAAATTTAGATTAGAAAAACTCACATTTGTTGTACCATTGAGGTTTGTAGGAGATAATGATCCCATGTATGGATTGTACAAATTCAAGTTTTGAAAATCAATTGGCATCATAAGGCTTGAGTAGTTTGGTTGAATTGGACTACTCATGATGGATGAATCAATTTTATATTCCATGTTCCTTTTGTGTTTTGAACTTGTTGACCTCTAAGGGATTTAGGACCAATGATGAGATGAAGGATGAAAGGGTAAGGGGTATGGGTGTTTGAACTTTTAGGAACTTTGGATCAATGCTAGACTTTAGGAAGATTTGATTTGATTTTTTTTGAGGATAATTTGACTAAGTGTGTTAAGTAAAACAAAGTGATTTTGGATAATGAACTTCTAAACTCTAGGAATTTGTGTTATCCTAGAGTAAACTTGTACACAAGAGGATAATTTGACTAAGTGTGTTAATTCAAGCTATATAATGAACTCCTATACCCCAAGATGTTGGTTTTTATCAAGAGGTAGATTTATCCACAAGAATTGATGATTTGACAATGTGTGTTAAGTCAAATAAGATGATTTTGATTTTGCCTAGAAGTCTAGCATAAATGATGTTTTTAAAGTTTCCAAGAGTTTGTTGGTGAGATGGAATGATAAATGTTTAGGATGGATGAAATGATTGACTTGACCCTAGATGAACCTAAGAGTACTTGTTTACTCGACTAAGATATTGAAGAACATGCTTTTGTCTAAGAGTGTTTCAAACCAAAAGATCAATGTTTGCATAGAAAACGATAAGACCGAATATTTCAAGCATGTGTGTGGGGTTCAATTGGGGTTAATCTTGATTAATGACTTGCTTTTTACCACAATCATTTCTTGCTTAGTTTTTCAAACTAAATGTCCAATTCCCAATGTCTTAATTTTATTTCATCCCACAAGTGCATTATGTGGAAATCAAGGAAATCAAGGCAAAGGTTTCCTAGTGTTGACATTGGAAGAAACAAATTGAGATGTTTGAATATTTAGAATCCTTCAAGAAATAAGTGTTAGAGTAATAAGTTATTATGTTTAATTAATTATATCATATTGGTTAATTAATTAAGTCACTTATTCCTCTAGTTGATTAAGCTAAACATACGCGCATTAATAATTATTTATTAATTATTAAGTGTGCACACTAGGGTTTCATTTAGGGTTTCTTGATCTCCTTCATAAGGATTGATCTCTTTGTAATATTTGATACTCTCATAACGCATTTTACACTTTGAGGTTTACAGATCTTGTTTGTTCTGAATGTCTTTTGCATGTGACAGGTATCCATTTGCATGTAGGTGATCTTGGATTCTAACATGGTATCAGAGCTCCAGATCTATCGCTGCCTATTCGTGATCTGAAGATATGGCTTCTCAGTGAGTTTCAAGTGCAAGGGTTTCTACAGGCATCTTTTTTGAAAGATCTAGGGGTAGCCAAATTTTTGGGACACTATGGGCTCAAACGGACATTGCCATCGCGTTTGCAGTGCCCCAAAACCCTAGAAACACCTGTCAAATTATCCATTTTGGTGAAGTTGGTCCGGGGGGCAAAACTTTTTTGCCGAGGAGGCTATATGGCCTCCCCAACATGCGTTTGTAGACACGAAAATCGAAAAAAAAATTAAAAAGTTGATTTTCTAGGGATTCGTGCTGGCGCTTCCAGTTCACATGGCTCCCGCCACCGCCGCACCACTCGGCGGCCACCAAGTGGCCACCAGCCCGCCACCGCCACCGGTCTTCTCTACTGCAGCATTACCGGCAACGCCCAGCCCCCGCGGGCTCCCACAGACTCGCCCCGGTCATATGGATGACTAGGGGCCCTCGGCCAACCCCTGTGGGCTTCTTCACTGCCGCCAAGGTCCCATGGAGAACCAGGGGCTCCGCCCAGCCCCTTTGCCCTATGCCCACGGTCATATGGCGACCAGCGGCCCAAAATTTTTTGTGGGGGGGCCTGATTTCTGCAGCGACGACCAGATGGCCATCAATTTTAGGCTAGTGAACTGCTGACGTCAGCATGGCGTCAGCATCCGTACAGTGGTGTTTGTCCCCTCCTAACCCTAGTTTTCTCTAAAGAAGCAGTTTTTTTCTTTTTTGCATAACTTGGGCATACGATATCGAAATCAGGCAAACGAGATATCGCCGGAAAGTTGGTTCTGAGCACTTTCATTTGGTGTAGTTTATTTTTCAGTATTTTCCTGTTTTATTGCATTTATTGCTGGTTGAATTCAGATGTACTTTTTATTCTTTCAAGCTCATAAATTTTTGCCACGATCTCTGATTTTCGCTATCTTTGCGGCGTTGGAAAGGTATTGAGGAGCTTTATGGTTTTGTCCATGCACTTTTTTCTGTACCTGTCCCAGGTTTTTCGTTATTCTAGATTTGACCCGATGGGTGTTTTGGAGATTACCTGGATATTTTGGCAGTTGGGAGAGTGCCTCTTGCATCTTTGCACTTTGTTTTCAGTAATACATCATTCAATAATCGACTGTTGCTTCATAGATTCCATTGTTGTTCCTATTTGGAGTTTTTGAGTGTTCCATGGCATCGGGTCTGTTGTTGCATCATTATGATTCTGATATGGTTTCTTGTAGATAGAAGTATCTTTCCTTGCTTGACAGATTGTGGTTCCAGTGTTACTCTACAGCGTTCTTCCAGTGCTTCTTTGCAGCATGTCATATCATTGTAGGGGGGTTTTGTCCCACTGGGTTTTCCTCCTCTACCTCTTTCTTTCATTTGTAAATGGGTACCTAATCAGGCCTAGTTGTCGGGACCCATCTTTGCTTGCATGCATCTTCTTCTAGTGTTTTAGCTTCTTCCTAAGTTCATCTTAAGGGGGGGTGTTAGAGTAATAAGTTATTATGTTTAATTAATTATATCATACTGGTTAATTAATTAAGTCACTTATTCCTCTAGTTGCTTAAGCTAAACTTAGGCGCATTAATAATTAATTATTAATTATTAAGTGTGCACACTAGGGTTTCATTCAGGGTTTCTCTTTTAGGGTTTCTTGATCTCCTTCATAAGGATTGATCTCTTTGTAATATTTGAGATTCTCATAATGCATTTTACACTTTGAGGTTTATAGATATTGTTTGTTCTGAATGTCTTTTGCATGTGACAAGTATCCATTTGCATGCAGGTGATCTTGGATTCTAACAATAAGAACCCCTATAGACAAGAAGTAACATGTGGACACCTCCAAGGTATTTTTTCTTCCAAAGGGTTTGAAATTTTGATGATTCGTTGAATGTTTGTTTTCCACTATTTTAGATCCAAGCAAAGTGTTTTGATTCCAAGAACATGCACAACCCTAAGATGAAGAGACAATATTTGTTAGGATCCCACTTAGATAAATCTAGCTGCACATATTCAGTGTGGATGATTATATTCTTGACCACACACACTCCCCCTTACAGTGCACTCGCTTCTCGGATCAGACAAGCATCAGTACCCATGAATCTCCCATGGCATACTTTTCATCTCTACAATAGAACCACATGTATACGTGGGGTGGCTTCAAAGGACATGACCTTTTGCACCAACAAATAGATTAGGATTTTGGCCTTTGCTAAACAAGGGGTCTTAATATGGGAATTTCATTCATGGGGGACCATCCATGCGGTGAGAGACCATTTTTTCCCTTCTCGTCAAAATAATCCTCATGATTCTCGAACTTTCCTTGAGAATCCACACTTTATACTATTTGGAAGTTGCTTGGCTTTAGCTTGTTCCTAGTTGGGTCATTCCCTTGGGTGATTAATTTTTCCCACAAGGTAGGCCCTCTAAGATAAACAAAAGTGAGCAAGCATATCCCATAGTTCAATCAATCTTTGTTGAAAAACAAAGGGAGAACAATCGCAATATGCCACACTCACACTCGCAAGATTGATTCAATTTTTAGGTACCCAAATTGAAATGTGAAAGTAATTACCTAGACAATTTAATATCACCACCAAGACTTTTGATTCTCAATATCGCAATAAAGCGCGAGAGAATCGCATACGTTTTTTTAGTGATATTACCTTGGGTAAGTAATTACAAGACAAGAAAACACTTGTTCATTTTAATCCTTCAAAGCAAAAATGAATTATTTTTAAGCACCAAAGGAAAGATGAAATTTGTCTTGTTCAATTTTTAACCTTGAAACAAATCTAGTAAGTTGTTCTAAAGTTATTTTTAACCCTTTGTTGCAAAATTGAAAGCTTTTGTAGTGTTCTTTTTAGAGCCCAAAAGAAATTTAGTGTGTCCTAAAAGCATGAAGGTAACCAAGTCCTTAGAAAGGGATTATAAGTTCTCTCAAAGTGTTTAAAAACACTTGATACAATGAGAGGATAAAATCATAAAGAACCCTTGGCTTTGTTTTCCTTCCTTCACTTTTGATCAAGAAATTTCTTTTTTTGACAGATTTCAACAATTATTAGATTTTTCCATTTTTGGTAATTTTTCATGCATAACTTTGAGAGTCCTATTTTTTCCCAAAAACTTTCTAAAACTAAGATAGGATGAATTGCCAACTAGAAAAAAACACTAAATTGGCATTTTGAGGGCCAAGATGAAAGTTTGAAGCCCCGAAAATGTGTCGAAATTGCCACCAATTGACTCACCATTAAATAAAAATATTAATGCTACCTCATAACGAAATCGCCTGTAAAATTTAAATTGCCTATAAAATTTCAGCCAGAACCCACATCCGAGTCAAAAGTTATGACCTTGAGAAGTTTTTGCATCACAAAAAAAGTTAAAAATAATCAGAAATCTGCGTTTTACCCAAGTCCAATGGTGCAATCCATGGGTGTGGTGTTGTTTGAGAAGGCCAGCAGTGCAATATAGTGTCGCTAATGACTGAGAGCGGCGCTCTATAGAAAAATAGTGACCGTGATTGTGGCGATGTTTGGCAAGCGCGCAGTTTTTAATTTGGAAAACCAGCGATTGAGTTTGAAATTTGAATTTTTCAAGTGGGAAGACTCCAACGGCAGACTTTAGAATTTAGGAGCGGTGCAATATAGAGCCATTGGACTGTTAGCGATGCAATTTGGCATTGTTGGACTATGAGTGGCGTAGTTTCCTATGAGCTGCAAAACAAACACAAAAAAACATAGAATTTTTCAAAAAATGTGATGAAATCCTTCAGATTCGCCCTCCCTCTAGTGCCAAAATATGAACCCCGATCCTAGACCTGCACAAACACAAGAAAAAAACACATTGTTAGATCCATATGCAAGCAAGAACAAGGATTCCCCATGAAATTCATTAGCAATGCTCAAAATAGGAAAAATGAAGAACAAAACATGGAAAGCAAATGAAATCTTAATTAAACATGCAAACTCTTAATCCCTTGGGGGAGTTGGTGTCAATTTGTGTGTAGGAAATGGCTCTTTCCCAACTCCTATGATGCAATTTTGATGAGTGATCCACTTTGATGAAGATTCAATCAAGTTGCATGATGAAAAATCTGCAAAGCCTAGCTAAGATCTTGATAAAATAGATGAAAATAGATATGATTGAGGATGCAGTTGAGTATAGTAAGTTCACTCAAATTATGGATGATATTGCAATAGAGGAGGCCTCTATTTATAGATTTGAAGAATGGAAGATTGAAAGATTTGGGTGAATGTGGGACAAAAGACCAACCAATAAGAGAAGGCCACTTGTCCACATGTGATTGGAGGAGGAATGAACACATTTTTGTCAATGTGCATGATAGTTGCTATGAGATTCAAATTTGAAATTTGAATGTGACATGTTGGAGGGAGAAGGAAATGGATTTAATGTCACTTGGCTCAATGCAAAGAAAATGTAAGAGGCTTTTAATGCCTTGTTGGAAGTGCCCATCCCTTTTGGAGGGATTTTTGAATTGGAAGAATATTCCACAAAAGATACCCTTTTGAATGGAAATTGATGAATTAATAAATCAAATAAATTGATTTATCGTGCAAGTTGCAAAATTTAGAGGATTGGAGTTATTAGGATTAGCATTAATCGGGATTTGATTAATTAAGAGGGGAATTAGCTGATTTGACCATTTTGACTTAGATTTCAAGATTTAAATAAATCAAAATGAGAGGAATAATGATTTTAGACTTAATTAAATAAAGTTTGATTTATTTAATTAAAGAGAATGGTGTTAGTTTTAAATCAAATAAAGATATTTTTTATAATTTAAATAAGATGACTTTAGAGATTTAATTAAATAAAGTGAATTATTTAATTAAAAGAGGGATGATCAAATTAAACAAAATGATTTCTTTAATTAATAGATGAGAATGACTTAATCAGATAAATTTGTTTTATTTAATTAAGAGAGGAAATATGATGAATTTAATCAAATAAATATTATTTAATTAAATTAATTATTAAGGGGGGTGATTTAGGAAGAAACAATGTTAGTAAGATCAGGATCAGGTGTGTAGGATCAACTTGTATATTTTTCGTGTCTACAACTAGTATGGGTGCAATGCGATAAACGAGATATGTACAAGAGTTACATAAGATATAATACAAACAAAAGACCATTGTAGATATACTTCAATAGGAACATATAGTTCTTTAACATAAGGAAGAAAGTTATGATAATGATACTTCAAATGGATACTAATCTTAAGAGAGGTAGAAAGCGAAACACTTAGTTTTCTTATTTTTAGCCATTGATATATCTTTCATTTAGTTGTGGTCATATTGTTCAATAATACATAGGATTTATTAACTCTACCTTGTTTAAATTGTCCTAGTGTAGCCTTTGGCCTCATAGATAAACCTGTAAAGAGAAAAAAAAATAGAGTTATTAGCTTATGTGGATAAATAATAATGTTGAATAATAGCAAATAGATTTAGCCCAACCAAGGCCCTCTTTGTAGTGTTATTTTTTGCATCGCCCTACCCTTACAAACAAAGTAAATAAACAAATGAATAAGATGAGGAAATGACAAAACTGATCTAAGGGCTCGTGTTTGGCAGAATAGGGAGCAACTTTATCTTTTATGGCAAACCTTTTGTCTTGAGTACCCTTCAAATCTGATAGTCTTATATGATTCTCTCAAGGCGAGTAACTTGCAATGTTGTTGACCAAGCACTCGGTGTTCATAGGGAGGCTAATATTAAGTTAGCATATTAATTTGTATGGCAAGATGAAATTTGATTCCATACACAATAAAGTGGTTAAGTGCCATTAGAGAGGTTGCTATAATTGTCTCAACATCTGCATTAAGGTTGTCCATAAAAATAAAATAAAATAAATGAAAACCACACAACAATTAATGGTGGGATCAATGCATCCACCATCCTAGAAATTGGACATACAACCTAAACCAGAAAGAGTATTGGGGATCAGCTCATCACCTTTCCCTAAGCATTTTCTTAGATCGCTTTAGGTTTATTCTAGCTTTCTTACTGAATTTTTTGGTAGGATATTGACTAAGACGTACGTATGATTCTATCCCAATAAGATCCCTGTCAGAGGATAGTAATGAATGTCTAGTAAGATAAGATGGTGGTAAGAAATGGGTATTTAATTTTGTTAAGTAATGTTGTGTTAAGTCACCCGAAGGAATTTAAGTTTTATTATGCTCTTGGCACTTGATTTAGACATCACATAATAATCTTCCTTCAATTTTTTTATTTAAAAAAAGGCGCATTATTGGCTTAGCTTTGCAACACAGAGATCTGGTAAATAAAAATATAGAGATTAGACAATTATGATCCCTTTTCCACCATGTAAGTTCTACTTCAAACTACACATGTATTTTGAAACATTTCAATTGCATCGTTCCTCATCAACCAAGGAAGTTGTGTCATGTCAGTCAGACATACTTAACACAAGGTACTAGCATTAAAATTCATACACGAATATGAATGAATGAGAGATTTTAATGTTGTCCACGAGATCAAACAACCTATGGGACTGAGAACCAAAAAAGCTAATAAATATCCAAACTCTTTTCAATGTTGGATCTTCTACTATGAATTTTGACCAAAAAACTAGCAATCTTGTTGATCTTCTCCTCCTCAAATAACTCATGCAGATTGTTAGCCTTTAAGCTACTCTCAAACTGGGTGTGGATGTCCCCATAGGCAATGCAATCCATGATAAAGTTCCATTTCATCTCCACCACCCCCTCATTACAAAAAGTGAAAATTCTATCCTCCCATGCTTCCTTAGGTATCGTCCACCTTTCAATCTCACACCTGAGATGGTGCGAACCGATTCTCAGCTGAGCAATTAAAATCCTTGTTTTACCTTTAATAGCTGCCCCTAAGTAGGTTTTTCCATTGTGCTCCCAAGTTGGGTTGAACTCTTTGACATAGTGAGTTTTATTTCGACCAATCGGCTTTGTCCACATGGCAGTCCTGAATTTATTTGCAACATAATTTTGTATTTCTTCATTGGTATTAGGGCACTCACACAAGCTAATGTTCCACTTGTTTAGCCATTTGTTATTTTGTTTCATCCATTTTTTCTTCCTACGGTCTAAGACCTCTTCAACAAAACTTTTGGGCCAATAGTGATCATCCATGTTTTCCACTTTATTTAGATAGTCTTGTGTATATATGGTAGGCAACCCTCTTATGTGTTCATATATATTAAAATGAACTAATTTAAATTTTAAAAATAAAAATACTAAATACAAATTTATAATCAATTTTGATTAACTTTTAAGTTTTTAATTTTAATTTTAAAATTTTAGTTTGTTAGTAAATATAATAACATATTCCTTGAATATCATGATGGTATCCTTCTATTTTATGTCCATGTATATAGAAACTAATAGGAACACATAAATATGGGATTGACCTCATAGTGCAACGGTTAAGTTGCAAGGGTAGCAGTTGGGTTGTCTAAGGTTCGAATCCCACGGTGGATTGTGGGATTTTTGCAGGGAGAAAGTAGTTGTGGTTTGAATCTCATGGTGGATAGTGGGATTGGTATAGGGAGAAAGTAGTTGTGGATGGTCAACAAAGGCAACAAAGGCAGCATCGACAATAGATCTAGCCTCACTGGTTCATAGCTCCAATCAAAAGCGATGGGTGCTACCCCTTAACAGCGATTTAAGAAGATGCTTTAACCAATCAAATTAGAGGAAAACCTCTTTTATAAAAATAAATATATTATTATAAATATATTGAATAATTTTATTAATTTAAAGATTATTTTATTTATAGAAAAATTATATTATTTTATTTTAAAATTATTTAATAATTTTATTTGTATTTTTTAATTTAAAAAATTGTTTTGTTTAAATAAAAAATTATTGTGTATTTAATTATTATTAGAATAATCATTTTTATAATATTAAAAATATATATTTATTTATTTATTTAAAAACTATTTTTTTTTTAATTTAAATTTTATTTTATTTTATTTATTTAAAAATTTAAAATATATATTGTTTAAATATCCAAAACAAAAATCTCTAAATACAATCCTATAACCATCAAAAGAATTTCCTCCCTATATTTAGTAAGTGATAGTTTATCAAAAATTGAGCTAAATTCTTAAATAAAGAAATTTATTAATACCTATACTTATCTATATATAGAGAGAGATAGTGTGAGTTAGAACTTAAAAGCAGGATTGCTTGCAGTTTTTGAAAGGCTTGTTGTGCATTTCTATTTTAGGATTGGGAAAAAACTCATAATTGTGGATATAATTCAGTTATAGGTCATGAAACATTGTTATCGAAATGTTTTTGAATGAGCCCTTGATCAGCTAGTGAAGGTCGAGAGTGTGCATGGGTAACTTGCAACCTGGAGAAACTTGTTGTCCGATAAAATATTCTTCTATAAAAGAGTGGGATGGAGCTGAAAGGAAGTAGAGGTATAGAACAATGCTTCCAACACTAATATATGAAGGAGAGATAGTGTAGATTCATACAAATCTTTAAACTATTACAATCAAAGAAACACACTCAAATACACACATAAAAGAAGAATACCATAACACACAAATTTAAGTGGGGAAAACCTTTCTAGGTAAAAAACTCCACACACCAAAATCATAGTACTTTGTATTATCACTAACATACAATTACAATACAGTATCAGCACTAAGATTCTTTGAGTGTTCACCAATCTTCAACAAGAACTAGGATAATATTGGTAGCATAACAATGTCTTAGAAATTATCAATTTTCAATCTTCTCAATACTCTAAGGAATAGAGTGTTTAATAATCATCAACAACTACAAATGGATGGATTATTCATATGCAATAACCGAAACAAACCCTAGTTTAAACTATCAATTACAAACTAGCGTGCATGGATCACTTAATGCAATCCTGATCACTGCAGCCACTAGTAGAGAACTCAACTTCCACTGCTCACATGCAAACTCATTGCAAGTTAAACTCCTTCATGTGATAAATTAGTCATCACCATTGAAAATAGGTTCAATCATCCATCATTGACACAAGTTGAGACAAAAATTTATCTCAACAATCTCCCACTTGTCGAAGACCTATCATGAAGTCATCTATAATCAACTATTTAGGGCCCCAAGGCCCATGGAAACAACACACCATCTAAAATTCTCAGTGCTCACTATCTTCGTCAATGCATCTGCAACATTTCTCAAAGTGTCAACCTTTTCCAATATCACCTTTCCATGTTCTACCATATCACGAACAAAATGAAACTGAACATCAATTTGTTTTGTTCTGGCATACAAAGTGGAATTATTTGCTAAGAAAATAACAGATAGTAATTTTTCCTACATCAAAACCAATATTAAAACACAATCTCTTAAGCCAAATAGCTTCCTTGCAAGCATGAGTAGCTATCATGTACTCTTCTTCTATCGTGGAAAAAATGACTATAGCTTGTCACTTAATCATCCAACTTATAGCATGACCATTCATCATGAACACATATCCACTGGTGGATCTTCTACTATCAATGTCACTTGCACAATCTGAATCCACATATCCGTGAATACTTATAGAATGTTTAGAACTAGTAAGATAACCATGATAAAATAGGGAATACTCATAAGTACCCCATAAATATCTGAGCACTCTCTTATTGTATCCCAATGTACCCATCCAGGATTAGCCATATACTGACTAAGGACTCCCACTGCTTGGGAAATGTTTGGCCTCATACAAACCATCGCATACATCAGACTACCAAAAAATCTCACATATGGTACTTCGGTCATGTCCTCCATCTTAGTAGGAGATTTTGGAAAATCCTCCATAGAAAGCTTCATCCCCCACATCATTGGAACAACTAACTGCCTGCAAGTTGCCATGTTGAATCTCTCCAACACTAAATTCACATAGTTTCTTTGTCTTAACCAAATATTTATGTTAGCTCTATCTCTTTTGATCTCCATCCCTAGAATATACCTTGTTGCACCTAGATCCTTCATCACAAACTGTGCTGACAACTGAGACTTCAAATCTGAAATCAAACTCATAGCATTCCCAAAAAATAACATATCATCTACGTACAATGCAATTATGAGAATGTGATCATTGTCAGATTTGTAATATACACAATGGTCAGATTTAGATCTTATAAATCCCATAGACAACACAAAGGTTTCAAATTTTTGGTACCACATCCTAGGAGACTACTTAAGACCACATAAAGACTTCTTCAACTTGCAAACCAGTTTTTCTTTACCTTTTACCATGAAATGCTTTGGCTGTGACAAATAGATCTCTTCCTCCAAACCACCATGAAGGGACGTTTTCTTCACATCCATCTGTTCCACTTCTAGATCATACTTTGTTGCAAGTGATAACAGGAACCAAATAGATGTCAGCTTCACAACAGGAGAGAATATCTCACCATACTCAATTCCCTCCACCTAAGAATACCCCTCTGAAACCAATTGTTCCTTGCACTTTTCAACACTACCATGAAGACCACATTTCTTCTTTAACACCCATTTACATCCAACAAGTTTTCATCCTTTAGGCAAAGGTGTCAGATCCCATGTACTATTTTTCTTCAAAGCAGCCATTTTTTCATCCATGGATTTCATCCAAGAATCTGCATCACTTATACTCATAGCCTCTCTAACAATCCTAGGCTCATCGGTGTTAGAAATCAAAGCAAAAAGACAACTAGAATACAACAACAAATAACCAAATATTTTTGGTGAATAATTAAACCTTTCTAGTGGTCGCCTATCACATGTAGACCTCCTAAATTGTTGAGGTTGAGGTTCTACTTATTTAGAACTTTCAGAGTTGCTTGGGCTCTCCTCATCACCAAGTCCAACAAGACTACGTAGTTCATTTTTCATCAAAGTAAGTGGAATTTGAACTACCTCCTTCTTTTGCTTCTCCTCTTTCTCTAGTTGCAACTCAACTGTGGAAGGCTTCAACTACCAAAATATTACACTTTTACTTTGGAGAACCTTCTCAGCCACTAGATCACAAAGCTTGTACCCCTTCACACTGACACCATAGCCAATGAGGATACACTTAACTGCCTTGTTCTCCAACTTAGACCTCTTTACACTTGGAATATGTGCATAAGCTTCACAATCGAAAGTTCTCTTAGATGTCTCATTGAAGGCTTCTTACCACACCATGCCTCAAAGGGTGTCTTTTCAACAAGAGTTGATGTAGGAGATCTATTGATTAGATAACATTCAGTGGCTACAACTTCAACCCAAAACTTCTTCTCAAGACCAACACCACTCAACATACTCCTAGCCCTCTCCATCAACATCCTATTCACCCTCTCTACAACTCCATTTTTTCGTGGGGTGTATGGATTTTTCCTATGTCTCTCAATCTCGTGCTCCTTCCAGAACCTATCAAATTCTTCCGAACAAAACTCACCACCATTGTCAATCCTCAAACATTTAATCTTTCAATCAATCTGATTTTCAACTAAAGCCTTAAACTTTGTAAACTGATTAAAGACTTCATATTTAATTCTAAGGAAATAAACAAATGTCCTATTGTAATCATCTATGAAAGACACAAAATATACATTTTTTTTTAATGAAGGAACATTCACAGGACCAAACACATCTGCATGAATATAGTCCAAAACCCCAGATTACTTATGAGAACTGGAATAAAAAGAAACGCAATTTTTTTTACCATATACACAATGTTAGAAAAATTCGAACTCAAGATTACAATTATCAAGGCCTTCAATAAGGCTTTTATTTTTTCAGGGCTCTAAGACCCTTTTCACCAATATGACCGAGTCTTTGGTGCTATAACATTGTCTTCTCATTTGGAATCTTCATCTCCAAATAATTTTCACCCTTAGGTACCCAAAAAGAATGGCCATCAGATGTAAAAATAATAGACTTATTCATTGTTAGATATGATGGTGAGAATGAAGAATCCAAAGGCCTTTTCTTTGGAGTATCAGAAGAACTATTACACTGAATAGTGCATGCATCCATCTTGTATAGAGTGCCAATATGAACACCCTTAGCCAAATCCATAGATCCTCTTGTCATCTTACATCCTCCATTCGATAAAACAACCTACACACCGGGCTGATGCAAGAAGTTGGGTCCACAAAAAACTCAAAAAGTGGAAGTGTTTTTGCTGTTTTCCAGAATTTGTCACACTTGAACTGAAAATTTGAGGCACTTACACAATGAATTTTTAAAAAAGTCAGTAATATGAAATTTAGAGATTTGAATCTAGTTTATAAATATGTAAATTATTCAAATACCCAGATTGTAGAAACTAAATTTTGATAAAGATCTATAAAAACCACTTTTTAAAAGTCCCTGTTTTTTTACCATACCATGCACGTGTACGGACAACACTTTTTGAATCAAATAAAAGTATTTTACTAATTCCTTTTGGGGAAAGAGAGCTAACAACATGAAGATTGATGAGGAATTTTTTTTGTAATTTTTTGTTGAATATTTTTTTTATTATTTAATTTTTATTGGCCTTAATTGTTGTTTTTAAAAATCAACGTGTACGGACAGCATAATTTGACCTAAACTAAACTTTTTTTGAATTTTTTTTTTTTCATTGTGTAAAGAATTGTCTAAAGATTGATGTCATATAATTTTTTTTCTAAAAGCTTTAACCAAAAAAAAGTTATTAAAAAACAAAAAAAGTCTGATATTTCAAGTTTAATGACTAGTTTGCTTTGAAATTAATTAAAAAATAGAAAATATAATCCAATCTTAATAAAAATTATATATTTAAAAACTAGACATCATGTTTTGTAATGGGTTTTAATTTTATAGATTGATTCAGAAAAAAAATTCAACCATATTGTCAAAGTTGAACATTCTTCTTCAATCTGCCTTAGTTTTTTAGTTGCAGGTCAAAGGCTAAGGCTCGGATTGCCAAAGCTTTCCCGAACCTAAAACCAAGTCTCCAAGCGGGTTGGGAAACAAATTTTTTAATAACGCATACGCGTTATTGAAACAAAACGCATATGCGTTTCATAATGCGTACGCATTATATTTTTACCTGTTGGGTAAAGGTAACGCGTACGCATTATGAAACACGTACGCATTCCTTTTTAAGAACGCGTACATGTTTCATAACGCGTATGCATTTCTAATATATCTGTTTATCTTGATTTGACATTTTCTGATACAGTACGGTTTTCCTGCAACATTCTTTTTCTGCAGTACGGCCCGCAAGTTCAATTTTCTGCATTTTTTATCACAAATTTGTCTTGTGCAGGGCATATTCTATTGCAAATTGGTTGAAAAGTCAAGTGCAGGTTGAATCTTCTGAAGTGGAATCAAGTACAAGAATAATTTACAAGAAGATTCAAAAAACAAAATTTGGATGTATTCATGATATTTTTGTGTACTTCAAAGTTCAAAGAAGAAAGGATCTTCATAGTACAAAGTGTTATTTGAATATTTGAAGGAGATAAAAATTTGAAAATTGGTTACAAGTAAATCATTTGTTTTTTCATCAAAAAGGGTTTTGTAACCATGGGATCAAAACAAAGACAAAGAAAAAAGTGTAGAATTTCAATGACACCCGAAGAAATTCAAGCAAATAAAGATATGGAGGCAAAAAGACAAAAAGATAGAAGAGAAAGAATTCATCAAATGAAAAATTTGGAAGCATCTACTTCAATGAATGTTGAAGAGAAAGTCATGAATGATGAAATGAATGTAGATGATGCAAATGTGGAGATGGTGAATATAGAAGAAAATACAATTATGGAGAGAAACTCAACTATGTCTTCAACTACAACTTTGAATGATATGGAAACAGTACATATGCAAACAGCTTCGGGTATGTCTTCAAATCCACCTCCCAATGATATGGAAAATGCACCTATTCAAACAATCTCTCCAGGTATTCTTTCAAACCCAAGTCTTGATAATATTGATTTTGCTTGTTTAGATGAAGTTGGATACACCATTGATGATATCAATAATTATAGGGTTGAAAGAATGCAAAAACAAAAAAATGATGAAAATATATCTTATGAGAATGCAAATGCTAATCAAATCCCTCATATTGATGAAAATGAGAATGAAATCTTTTTTACTTTTGAAAATGAAAATGGAACCCCTTGTGTGAATGAAAATGAAACCCCTTGTATGGATGAAGATGAAAATGTTTTTTTTACAATTGAAAAAGATGTGTTAGATAACCTTCGTGGTAAAGTTTCTTGGAGACAAATTAGAACTTATGGAAATAAAATATATAAAATGTTTTTTTATAGAAAGAAATTAGGATTCCAATGTCAACTCATGGTGCAATTGATGAGAATGTGGAAAATGAGAAAAGTGATGAAAAAATTAGGTATTTTTGTAAAACCAAAAAAGAAAGATGATTCAGTAGAACAAGTCATTTCTAGTGTTGCTAATGCTATTGATTTTATAGGTAAGAAAAGTCGATCTAAAGATAAAAATGTGGCTCGTCGTGCAATAACAACTACTTTAGTTGATAAAGCAACTTCAAATAAAAGAATGTTAAGTAGGATTAGTAAATGTATAAAAGTAAATCCCAAAACTTTGATTAGAGCTGCTAAAAGAAGAGAAAATATTGAAAATGATCCAATTAATCAATGTTGGAGTTTTAGTGGTAGACTCCCAAGATCAGACATGAAATTAACTAATGAAATTAAATCTTTAATCGATAAATTTTGGCATGATAATACAAGAGTATCACCTAACATTAGAGATGTCTTAAAATTAAGGGTGGGTTCCAAAATTCGTGTACCTCATCCAAAGCATCTCTTAGATATGACTCAAACTGAATTATATAAAAAAAATTTAGATGCTTCAATCTTACCATTGAATATTAAAATAAGTCAAAGATCATTCGAAAAGTGTAAACCTTGGTATGTTAGAATTAATAAGCAACGAATTTCTTGTTGTTGTAAGACTCATGTACAATTTTGTTATTATTATGATAGTTTTCGATATATACGATGCACTTTGCATGTTAACCAAATTATGCAGGACATTTGTGGTATTAATATGCCACCTGAAAGAATCAAAGATTTTATATCAGGTTTGTTTTGTGAACCCTCTAACGGAAACTTATTTTATTTAAAATCATGTATTTCTAGAGAATGTGATAGATGTGCTAACTTTTCATTATTAGGTGAATGTATGCATGAAAGTAGTTTAAATGAATTTGGACAACAATTAGTAGATGTAAAAAGATTCAAAAATGTTGAGTATTCTTTAAAAGATGGAAAAACTGGAAAACGTTGTGAGCTAATTATGGAAAAAAATATTGTGCATGCATTTATTAAAGAATTTAAAGATAAGATTGTACCTAAATATGTTCAACACTCTCAATATGCTCATTGGCTTGATAATCAATTTCGTTTATGTAAAAACACATTCCCAATTGGAACTATATTGTCGGTTGTTGATTTTGCTGAAAATTATACTCTTGCTCCATAAGAAGAAATTCAATCACAGTATTATAATTCAGTGCAAATATATATTTTTGTTCATATTTTTTATAGACATGCAGATGATAGTAGAGAAGATAATAGAAAATTTTTGAGAGAGTACCATTTTTATGTAAGTGATAATCAATTACATTCATCTGAGTTTGTTCAATATTGTTTTGATATATTTTACAAAAATTTAAAAAAAAGAGGAATTCAATTGCTAGAACATCTCATATGGTCAGATAATTGCATGGGTCAATTCAAAAATGCTAGGATGTTTTATTGGTTATGTAGAGTTCATAAGGAAAATAATATCCAGCACATATGGAGTTTTTTTGAAGCCGGTCATGGTAAGGGAGAACATGATGGAGCAGGTGCATGTGTGAAAAGAGCTCTTGCTAGAGAGCAACTAAAATTTGAGGATGCTGCAAAATTTAGAGATGCACATGCAATTGTAGATTGGTGCAATACCAAATTATCTACAAGAGTAAGTGAGAGCTCAATAATTCACCGCTTCTTTTGGTTAGTTGAAGAAAATGATATTTGTTCTCGACAAGATTGTGAAACAATTAATGGATCTGCAAAATGGCATTCATTTAAGAGTTCGAATGCAAACACATGGACAATATGGACAAGGGATTTGGCATGCTTTTTTCAATTTTGTATTGCAGGTGATTGGGAGGCTTGTGAAAATATGGAATGAGTTGAACAATGGCAACAAAGAGCCTTAACACCTACATCGACACATGTTCAACATGGAACAATAATTGAAGATAATCAAGCGTTCGCATCAAATGATTATGATTGTGTTTCTGATCTTGTACAAGAAGGTACATTATTTATTGAGATGAATTTTATATGTATGCATGTTTATATACATGAATTAAATATAAGTCGTGCTCTTTATTGAATTTTTTATCTATTTTTGTAGGACATGTGTATGTTGTTGTTGCACCCGAGGGGAATGAAGAGGAGACAGAGTACTGGTTGGCTAGATGTCACGGGAGGCCTGCTAATAAAGTTCTATGGACACTTTCAATGGATGATCATGAGACAATCATAGATGCATTACAAAAAAGAGAGGATGTGGATGGTACAAAAGAGTAAATAAATATCGGTAAGTATATCTAGTTGTATGTATATATTTAATTGATATATATATTTGTCATTAAATTCATTTCCTTATTAAAGTTTTATATCATTTTTTGTTTCAGGTCTCCCTTGATACAAAAAAGAGAGGAGATGCACTCTTATTACAATGGAATTCGAATCTACAGATAGGTAACTATATATAGTTGTAGATACATTTAGTTGAGAGTATAAATATAAAACTAAATTTAACTCATTGTAATTTTATAAAAAGTTTATAATTTATTTCATATCCCCTTAAGCCATCCTCGTATGTGCCATTAATCCATCTACTTGCATCCCCTTTAAGTCTCTCTATTAATTCCCCTTAATTCATTCTATTAGGACCCCTTAATCCATATCCTTGTATATTTATCCTTAATCCATCCTCTTGCATCCCCTTAAGTCACTCTCTCAACACCCCTTAAGACATCCCCTTAAGCCATCCCCTTAGGTCACATGGTTTAGAGTTTAGGGTTTCTAGGGTTCATGAGATGCTTAGAATAACAAATTTATATGGATTAATGGTTTAGGGTTGATCTCCTAGGATTTAGGTCATGTGGTTTAGGGTTTAGGGTTTCTAGGGTTCATGTGATGCTTAGAATAACAAATTTATATGGATTAATGGTTTAGGGTTGATCTCCTAGGATTTAGGTCACGTGGTTTAGGGTTTAGGGTTTCTAGGGTTCATGTGATGCTTAGAATAACAAATTTATATGGATTAATGGTTTAGCGTTGATCTCCTAGGATTTAGGTCATGTGGTTTAGGGTTTAGGGTTTCTAGGGTTCATGTGATGCTTAGAATAATAAATTTATATGGATTAATGGTTTAGGGTTGATCTCCTAGGATTTAGGTCACATGTTTTAGGGTTTAGGGTTTCTAGGGTTCATGTGATGCTTAGAATAGCAAATTTATATGGATTAATGGTTTAGCATTGATCTCCTAGGATTTAGGTCACGTGGTTTAGGGTTTAGGGTTTAGGGTTAAGGGTTTAGGACCCTTAAATCATATCCTCTTACATGTACCCTTATTCCACAATCTTGCATCCCTTAAGTCACTCGCATAATTCCCCTTAAGCCATTCTCATAGGACCCATTAAGCCATACCTTAGGGTTCATGACATGCATCCCATTCATCCATCCTATGGAAAACATCATTTGAATTTTTATGAAGTTTATAAGATCCAATTTTGTAACTTTTACTATATATTTACTTAAATGAATCAAAAAAATTATAGAACTACTTACAGTTTACATTAATTATTTTTGCAGGTTCTCATCAAGTCGGTCTACCATGCGATTGTCACTGAAAAATTATTTTATCAAGAGACTATGTAAATATCAATTTTTGGTCTTCACGTAAAAATTGATAAGCTAAATAATTGGATATACATGTGCACACATATATGTTTCATCATGTTGTATAGTTGTATGATTTTCAATTAACTTATTAGTAGCATTTTAAAAATCTCATTCCAATTTTATAGATTATACATTTCATATAATTGTTCAAATATTTTCTAGAATTGGAAAATAGTTAAAATTACGCGAGCTCTTAATTTATTATGAATATAATCTAAACTCTTTAAGGAATATTTAAATTTATCACCTTTAACCATGTGATAAATTATATATTTATGAAATTTGATTGTAGAGATAAGAATTTATATCTAGTGCATGTATTACTTGAAAATTAGATAAAATATCTAGATCTACATATACATATGAGTGCATATAATCATCAAAATGAACATAACATGATCATAATTGACTGCATATATATAATCATCACATTAAAGTCATCTGATATAAATAAACAAAAATATGTATATGTCAAGTCCAACACATAAAAGTTTAAATAAAACTAGAGATGTCTGGTCTATTTAAAATTTAAAACCATTTAACTATCAGGTTGATCAGTCAAATCAAGTCTCCTCTTTGTTCTAGGTCGATTAGATGTACCTACATCATGCTATAAAAGAGTACAAGTAACTTGAAATTAGATTTAAATTTATTTATAAATTTTGATATAATTAAACATATTTAAACCTGACAAAATATAAACTTTTGGATTAAAAAAAATTAATTAATTAAATATCTAGTAAATACAATAAAAATGATTTTTAAGACATGAATAATTTACCATATGATCATGTGGATCTACTAGAACATTTTGTTCAATGGGTAGCATAACTGTCACTTGAGAAGATTCAAATGCCTGATCTACTATATCCTGCATATTCATACAAAGCAATCAATATGTTAAAACCTCGAATATATATATATATATATTTAAAAAATCCATAAAAATTGTTTAGGATATTTACTAAAGTTTACAACCTTGAATGATATGACCTCAAGATCACGCACCTAAGATTGCCCATGCATAAATGCTGACGATGTCTCAGGTGCACCTGCAATGGGTGTCTCATGAAATGCCTGCATATATATGTACAACAATTTGTATAGATCATTCACGCATGTGTATGTAAATGTAAAAATTAAATTAGATCTATGGTGTGTATTTTATTCAAACTTAACAAACTTTTTGAAAGAATGCACCTGAGCTGATGATGACTCAGGAGTGCTCACCACAACTTGTGCTTGGTCAGCACTAGGCATGCTCATCTGACCTCCTTGCATCTAGATATAATATATATCAATCACACATCATGTGTAAACATTCAAAATAAATTAGATATATATATCCACACAAACTAAATTTAATATATATTGGTTTAAGTACCTGACCAAAAGGTGAGCCCATATCTACAACACTCGACATATAGACATGATCATTTTGAGTTTCAGGCATTGTCTGATCATGTGTCTACACCAAACACTTATTGAATTAATATTGTATTATATATATAATTTGATGTTATTATTTAAACATGAATTTTGCACATTCCAAAAAAATATATTAAGTTCAAAAGATGAACATACCTATGTAAGATGATGCTCAGAATATAGTAAATCCATAAATGACTTTGTCTCAGATGCAGGTGGGTCACCTGAAGTGGATGCCTGAGTATTCATATTGCTGGAGCCTCCATGCTCTCTATTGACCACTTCAGCCGCCACGTGTGAAGTCTGATGAGTGAGATGTCCTGAAAGTGAACTCAATGCTCCTAATGTCGATAGCATGGTTTGCTGCTGAAATGCAGTAGGAACACCAGGAGAAGCAGGAGGAACAATAGGAGCAATTGGAGCACGTCGTTGAGGATCAACACGTGCTCCTAATCTATGTTGGGGCATGCCACGCCCAGCTCCCTGAAATGACCTCATATCAAAATAGTTGGGTTTTAAACCCAACTCAAACTCTGCCCATAACTTTCTCAAAAAGTATAGGGGCACCTCAGAATTGCCATGTGGTGGAGTATCAAACACCATCCACCATCTATCCCAAAAATGTGCAGCTATCAAGGGGTGCCTACACCATAAAATTGAAATTCTTTTTTGGTGGGTGGAATTGGTTGGCTAGTTTGAGGGTTAAAAAAATACTGGCACATGGCTTCTTTAGTAATTTTAAGGTCATTAATTTCTTTATAAGACAATCCATTTGCATAGAATTGTCTCCTCTCGTCTCTCCATTGATGGAAACTATCTAGGTCCACATCAATAGATCGAACAGAATCGACAATAATTTGCATCGTAGATGCAAACTGTGAGAGATGGGGGGGAATTCTAGGCTCATTTTTTATCAGATCTATATTTTCTTGAATGACCGTAAGATTTGCCCTAATGCTCTCTCTCAACTGATCCTAGTCTACTATAGGGGGTGGGGGGTTAGGAGGTGGAGGGTTTGGAGGAATGGGGTTTTCTAGTGGTGGTGGGTTAGGAGGAATGGGGTTTTCTGGTGGTGATGGGTTAGGATCTATGGGATCTACAGGAATATGTGGTTCAAGCATAAAATCCTCAATGCTAAATAGTGGATCCATGTGAATGTACAACCAAATGGCAACTACACATGTTAAACAATTAAAAAATATATATCAACAAACTAATTAAATAATGCAGACAATTTGAAAGAACTATTTAAAAATCACATTGAACATGCACAAATCCAAAATGCAATTCATTTGAAGACCATTCGATTTATCATTAAAAAATCCATAATGTTCATTAAAAATCCATAGCATGTACACATTAAAGTTTATAATTTAAGTTTGTACAAGTTTTGAAAATTTCAAATTTGTGGTTTACAATTTGAGTTTTGGGTAAGGGTTTGTGTTCATATTTTAGAATGTAGGGTTTAGTGTCTATGTATATTAGAATAATGTAATAACCATTAAGATCTATAAATTAAAAAAATTGGTTATAAGGATACATTTAAACATATTAAGGATACATTTAAACATATAATAATAGAAACATAGGAATCATGGTACATTTGAAAAGGGGAAATGATAATAGGAGTTACCATAGAACACAAAATATTGTTCATATGAGAGACATAAAAGGTATGAGAATTAAATATTATTTTAATAATAAATTATTAAACAATAGTATACTACATGAAACTTAAAGGATGCAAATAAATTAAAATTATAGTGATTAAAATTAATAATTATGCAAAAAAATAAGGAATCCAAACTACCAAGAAAGTTTGCAACCCAATCCTTCACCAATTATAGAATTTAGAGTTATACATTTTAATTTCTTGATTTTTTTAAATTTTGAGTAATAATAATGAAGGAAAATCTATAAGTTGATGTTCTAGGACCCCCTTTGACAAAATGGTAACAATCGACCTAGATTATGTTGAATCAAGAGTGAAGGAAATGAAAATTCAATATGTTATGACTAAAATTCTATGGTTGTTATAACAAATTGAGACCGAAATGCATTGTCTTGTGATACCTCACAATTATCTCTACTAAAAATAAACTTTGTTGATCACACCTAAAGACCCCATTGTTATATAAGTTTGTAAATAAACTCTTTCAAAACTAAGATTGTGAGAAACAAAAAATGAAGAAATAAGACTAAAACCCTATGTGTTTTAAAAAGTTCCACTAGTATTCATGATTTTTAAATCCTTATGAAACCATCAAAAACCTTAGGTACCTAAGTATGGGGATTCAATTCAAAAATACATTGCTAATAGATTTATTTTTCAAGTTCAAGATAAAAAATTTAATCGATATAGATGAAGAATTTTTTAAAATACGATTTCATCTAGGGATATGTTGCCTTATATTAGAATTTTTATCACACTAATTCTAACTTGAACCATAGACGGGCTAATTATAACTTGAACCATAGACCCTAATTATAACTTGAACCCTAATGTATTCTAACTTGAACTCTAACCCTAATTGTAATTAAATCGGGTATCATAACCTTAGTTGAACACTAACCCTAAATGCATATAAACTTTTTAATCATAAACCTAATTAAATATTGATTGAATGTTTAACTCTCACCAAAATTACAACCATTTAACCCTAGACTCTTAATTTAATTTTTACCCCAACCCTAGAACCCTACACCAATTGACGGGGCTAATTCTAACTCCAACCCTAACCTGCATCTTAAATTTTAATTCATAATTTCATAATCCTAAACCTAACCCTAATAAAAATATAACCCTAACTCTAAACCTAGTTGAATACAAACCCTAACCTCAACCCTTACCCGAATATTTATCTTAGAACCCTAACCCTAGAATGAATTTTAACCCTAGAAGCAGGTAATTGAATTCTTTAATATTAAACAAGTAAACCTAATCATAACCCTAATTGTAATTTTGAAATCTAACTATACAATATATATTAAATTTTAAGCCAAAGCCTAATTGTACCCTAGATTTAACCTAATTTTAACCTACAAATAGGGTTTTAGTTTACGTTATGTTTTCTAGGGTTTTAGTTTACGTAAATTCTAGGGTTTTAGTTTACGTTACGTTTTCTAGGGTTTTAGTTTATGTTTTCTAGGGTTTTAGTTTACTTCTTCTAAGGTTTTAGTTTATGTTTTCTAGGGTTTTAGTTTATGTTTTCTAAGGTTTTAGTTTATGTTTTCTAGGGTTTTAGTTTATGTTTTCTAAGGTTTTAGTTTATGTTTTCGAGGGTTTTAGTTTATGTTACATTTTCTAGGGTTTTAGTTTACGTTTTCTAGGGTTTAGGTTCAAAGATTAACGGTCTGACTAAATTAGTTTTTTAGAACCTACAATTTAGGGTTTCAAATTTCAAAACTAAATGTGTCAAATTTAGGTTTTCGATTTAAAATTTTATGTTGTTTGTTTCGTTGATGTTTTCGGTTAATTAAATGCAGTTTAAAAACTATTAAATATTAAATTAAAACAAACTAAACAAAAATAACTAAATAGCAATTATAAAACAAAAATAACTAAATAGCAATTATAATGCAAAAATATTGTAGAATTCAACCAACCTAGAGGTTACTGAGGTCAGGTGTGTCGATGGGAGGAGGTGAGAGTGAAAATTTGGTAGATTCCGGTCGTCCAAAACGCGTACGCAATCTGCTGTTTCTTGTCTTAGCGCTCCAAACTCGACTGTGAAAATGACTTTCACAGTCGCTTATTTAAAAAAAAAATAGTCTTTAGAAACGCGTACGCGTTATGAATGCCTACGCATTGTGAAACGCGTACGCATTTTGGAACACGTACGCGTTTTGGAACACGTACGCGTTATGAACGCGTACGCGTTTTGGAACGCGTACGCATTATTAACGCGTACGCATTTTAGGTTCGTATCCCGAACTGTAACGCGTACGCGTTACTAATTTAGGATCGCGTATACGATACATAACGCGTATGCATTTTTGAAAAACGCGTATGTGTTTTGCGCGAGAATTTTTTTTCGTCCGAAACTTCCCCTCTTCATGGACCCAACTTCTTGCACCAACCCCACCCTCATTAATTAACTTACTCACAAAAAGAAGGTTTCATGCCAAACCCAAGATATGCAATACACCATTAATCCCCTTCACCCTACCATCATGGAATCTAATATTGAATCTTCCATGGCCAACAATCTTTAGATGAGAATCATCACCCAGATACACCTTCCCACCATCATACTCTTCATACTTTGAGAACCAACCCCTATATGAGGTCATGTGGAAAGAAGCACCTGAGTCTATTAACCATTCATCTTTTGATGCATGTGTTCCAAATCTGGGAAAAAAGCATTTACATCATCTTGAGAGGATTTTTTAGAGTTAGAATTAGAGAAGTTCTTTTTACCTTTATTTTTCTTCTCCTCCTTACAAACTTTACATAAATGATTAGCTTTGCCGCAATTCCAACATTTCACCTTGGACTTGCCAAGAGACTTAGATCTCCCCAAATATTTTGATGTGAACTTCTTGTTTTTTATATTGCCTTTCTCTTTAGATCTTCCACGAAGAGCAAGGGCTTCTTTGGCCATCTTAGAAGATTTCCTTCGCATCTCTTCAGATAAGAGTGATGGAACTACATCATTCATTTTGAAACTTGTGGTGGTACTTCATTTAGGAGCACTAAATCAAGCAAAAAAAGTCTAACAAAACCCATATCTTTTTTAAACTTCAAATCACACTCTTCCTAAGTCATATTGGTTCGTTTTGTTTAGGATATTGCAGCCCACAAATCTCTATCCATGAGCATATCCTCCATCTTCAACTTTAATAACTTGAAGTTGTTGCCATTAAACTTATCCATCTCGATTCTACTGGATGTGTCTTCCATCTTTATTTCTGCAACAAGATTTTGAAATACTTCTGCAAAGACTCCCACTCAAACAAATATCAGTATAAAAAACTTGCTACCCAACAATGGGACCCAACTGGTCAATATCAACTGAAAGGAAGTAGAGGTGTGGAACAACGCTTCCAACATTAATCTAGGAAGGAGAGATAGTGCAGATTCATACAAATCTTTAAACTGTTACAATAAAAGAAACACATTCAAATACACACATAAAAGAATAATATCATAACACATAGATTTACGTGTGGTAAATTTTTCCAAGTAAAAAACCCCACACACCAAAAGCACATTACTTTGTATTATCGATAACAAACAATTACAATACAATATCAACACTAAAATTCTTCGGGTGTTCACCAATCTTCAATAATAACTGGGATAATATTGGCAGCATAACGGTACCTTAGAAATTATCAATTTTCAATCTTCTCAATACTCTAAGGCATAAAGTATTTAATAATCTTCAACAACTATGAATGGATGGCTTCTTCATATACAATAACCAAAACAAACCTCAGTTTAAACTATCAGTTACAAACTAATGCATGGATCACTTAATGCAATCATGATCAGTCTAGCCACTAGTGAAGAACTCAACTTCCACCGCTCACACAACAACTACATACATGCAAACTCATTGCATGTTAAACTCCTTCATGTGATCAATTAGTCATCAGCGCTGAAAATAGGTTCAGTCATCCATCGTTGACACGGGTTAGGGAAAAAAGTTATCTCAACAAGAGCGAGGAGAGGCCCAAGGAAATAAAACCATAATATTGGGGTCGGTGATAGTTCAATAGTTTCCATCTTGGAGAAGCAGTAGGCTCAATTAGGTTGAAATTTCTTCAAGTGTGTTTCTATCTCCAACAATCCTTGAAACTTGCATTCTTGTTTATAAGGTTTGGATTTTCTAGAATTCCACTCCTTTGTTTCTAAAATTAATTAAATTAATTAATTCCATTTGTAACTTGATAAGAAAAATCTCTAATTGAATGGAGATGTTTTTATGTAGGAAGCGAATGTGAGGCAAGTAACAAGTGTTGAACCCAGTCAAATTTTAAGAACGGAATCATCTCGCAGGTAAGCACTCTCTCTTTTTCCATGGATTAGATGTACTTTTTTTACTATTATATATTCCAAAAACATTGTTCTAAGAAATAGGAAAAGCCCTAAATTAAGACCTACTCTGCAGACGTTCTCTCAATTTTAAATTGTAAATTTCATAATATGATTCCTAAGATTGAAATCAACATGAATGATTTTATTCAAGATGAGCGAATTGGGAGAAGGAAGGAAAAGTTCAAGACATACTTATATGAAGCTCCTAGAGCTTCTGAATGAGATAATTATTGAAATAGGGGAAAAAATATCTCTCAAAGATGTTGTAAAGTGGATGTTGTGTTGTAGGGGTGTGGCATCCTAGGCCAAAAATTTATACGAGCAGTGTCATAGGGTGGGCATGTCATGTTTTGAAAGTGTGACACCATCCATCTGCAACCGCCTCATCACCCACTTCTCTCGTAGCTGCCTCGTGAGCCTTTGTTTCTGCTATGACGTTCATTGCCACAACAAATATGATGAGGAAACTCTAGAGGCCATTTTGGGATACTTTTCCTTTTCCACCGACTGGAAAATCGACCTCTATGCGGGCACACCGTGCATGATGGACATCCTTGCGCATGGTTACTTCCTCCACAATTTTCTTTCATCTCACCAACAGTTGCAACGACTGGAAGTGGAATCAGAATGGGAGTATGTGAGAGGAGGAGAGCACAAGACCTTCGTGATGCTAGACATTGTGGGGAGGAACTGCCCCAAGCTGGAAAATGATTGGTCCTATATTTCCCAACTATTCAACCCACCACATGTTCACATGGCCTTTCTACAGGGGTGCCCCCACCTCAAGCATGCCAAATTCTACTTCATATTAGGCATTAAGGAGGTGGACACATATGCAATGTTGACCTCTCCACTAGAGTTATTGTGTGCCTAATTTTTCTTTATGGGGTGGCATGACCTTAGAGAGTAGGAGTGTAGGATGGGTGAAGCAAAGCTAAGAATTATAGGATCAAGGCTACCCAAAATCATTGTGGCACATGTGATCTTTGATAGAAGAGGATGCATGAAAGAGTATACGAAATTGGTCAAGGACATGCCCTCAATCCAAACTCTAGCCTTTCAGCGCATTTTCAAGCCCATAAGCGAACTTGTGGGCCTTATTTTTGTAGGGGTCTTTTCCCTATTGAGAGAACTCCATTGCACTCCCCTTGTGGTGTTGTTGAATGGTGTGTCAGAGAAGGAGTTTGAGAAATTTGTTGATGTAAATGCATGGGGTGCATTGCCCAGAGGAGTAAATCATGTGAGGATAATCTTCCACTGGCGTAGCCCCAACTTTGATGAAGGCACAAGAGTGTTTCTTAAAAAATTCATGGACACTTCTCATCTCCATGTTGAAACATGTTCCGTCTTTGGTGTTCGATCAACATATTCAAAAGATTATGTTTTTCTTAAGACTTTGAACCATGACAACATTTCTATCACAATTGCCTTACCATTTAGTTGTTGTTTTCGTATAGAGACCATGCCTTGTTAAGACACTATTCTATGTTTTATTGTCCTTTCATGTAAATAAGTATTAATTTTTTTTTTTAAATAAGAGTTTTTATTTATACATATGTGTTATGATGTTCTATTCATTATTGCAATTGTAGATCACTTCTCAAAATTAATAATCATGTGGGAATTGATCATTCAAAATATGGTTGATTTTAATTTGAAAATCTATAACTTATTGACACTTTTTTTTTTTGTTGGAGATACCCCTGAGGGGGTCCCCTTTAGCTTAGCAGCCAAGGTCTGAGGGGTATCCATTCCGCCAAAATCCACCCAAGGTACGATCCCGGCCTCATCCCTTTTTAGGCGTCGGGGCTTTGCACTCAGCAAGACTTGATCCCTGGTGGGCTCATTCTGAACCTTTCAACTTCACTAGTAGACCAAGGGCCCATTGACACTTATTGACACTTTGATTATGAATTGATAATTTTTATTTTTTGTAAAGATAATATTTTAAAAATAAAATATTTCATCAAAGTATATAAAAATTGATAAAGATGTAAAGATTGGAAAACTCTTATTTTTTAAAATTGTTAATTCTAAGATTTAATATATATATAAAAAAAGATACTTTATAACCCTGATTATTTGAAAAAAATATTGTAAATAAAATTGTCAATAACTATCACATTCCAAAACTTCTTCTTCAGAAAACTTCATTTCTTATATTAATTAGAATCTCAAATTATATTTAAAATTACTTGACCTTTTAACTCTATATAATCATTTCAACATCTAGATTTATCACCCTAAGCTATCCATTGGGATTTTCTTATGCAAGAATTTTTGTTAGAGAATTTTCTTTTCTATTCTTACTTATAATAGTATTATGTGATATTATCTAACTAACTATTTTCTTCATTGTAACATCGTTAAATACATCCTAAGAATAATCCATGTTTTCAATTGATAGAAAGTCAATGGTGATTGTTAAAACTCAATAATTTTATAACAAAAATTAGATATTTTCTTATTTTTAAAGCTTTATAATCTTAATTTCTTGAACCATTTATATTTTCATTTTCATTTCTTATTTATAGCTACAAGGAAATAACCTATAAAGTAGTATGTACTTAATTTTAGGATGATGTCAAGTTCTAGAGTAATTTGGCTTAGTTTAAATTTTAAATGCTCATATGTTAAGTATTAGTCCAATAGTACTCTCCACTATGGAAGAGTAAAAAAAAGATGTTTTTGGGGGATTTTACCCTTTCTATTGTGTAAAATTTTAAAATGACATTAAATTTATGGGAAAGGAAAGCTTTTGTTGGCACCTTATTTATGTGAAGTGTCATTTTTTCTTGCTTCTTTTTTTGGTCTTCATTTTGTCTTCACTTTCCTATTATTGATAATTGATCTAAGGAATTCTAAATAAGAAATATTGTGTGATTTGTACCTCTGGCTATTGAATATATCCCCCATGTTTGTACCTTATTAAAAAATCTAAGATAGAATATTTAAAATTTACTAAGTGTTTGTGTTGTTGGGATTTCAAAGTTTCATTGTTCCTTCTACCACCATGGTTTCTCTATCGATCCTGACTCCATGTTTATCCCCTAGTAAATTGTCTAAATATGGATTTACTAGATTTTTGAGCCTTCAAAATTTTCCTTGCTCTTATACCTCTGTGGTATCTATTTTGATGTCTCCCTAACACCCAAAGTTCACTTTATAAAATTTTCTGAGTGCTAACTCTTTCATAATTTTGACCTATGTCAACATCTTTCATACCTTTAAATCCTTCCTTGACATGTTGCCCTTTGCCTCCCCAATTCTTCAATGTCACCTTTTGTTAAATGCCAAATTCTTTACTTATCAAGGTTTTAAAAATCTTCTTCCCTTAACACCACCTTGGCATATGGTATGAGTCTTTCCCAACCTCTGACACTGACTCATTAGGTACTCAACTCATTCCAAATCATCCTAAGTCATTTTTTCAAAGTTCAATTTTTTCTCTTCCCTCCTACTTTTTTTCATCGATTGAGAGGTATCATCAATCCCTGATGCCTCCCTTCCCCCTTTTTTCAAAATTCTTCAAGTTCTTTGGGATTCAAAGTTTTGGCTTTCCCTTTTTCCTCATCCCTTCTTAGCATACGATATGAAGGGGGCTCAATTCTCAATGTTCAACAAGTTGCTATTGTCTTGACATCAAAGTTTCTCTTTCTCCCATCCCAAAGGTCAATGTTAAAACAGATGTCTAAAGCTCAATATTTGATGGATCAAAGCATTATCATGATTTCATAGATATACATTTTTTCTTCCTTCCTCAATTAATAAGTGTTATCAGGTAGGTGAAAAGCCTAATCTCCAAAGATTATCCCTTTATTAGAAGTTAGGATTTTGATATTCATCTCCCTTTTCACCTCCTTCAATATATGGTGAATAGTAAACCCAACACTCAAAACTTCAGAAAGGTAATAGTAGGGCTCATTGAGGTTGTCGATATTTAATGTCATTTATTTTGGTAAGAATCCAAAAGGTGTCATTAATGATCACCAACACCTACAACCATTGAATATCAATCCGAGGAAGGTACAAGGGAGTTTTAAATGTATTTTTTGCAAGAATTGAGGAGGATTAAGATGCCCATACTTCATTTATGATCTATAAATCCACTTTTTTTAAAAGTCATACCTCCAGGATGTGATTTCAATATATTTCATTGGTGAACGCACATATCTTGCATGTGCATTTTTAACGATATAGGCTTATGTGGTGTCTTGATTAAGGAATTATCTTCATCTCAATTTTTATCTATATTTCATTAGATTCAAAGACTTTGTTAGAAGAATGAGATGGCATTGTAAAATTAGTTGACAACATGAGCATGTGGGATGATCACAAGGTATACAATTATGCATTACAGTGTTTTCATTGATGTCAACATTGTATCTTGGTATGAATACTATGGTGAAAATTAGTTTGGGTATCATGATCATGGTTGAAGATTTTTGTGAAAAAAAAAATGCAAGAAGGTTTGATCTAGTGAAGACAATTATTGAGTAAATTGACTACATGTCAATTCAGGTGATTCTGCATACAAGGGATCTGGTATTTGGGTCAACATTGGTCCACTGATGAAGTTTTTTCTCTACACTTCTACTATAATTTTATTAGTTGATAAAAGATCCTAATTCTAGAGTTTCATCCTATTTTGCTTTTTGAGTTATGAGTAACAGAAGTTTGGGTTGGTAATTTCAAGTGTTTCCAGTTCAGTGCATATGTGTTGATGAGTCTGCACTTTTTTGTGAATTGGTTTTTGGTTTTGAGGAGTTGTGGAGGTGTTGATAGATGTCAGATGAGTGCATATTTTTATTAGCATATATTATAGAGTTCCACATTGTTCAACACCTGGAATATTGAGAAGGGGGTGAATCAATATTCCATTAAACCATTTAGACATTAGCCATCCAATTATCAAAACATATTCAACTACAATAATGAATGAAAGCATCAAACATCCACAAAATCACATAACACATGAACACAAAGATTTTTATGTGGAAAAACTAAAATGGGAAAAACCACGATGAGGGTTAGCTCACAATATATTATATCCAGATATAGTATATTACAGAAATGCTCACTACAAGTGGACTCACTGTCCACAACTCGAATAAGATAGAAAAAAGAATGGGTGGCTCACAACATATTGATCATATACAATATCATTTATCGTATGCTAGATTACAGTTCCAATGAAGCACAAAATAAATCTATGCATTGAACTGGATCAATGCACTACTTTACTCTAAATTCACACAATTCACACGAATTTGATCACATTCACATCACTCGCATGTAGGTGAAACACCCTAAATTTCATTTATTTCACATCACTCACACATCCACACCAAAATACCAAAAATAAATCTCCTATATATATCCACATCAAGTGTAACTTCAACTAGGTCATCCTAATTGGAAGTAACACATAGATTTTAAACTTGTCATCCTCAACATATTTCATCCACATCTCCCACCTTAATTCAAAATTCAATTCTTCTCAAGAAAGGTTGGGATGGACCCAATATAGGCCTTGCATAATATTTCAACACATATTAATCCTTCAAACATGTTAGTACAACCCCAAATAAGACCTAAACAAAAAAATTGTCATTTTTTTACCTGATTAAGCACACGTGTAACTCAAAAATCAATCTCATATGAAACTCCCACTCAAATGACATCTAATAGCTTATCTTCAAAATTTTAACACAAAATAATTATTCACAAAGGAAAGTGGAATCTCCCACACCAACACTCTGTATAGAAAATGACTGCAATATACAAGACTGAACTCTGTCATTCATATCTTCTAATGTACTTCACCAAACAAAAAAAACTATTGGATTTAGATGCATCTAATGATCACCAAATTACTATTAAAATTTCATAGTGATATCTCTATTTTCGATGGAGTGAGGACCTAAAGATTGATGCACTGAACCAATGTACTAGTAGTTTTGATACTTAGGCATTTTCCTTTGTAGCTATACTTTTTAGACCAACTTAGCCTATATAAATTTCTTCAAACATGCTTCTAAATAATGTTGGAATGATCCACAACAATAACATCAATGACAACAATAGATCATTAAAAATGTACATATTATGCTCATGTTGTCAGACAACATCATTAATGAAAATATTCCAACAATATCCCCTTTATAGCATCATCAATGACAATCTTCCAACAATCTCCCCCTTTGTCATTGATGGAAACATGCTTACCAAAAAAAATCTCCAAAAGAAAACTTGTTTTCCCCAAATATCTCACCAAGTAACTTTTTGAATATCTCCCCCCCTTTGACATCAATGGAAAAGGGTGTGTCGATACCAAAAAAAATTGTATACTCCCCCTCAGATGTACAAAAAAATATAAATGAAAGAATGTGCTAACTCCCCCTTTGGAAGTTAACCAAAAAATTCTATATCATCCTCATATTTGCAAAATAATTTGAAAACTTGAAAAGTGCATAAAAATTAGAAATGGTCAACCTAAAGATGTTGACCCTTAAAGCTTTTGCAAGATAACTTACTAAGTATATTTACCTTTTTCCCAATGTTTCTTTTTTGTTGCAAGTGTTATATATTGTGACTCAAGCTTCACCAGTGTTTCCTCTCCTTCTTCCGAAGTACATGGAGTAAGATTTATCTTTGAAGTCTTATTTGTACTAGCAAGGGAAATTGAAATGGTATGTACTTCATCTTCACCAAGTCCCTTAGCTTCTCAAAATGTTTCATTATTTCTTCTTTCTAGCTCTGCAAAGTAAAGTATTTTTCATGTAAGTTCACTATAGTAGTTCAAGTTAGATCATTTCTATCCTATATCATATCATGTGTTTGATGCACTTATTATTTGTGTCTCAATTGCATTCATGGAATCCTTTATCCTTTGTGTGGCATCCAACCACTTCATACAATACAAAAGTAAGGTATTTTATTCTTCCTCACAGGCTTGTACATCCTTCAAACTCTCTCCAACTTTTTTGTGTGCAAATACACACTTCTCTGTAGTGTCGAAAAATTTCTTCTTTGCAAGACTTGCCTCAATTTCTTTTAGTTCAGAGTCATATTTATTAAAGGAGTAAATTAGTAGCTCAAATTTTTCCATTGTACATAGGGAGGAACCAATGTTTATTCCAAATGTCATCTACTGTAATGTCTTTACAACTTCATCCATTAATTCATTGATCTCATGCTCATGTTGAGCATAATCAATGTGTAAAGGTAGAATTAACATCATTAGAGTTTAGTCTTGTGTATGATATGCATTTATTGACATATGTTGTTTATTTTTTCAACTTAAATGTAAAATTCTTGCAAATATTTTGTAAATTATCTTTTGGCATAATAAAGGAAATATATGAGTATATCCATGGATTACTAAGTATACTCTCTTAAGATTCCACAGCTATTTATTATTTTTCTAAGTATATGTGTAAAGCCTATCTTTCAAGTGCATTCTTAATGATATAGTCTTATGTGGTGTCTTGATTAAGGAATTATCTTCATTTCAATTGTTATGTATGTTTGATTAGATTCAGAGACTCTATTTGAAGAATGAGGAGATAAAATTGATCCATTAGTTGGCAACATGAGCATGTGGGATGAGCACAAGGTATAAAATTATGTATTACAGTGTTGTCATTGATGTCAACATTGTACCTTGGTACACAAACTGTGGTGCAAATCATTTTGGATATCATGAGCATGATTGAAATGATTTTGAAAAAAAATGGCAAGAAGGTTTGATCTAGTGAAGACAGTTATTGAAGAAATTGACTGTGTCAATTCAGGTGATTTTGCTTTCAAGGGATTTGGTATTTGGGTTCATATTGGTCCGCTAATGATTTTTTTGCTATGTACTTCTAACATAATTTTATTGGTTGATAGAAAATCCTAATTCTAGAGTTTCATCCTATTTTGGTTTTTGGTTTTGGAGTTATAACAAAATTTTGACTTGGAAGTTTTAGGTGTTTCTAGTTTAGTACATATGTATTGATGAGTTTACACTTTTCTATGAATTGGTTTTTGGATTTGTGGAGTTGTGGAGGTGTTGGCAGATGTCAGATGAGTGTATATTCTAATTGACATAGATTTTGGAGGTCCGCATTGTTGAACACCTGAAATATTGAGAGGGGGAGTGAATCGGTATTTTATTAAACAATTTAGACATTAGCCATCCAATCACCAAAACATATTCAACTGCAATAATGAATGAAATCATGAAATATCCACAAAATCACATGACACATGAACACCAATATTGTTACATGGAAATCCTAAAATGGGAAAAAACCATAGTGAGGGTTAGGTCACAATATATTATATCCATATATAGTATATTACAAAAATGCTCATTGCAGGTGGACTCACTATCTACAAAGAATAAGATAGAATAAAGAAGGGGTGGCTCACAGCCTATTGAACTGATACAATAACATCTATCATATGTTGGATTATAATTCCAATGAAGTACAAAATAAATATGTGCACTGAACTAGATCAATGCACTATCCTACTCTAAATTCACACAATTTTCATAACTCTAATCACATTCACATCACTCACATGTAGGTGAAACATCATACATTTCATTTATCGCACATCCACACCAAAATACCAAAAATAAATCTCCTATATATATCCACATCAAGTGTAACTTCAACTAGGTCGGCCTAATTGGAAGTAACACACAAAATTTGAACTTGTCATCCTCAACATATTTCATCCACATCTCGCGCGTTAATTCAAAATTCAATCCTCCTCAAGATAGGTTGGGATGGACCCAATATAGGTCTTGCATAAGATTGCAACACGTATTAATCCTTCAAATGACATCAATGACAACATCAGATCATACAAAATGTACATACCATGCTCATGTTGTCAGGCAACATCATTAATGACAAATTTCCAAAAATCCCCCCTTTACAACATCATCAATGACAATCTTCCAAAAATTTCCCCCTTTGTCATTGATGGCAACATGCTTACCAAAAACATTCTCCAAAAGAAAACTTGTTTTCCCCAAATATCTCACCAAGTAACTTTATGAATATCTCTCTCCCTTTGACATCAATGGCAAAAGGTGTGTCGGTAAGAAAAAAAATTGTATACTCCCCCTCAGACGTACAAACAAATATAATTGAAAGAATGTGCTAACTCCCCCTTTGGAAGTTAACCAAAAACTTCTGTATCATCCTCATATTTTCAAAAAAATCTGAAAACTTGAAAATGCATAAAAAGGAGAAATGGTCAACCCGAAGATGTTGACCCTTGAAGCTTCTGCAAGATAACTTGCCAAGTAGATTTACCTTCTTTCCAATATTTATTTATTGTTGCAAGTATTCACCAAGATTCCCTCTCCTTCTAGAGTATAGGGAGTAAGATTTATGTTTTAAGTTCTATATGTACTGGTAAGGGCACTTGATACATGTATATACTTCATCTTCACCAAGTCCCTTAGCTTCTCAAATCGTTTGATTATTTCTTCTTTCTAGCTCTATAGGGTAAATTATTTTTCATGTAAGTTCACTATAGCAGTCCAAGTCTGATCATTTTTATCATGTACCAGATCATAAGTGTTTGATGCATTGCTTATTTGTGTCTCAATTGTGTTCACGACATCCTTTATGTTTACAGTGTACCAGGAAAAAATACCCCAAGCACACTCAGAAGTCGAATGATGAAAGCTTGAAAGCTTTCTTTAGAGGTGATGAGGAATTGGTGTGGAACCAGTCGGATTTTGAGAGAGAAGCTCTTCCAAAGCCTTGGGACCAAGTGTGCCTTGCGTTGATGAAATATGTCACCTTGGAAGGTAGGTTCAAAACCTGCTTCTTCTATCACTTTCCCCTGTTAAATCATTTAAGACATAAAAATTTGCTTAGCTTTCCCTTCTTTCTTCTAATGGACTTGGAAAATTCAGTCGAGAAATGCAAAGAGTTAGCCAACCTTAACCCCAGTGACCTCCCACCTCTTCCGCTCCACTAGGGGCTCATCCTGAGACTTTATCACTTCCACTTGGCCCTTTTTCCTCCCAAATCTATCATGGTTGTGCGCATTGATGATATCGAACCCCTGTCTATTGTGAACATTTCCCCAGCTAAGTAAAAAATCCCTCCCCGGAAATCCAATCTAGGCACTGCAGGAAACCCCAAAGCTAAGCTGGCCACCAAGAAACTAAAGGGAGGGTTGGGTAAGGCACATGCTAGTGTGACAGCCGGTCTCTATGAAATGAATTCTACCTAGGAAAAATATGCCTACAGGGCCGACACTACAAAAAAAGGGAAGGAGAAAGGTACGTCAGATCTGATCGTGAGGGAAGGGAAGGGAAATAACATAATAGGGAAAGAATCCAAAGGAGACACTGTTGTGGGAACCATGGTAATGACTGGTGGGGAGAACACCATAAGGAGATTTGGGAGGCTTGCAAAAAATAGTAAAATGAGATAGATAATTGAGGATTCAGAGGAGGAGCGATCTGACAGCAAAGAGTACAAGGACAAGGAAACTAAGGATGATGAGGATGAGAATGTGGAGAGGCCCCAGTTTACTTAGGAGGACAACAAGTTACCAAAAGAATTATCGGCCTCTCACTCTTTGCATCCCCTGGTTGAAGAGCCTAGAGAGATCCCAGGGACTATGGACATTAGGGAGGAGCCTTGTGCCTTGGAGAAGAAAATGGAATGCTCAACAAAAGGTTTCGTGGGTTGACCCACTTCACTATGAAGTTGGGCCACTTCGTCACTAGCACCCTGTCCAATGTTATAGAGGATGAGTTGGAGGGCAATGATAGCGAGGAGAACAAAGACTGGCTTGGTGATGATGTTGTGGACCTCCTGTTTAAAAACTGGGATAACGCCAGTTAGCTACTACTTATGTCAATGTTCTATCTTTTGGCTGCCTTTCTATGGTTTTTATGTTGTTGGTGGGTTGTCTCTGTTACTTTTTACTTTATTTTTGTCTTTCTAGTCTTGCTCCTTTTTGGTCCTTGTGGCTCATTGTGAAGGGTACAATGCCCTATAAATGTTGCTTAACTTTTCAAAAACATCCTTTATGCTTTGTGGGGCATCGGACCACTTCATACAATACAAAATTAAGGTCTTTGCTTCTTCTTCATAGGCTTGTACATCCTACAAAATCTCTTCAACTTTTTTGTTTGCAGATGCACACTTCTCTGTAATGTCCAAAAATTTCTTCTCTACAAGCCTTGCCTCAATTTCTTTTAGTTTGGAGTCATATTTCTTGAAGGATTCAATTAGTAGCTTGAAGTTTTCCATTGTAGGTAGGGAGGAACTAATGTTTATTCCAATGTTATCTCTTGTAAGTTCTTTACAACTTCAACCATTAATTCATTGATCTCATGCTCATTTTGAGCATCATCAATGTGCATATATCCTTCCATAGTTGGTTTTGGGGCACTAGGATCAACATTTAAATCTTCTTCAGAGGTCACAAAGATGCCAATTTCCTTTTTCCTTGTAGCTTTTTTCTTGACTCTCCTTGTAGTTTTATTTGCTTCTTCCCTAGTTGCATGGACTATCAGAGAGGATTTCTCCCTTACTGGAGGAATTTCTGTGGACTTCCTCTTCTCACTAGTTGCACAATGATCCCACAATAGTGGTTACAATTTTTGGCCAAACTAGACACTGAAATTATTATTTTTAACTAAAACTTCACATTCGGGCACCTATAACGGCTAAACCGTGAGGAATTTGAAGATGATGCAAACTAGAGTCTTTTCACATTTTGTTTGTAGATTCTTTTTTTTTTTTCAAAATTTTTGGAATCATATTGCACTTCTTTTTCCATCTCCCACGAAAACTAATTTTTTTCATAAAACAACATTTTTAAAAAGTGACGCACATCGTATAGCGCATAAATTTTTTTCCATGAAGGATAAAATTCTAATTCTTTTGAATTTAGATTTTTAACTTCAATATCAAGTGCTTCCAATTGGTTAGATAGTTTTGTATTCAATATTTTTTCTTTAATCATGTTTTGAATTTAAACAAATTACAACTCAGACATAGCGCGACCGTATAACTCGTAATTTTTTTTGTATATATCAAAATTTAAAACAAAAAAATTGGATCAAGGACTTTGATATCTGGTGCACTCATATTTTTCAATTTTGTTTTGATAATCTGCTATTTTTCCACATGTGTAGAATAGAGAGCTTGATTTTCAGTGAAAAACCTATGTTTAATAAAACTAAAAAAACAAATACATAATAAAATAAAAACATATTAAAATTATATTCATTGGATAGCTCGTTCTAAGGAATACCATGATCATTTGAGATAAATTTTAAATGAATTCATTTGATCCCCCAAAAGCTAGGTCAAAAGTGATCTTTTATCAACATTTTGATAGGTGTAAAGGAGACTCCATTGTAGGTATGGTTTAAAACTAGCGGGGTTCTATCCAAGGGGGTTTGATCTAAGGTGGTTTGATCAAAACTTCTTTAATTGGAATCCGTTAAATGGAACTTTAAAAGGCTTAAATCATTTATTTTCTAAAAATATGTGATTTCAGCAAAAATCAAAATCTCCTAAAAATTGTAAACTAGCTTTGTGGGATCACCCTACAGGTAGAGATATAGTAACTGAATAGTTTGTTATCCTAGAGCTATTAGAGGCTTTGGTTGCACTCATATCAAATCTAGCACTTTCTATGGCAACCCTAACTATGTCTTTTGAGATGCCAAGCTCTTTGGCATATCTGTCTACCTCAACATCAACATTTTTTCTTCATCTGCAATTTCTTAAATTTCTGGTGAAATTCCATTGATTTTTGTTTATAATTCCCATACCTTTCCATGCTAGGATCTTTAGGATTTTTTATTAGTAATTTTTCATAACCAATAGCTTATGCTTCTAACACTTCATAACCTAGTTCTGGGGCCCAAATGGTTCTAGGTTCAACTACTTCCATTATACAAAAATTAGTAGAGACCAGAAAGGTAATGTTATTTATGTATCTCTTCACCGCACTTCTTGGAATTCTCTCTTTCATTCCTTCTTCTTTGAAATATTGCAAAGAAGGTTGCAAGAGCATCACCCTGAGCATTCATATCTCCCAGACTTCTCATATACTCTCCTATTTGATGTGCAACAACCTTTGCACTTGACCAAATTAAACCTCATAGGAGCAGGGAATATTTCTCAATTGTCTTTTGATGGAATATGCTAGGTGTGTATAAATTGTTCAAGGTCATACTTGAGGAAGACCAGGGGTACTAGATACTTCTCTTCCACCAAAACATCCATGGGTGTTTTCAGGTGGAAATAAGCAACCTTCTATCCAACATGAAGGATGGTATAATAATTCATCTAGCTACCCAATTGGATACTTTGTACATCGAAAAGAAAAAAAGAAGATGCAAAGGTTACTCTCACTAAATATTGTCCACACTATCGCCAAAAAAGGTTAAACTATACTGCAAAAATATTGCCAATATTTTTGAGGAGAAGCAAGGGAAACCTAAATTTTGTACCTTGGAGGATGAGGAAGGACAAGTCTTCTATATTGTTCAACACAAGCCATGGAAAAAAAAAACAAGGTATACCTCAATATCCCTTGTCTTATAATATGTTCTTTCTTGGGGGTAACACAAACCTCTTTAACTGGAATAATCAACCCTGAAATAGCATACAAAATCAACAACGCTAATGACTTAATTAGATAATTATGCTCCAAAGCAAGGAATGTGGCCACCACAACCATACCAAGCCTCAAACTAGAATTCACAATGGCAATCCCTACAAAACCATTAAATTTTGGGGGATGGCCCAAAGACATCCCATAGGTGTCCCCTCGTCCCTAGACTATCCCAAAAATAGGGATGCACCTAAAAAGGCTGATGACACATCCCCAAGGTTTTCTACATATATAATTGTCTCCAAGTACCCATCTCCAACCTTCTCTAAAACTAGTGTACCAATACTCATCCCCATCTCTTGTACCAATACCCGTACTTGTCTCTTAGTAACTATGCTTTTTAAATAACATTATATATTATTGAGACTCTTTAATCTCTCTTCTATACCATATGAAGAACTTGTGTGTAACAACCCACCCTACCTTTTTTTATAATATAAAGATGAATATCCCAATGTGAGAGCATACACTGCTTCCAACCAAGTAGATATTCTAAATGAATATAATTACAAAATGATATGGTGACAAGCTAACTGAAATATGCAAGCAACAAAGCCATCCTAGTCAATACCTCTTCAACAAACTATGTAAAATGGCATGCAGGAAACAAAGCCAAACTATCAATACCTCTTTAGTGAACTGTGTGAATGCCTAAGCTTGACTCAAACCGAAATAGTCAATAATATCAGCTTGTTCAATTCCAAAATGGGTTGAATGATATGTTATAGTGATTGGTGGTAAACCTACTAGTCTTACAATATGAAATGCATACAAAGATAGCCTCTTAAACTACCATCTGAGGTTTACAAGTTTAACTTGAAATGCATTACAAATTAACAATAGATGAAGTAAACTATTGTAAATAATTGATATTAAGTACTAATATAAATTCCAACTATTACAACACAAATTAGACTAGAAGATGCATAGAAAACTTAGAATATCATTTTCACATTAGCCAAACACATAACTAGTTGAAGTATACCTCTTATAAATTATATAAGGTGTTAATGAAAAACTAATAACACTCTAATATCACATTGATCAAATCATAGTAATACACTCTAGAAATACACCCCAAACAACTCTAAGCAACACTCAGATACACACAAACCCAAGTAGGATTGAAACACTACTAAAAACACACTTACTACTCCTCATAATTAATGTAGATCAGACCTATGAGGCATATTATACTATTTTAGGTCTGATATGAGGCATATGGTTGCTCGTATAAGATATAACAAGTATGAACATCACAAAAACTCACCATAACATCATTTGTTTTCCATGCTAGGGATTTGCAACATCATTTTATCCCTTAGTACCCTCAAACAAAGGAGATTCAACACACAAAAGGGAGTGATTCAACTCCTCATTCCCATGTCATACTCGCACATGGTACAACCCCCATAAAAGTGCTTCAATCCCTCTTCAACTTATGCAACCTACAAATATTGGTTGAGGGAGACACATTCAACAAAATAATATCTTGTTGGTCAAACAAATACTAACAGCAATATGGTTAGTCTGGAATGGTACAAACAACTATGGTGTTGGTATGGTATACTTGACACCAACATCTTTATCATGTCAAAATACACCAAGAACATCCATATTTAGCAACAAATTGAAAAAAAATTATTTACAACACAACTATGACTTCAATATGAAATCACCAAATCCAACTAAGAGGGTTTTGGTCCCCAAAAATGGTATTTCTAGAGGTTTTTCATCCTCAAGAAATTAGAAAACTCAAATATCCTAAGAACAAGTAACAAATATGAAAATGGTAAGCCCTTTATATTCCATAGTTCCCTCTTATAATTTTTCCTAGTGAACAAAGTATTATGTTCTCCTTTTGGCTCCATATTCACTTTAATATTCTAAAAAAAAAGTGTGTAAAAAGGTCACCTTTTTCCCTCTTGAGCCTAGCACCTCCTTTTTGAATAGCTTATAGGAAAAATTAGGAAATAAGCTAACATCCAAAAGTACGAGAAGGGACATTACATTGTGCATGTTGATTTTGTTTTGGCATAGAGATCAAGGAGAAGAGGTTGAATAGAAAATTTTGTGCATTGGTTTTGTTGCAAGTTTGGAAATCAATGTGTTCAACATTGTCTAATTTAGAGGCCATGAGCCATGTCCTTTTATGTGATTATTTTTGATGGAATTTTGTATGATATAGTCAACACCAAACCAGAAATTTCTCATGCAATGGGAACCATAAGAAGGTATATGTTTCATTAGAATATGATACAAGATTCTTCATGTACTTTTTCATGTTTGTGTTTGCTACTAGGAAAGACAAACCTCGTGTAGAATAGTGTACATACAAAGACTTGAGGTTGCAGATTGAGTTGGATATATGGATAGTTGGTAGTCTACCAATGGGTTGGTTTACCCTATTTTATGATGTGGTTAGCCAGATGTGTGTGTAACAAGTTATGATCATTGTTTCCAACTATTTAAGCAAGTACAAGGTAGTTACTTAAACCTATTTGTTGCAATTTGGATTTGGAGTTTGTATTCAGATTTTGGTTTATAGTAGGACATAGTTGTGATATTTATGACAATCATGGTATCACTATCATGACAAATTTCACTACTATTCATGTGCAAGATTTGGGTATTGATGCATGGTTCTAGTTGTAGTTATGTCTGGCGAAGTTTATGAGCTCGATAAATTTTGAACAATGAACCATGGCTATGGGAATTTTGTACCTAATGATTAGTTCATTTTATTGGAAACCCTTATGCTTTTGCAATGTGAATATTGTGTGATGATATTTTAATTAGGTGTGACATTCAACGTGCATATCCTAAGATCTAATGTAAGTAACTTAATTTTTCATAGACAATTAATTATATATGCATCTCCAAGAATCATGGATTTGACAAAATCAGATTCCCATGTGAGGGTAGGGAGATGTGTAATTATTTTATTATTCTCTAGGGTCTTGGAAATATTATTGTAATGAGAAATTGATGAGGGGGTTACATATTGACCTTGTAAGAGTATCTTCCATTATTATCTTTCATGCAAATGTAATTAGTACTTCAAGGGGGTGCTCAAGAGTTACAAGTGTTAACTTGCATTATGGAAGTCAAATATACTTGTATGAGAAGATACATTCTATTTTGGAGGACACTCTCTTAAGCAGGTCATGAGAATTCTTACCATGGTATTTTGGGACTTTGTTGAAACTCGTGGTATTTTCTTCTATGGATTTCTTAGGGACCATTAAGTATATATTGAGATTTTGAGATGGAAACATTATGCATTGTTTCTTGTAGGGTTATACTGCTAGTTGTGCTCCAAGATTGAAGAATATTACTCTCATTAAAGCATAGTTTCTCTACGAATTTATTGTAACATTGTTGTTAAATAATATATTGAGTGTGTGCTTTAGAGGCTAGTCTTCTTTGAAAGGAATTTTCCAATGTGTATTTGTCACTCTTGTCTATGGTATTTTTATTCTTCATCTCCCATTATTGATTAAGTGTTGTGGTTAGTTTATTTTATCGAATACCCTTATGCTTATGCAATGTCAATATTGAGTGAGATAATGATATAATTAGGTGTGTTATTCACCTTGCATATCCTAAGCTCTTACATAACTTCGTTGTTTGTAGAAAATTAATTATGTATACATCTTCAAGAATCATGGAGTCAACAAAATAGGATGCCCATATGAGGGTAGAGATATATGTAATTATTTTACTATTTTTCGAGGTCTCAAAAATATTATTGTAATGAGACATTGATAAGGGAGTTACATTGTAAACTTGTAAGAGCATCTTCCATTATTAGTTTGAATGCAAATATAATTAGTACTTCAAGGGGGAGTGCTTCAGAGTTTCATATGTTCACTTGCATGATGGAAGTAAAATATACTTGTATGAGGAATTACATTCTATTTTGGAGGACACTCTCGAGTGGGTCACGAGCATTCTTACCATTACAATTTTGAGCCTTGTTAAATTTTGTGGCATTATCTTCTAGTGTTTTTTTAGGCCTCATTAAGTTTATATATTGAGAATTTGATATGCATTCATTATGCATTGTTTCTTGCAGATTTATGTTGTCATTTTTACTCCAAGATTGAAGAATTTTTCTCTCATTGAAGCATAGTGGCTCTATGAATGTATCATAACATTGTTGCTAAATAATACATTGTGTGATTTGGAGGCTAGGTTTTTTTGAAATGGTTTTCTTAATGTATATATGTGTCACTCGTCTATGGAAACTCTATCCTTCTTCTCTCATTCTTGCCTAACCTTGTTTTATATTCCACAATGTTGATTTTTAAAAAATATGATACCTATAAATTTCTCGTCATAAGGTTAATGTGAAAAATATTTGCATTGAAATATTTAAGTTCAACTTTGAGTTTAGATGCTAAAGGGTTTATGGGGAAATTTTCCTAACATATTCTCATATGAAAAGATAAAATAAATAGCTAACAACAGACAAAGGTTCTTCAACATATACTATGTATTTTGAACCAAAAAATATTACATCTAATTTGCACTCAAACAATATTGCATGTAAAGATGAAGCAGGCAATATATACATCAAACTTGCAATATTAAAATTTGACCTAGGAAAAAGATATTATATAGATGAAAGAACATGAGAAGAAACTCAAATTATGATTCAAGAAAAAAAGTTATCAACTAAACCTAAATACATTTTTAAATTAATTTGGGAAAACCAATCTTGTCTTGGTTATTCCAAAACATAATTTGAAATTGAGAAATCATTTTTACCCACTCGTGTAACCTTCTTTTTTACATAGATTTAAACATAAATACATAAGAACACTTCACATTCAAGCTGCAAATTATTTTCCACAGCCACATGTCGATGTTAAATTTGGACTTGTAAATGAGAAGACCCCACCAATTAGAGCATCACTATAGTCCAGCTGCAAGCCATATAAGAAAATAAGGCTTTTAGGATCACAAATTCCATCCATGACACCAATATTCAATGGTGAAAAAATTTTAAATGCACAAAGAAAACATAGAGTTGCTACTTTGATTTCCAATCATGCTGGAAATACCCAAATCTCAAAATGCAAAATAAAAAACAATAAACTCAAAAAAGTCAAACAGAACTGGGCATGCAATATTTTCTTCTTCTATTAATTGACTGGAAATGACAATACATAAAAGATAAAACTTCAATCAAACTAAAAACTACCTATTACAACTTTCTGGGAGCGAACAAAAACTACTCAACCAGATCATAGACTATCAGGAGCTACTCAGAGCTCTCTATTACAACTCGATTGGAACTATCTATTGTTCTTGGAAAACACTGAGCGATCAAAAGCAATCCTACTCAGTGCAAATACTCTGCAAAATGTTCTGAGAACATTCCCTATTGTTGTTGCAATTTTTCTTCTTATTGCTAATCACTTGTTGCTACAAAAACTGACTAACATTCAACCTCACTTATAGACTGGGAAAACATTCCCTCTATTTGTCTCATTCAAAAACTCCCTCTCAAATTTGAAATTACCTACCAACATTAATTGGGAATTCAAAAATTCCTACTACATTCAATTCTGAGCAGTCAGGAGTAGCAGGGATGAAGATCCCAGAAACTATAGTTGACAAAATGGCTTCTGACAAGTAGGTAAAGCAACAATAGGCTCAGAGACAATAAATATTCCAACACCCCCCCTTTGTCACGAGCAAACAAAATAGGATCAATCCTAATCCAAAAAAACTATGCCCAATCTACTTCTTAGGCACTTGAAACTATCCTTGCTCAAAGGCTTGGTGAATATGTATGCTAGTTGTTGCTCAAACTTGCAAAATTCCATTTTAATTTCACCATTTTCAACTAACTCTTTGATAAAATGATACTTTATTTCAATGTGTTTTCTTCTTCCATCAAACACAAGATTTTTCATCAAATCTATTGATGAAACATTGTCATAAAAAATTGTTGTTCCATCCTCTTGTTCTTCTCTCAAATCTGTCAAGATTCTTCTCAGCCAAATAGCCTGACATGTTTCTACATTTGCTGCTATATAATCAACTTCAGCTATTGATAGGGAAACAATAGGTTGCTTCTTGGAATCCCATGAGATAGCACCCAAACCCAAATGAAACACGTAGCCCGATGTGCTCTTCATATCATCCAAATTTCCTACCCAATCACTATCAGTCTATCCAACAACCCATACTCTTTTTTTGTTGTGTACACCACGCCATATCCTTTGGTTCCATTCACATACCTCTGGATTATTTTACCCGCTTGCCAATGGGTGTCTCTTGGAGTCTCATGAATCTGTAAATTAGACTCACTCCATGCATTATATCCGGCCTAGTTGCAATCAAATACATCAAACTTCCAACCAAAATTTTATACATGGTCAAATCCATATTGTTGTTGCAATCTTAATTGCTCAACTTTAGACCTATGGTTGTTGGTGTTTGGGTAGGCTTTCTTTCAAGCATCCTAAATCTCTTCAAGATCTCATTTGTATACTTTTCTTGAGAGATAAAAATACCATCATGCATTTGTTTTACTTCTATGCCTAGAAAATATCTTAAGAGACCTAAATAAGTCATTTCCAACTCTCTTTCCATGGCCTCTTTAAAATTGGCAATGAGGAAATCATCATCCCCAATAAAAACTAAATTATCAACATACAAGACAACAATCAAGATATTACCATTTGTTGCTTTGATGTAAAGAGTGGGCCCATCATCGCTTTTTCTAAATCCATTGCTCATCAAATATGAGTCAATTCTGATGTACCATGCCTGTGGAGCTTGCTTCAGCCCATACAGATATTTCTTCAACCTTTACACCTTGTGTTTTTGGCTTGGAACTTCATATCCAAATGGTTGCTCCACATAAACTTCCTCTTTCAACACTCCATTAAGGAAGGCAAACTTCATATCCATTTGAAACACCTTCCACTTGTGTTGGGCTGAAATTGATATGACTACCCGCATGGTCTCCATCCTTGCAGTAGGGTCATACGTCTCATTATAATCTCTCCCAAATTGTTGTTTGTACCCCTTATCACCAAACGTGCCTTTTGCATTTCTATCCTTCCTCCGACATTGTACTTGGTCTTGTAGACCCATTTCACCCCCAATAACTTGCTTGTTGGGAGGCAAGTCAGTTAGCTCCCATGTGTCATTTCTCTCTATTGCATTTTTTTCCTCGTCCATGGCTTCACACCATTTATCCTCTTTCACTTCTTCAAAATAAATAAAATCACTATGAGAAAACAATGCAAAATTCATGTTCTCATCAATCTCTTCATCATACCTTCCATCTTGGTAGATCTATCTTAGAATATTGGTATTTCTTGGCATTAAGGAGGCGCGAGTGGGGTCTAAACTTTCAGTACTGCTAAACAAGCTAGTTCTGGAGCGATCAGGAGCTCTATGTGACCCATTCTCTGGTTGTTTGTGGTTGCTTGCCTTTCTGTTTGTTTTGATCAAGAGCGATCAAGAGCTTGTTTGAAATCATCAAGAGCTCATCTAAAGCAATCAAGAGCTACTGTAGGCTCCACTGAATCATCATTATGCACTTCTTGTTCCTTTCCTTCAACATTGGGAACAATCGGGAGCGATCGGGAGCGATTGTGCCATCATATGATTGATCTTCTAAAAACTCCACATCTTTGTTGATAAAAAATTTCTTGGTGATTGGGTTATATAGCCTGTAGGCTTTGAATTCTGAACAATAACTCGTAAAGATGTACTTCTCACCCTTATCATCCAATTTCTCCCTCTTTTCTTTGGGCACGTGAGCATATTCCACACAACCGAACACTTTTTAGTGCTTAATCGTCCATCTACGTTTTGTCCATGTCTCTTGTGGAATTTTGTCATGGACCGCCTTTGTTGGAATTTTATTAATAAAATAAATAGTTGTTGCTACAACCTCTCCCCAATATTCATTCGAGAGTCCCTTTGCTTTCATCATGCTCCTTTCCATCTCCACGATGGTCCTATTCTTCCTTTTAGCCAATCCATTTTGTTGCAGAGTATAACTGGTTGTAAGCTCCTTCTTGATGCCATTTTGCCTACAAAAATTCACAAAACAATTGGAGGTATAATCTCCTCCTCAATCTAACCTTAGGACTTTAATAAAATTTTCACTTTATTTTTTAGCTTGGGCCTTAAAAAACAAAAACTTATCAAATGCTTTAGACTTATGCTACAAGAAATAAGCCTATGTCTTATAGCTGAAATCATCAATGAAGGTCATAAAAAATATGCTATTACCAATAGATGTGATTTTCATAGGGCCTACCAAATCCATGTGCACCAACTCCAATGGTGCTCTTACCCTTGTAGAGTTGCCCGATTGAAAGGGTTGCCTATGTTGCTTGCCCAAAATACAAACCTCACATCTAACATTAGGCTCTACTAGACTTGCCAAACCATCAATCATTTTGTTTTTGGACAAAAGACTCAAACCAACATAACCTAAATATCCATACCTGAGATTCCATATTTTGGAGGGGTCTTGAATGGTGCTCTTGAGGGATACACACTAACTCATTCGACTACAAAATATGACAAAAAATTCCAATTAAAGATGTATAATTAGATGTATCGTCGAGTACCTATGATATTTAATCTGAAATTTTCAATTTTGTTTAAAATTTATGCCCGGCGTTCATCAAAATTTTGACGTTCCTGATTTTTTCGTCGATATTTCGACAAAAACTCAAAGTCAAATTGTGGCTAACATATGGTTAGTGGGTCGTTCGTCGGAGTTTTGACGAATGTTTTTTTAATAAATAAAAGTGAGCTCAACAATTTATCTATACTTGCAACAATTTTTTTCCATACTTGTGAATTTTCTCTAATTGTGAATTTGTTATACTCACGACAATTTGTGGAGAACTAAGGATGATTTTCTTGGAAAAAGTCAGAAAAAATTGAAGAAGATATCGCCAGGTTGAGGGTAGTCATTGTATTTTTCCAGAATTCATTTAGAAATCATAGTAAAATCAGAATTTAATAAGTTCTAGAATTAGCATTTTAAAGTGTTTTGTGGGGTCATTAACTTTAGGTTATCTTCTCTTTTACAGAGGTGGTTGCATGCCAAATTTTTTTGGTGCAAAATATCAGAATTATTAGATTTTTTTATCTGTGTATGATTAAAAATTATTGGAGTGTGATTTTGATATTTTTTGAAGATCTAAATATTCAAGCTTGGTAAAGAAAAATCAAGTCAAATAATGTTAGTGCAGAACAAAATGAAGAGACACTTGCTAGATTGTGGGCTAGATTGAAAAGAAAGGGTGATGAGAAATGTTATTGTCCTTGCAATAATTGCAAGGGATTAAAGATGAGAAGACTTTTAATCACAACAACTGAGAAACATTGTAGGCAACATGGTAATGTTGAAGGGGGGCATGATTATCATCCATTGGTAAGTTGTTCATTATATGTCTTTATATTGATTGAATTTGTAAATTTTTATATCATTTTAACATTTTTTATATATAAAAAAAATCACTTGATCATGATCATGGTTTATTTGTGTCGATCATTATTATAAAGGTGGGGTGCCCTAGGGCACATGATATGGATTATCACAACCCAGAGAATGTGGTTTTGCAAGCAGAGGAACATGGAGCTATGAATATCGAAGATGAAGTTAATGATCCTATGGAAGAAGATGATCATGCACCAGAAAACACAATTGAAGATGATGTAGTGGCACAATTGATCATGATGATCGAGATGACTTTGATGATGTTGATGATTTACCTATACTTGAACAGGCATACAAGCCCCTTTATGAAGGCTCCCAAACAACTCTTCTCTCTGTTGTATTTTTGTTGGTGAACTTGAAGGCTATGAATGGTTTATCCAACATAGCAATCTCACAGATGTTAAGGTATGTCATATATGTCATCCATTTTAATCTATTTTTGTTGTTAGTTCATCACTAGTAAATAAATGATGAAATATGTACCATTAATATTCTTTATATTAACAAAACAAAAAATCATTGTAGATTGATAGGTGAATTTTTATTATCGTGATCAAATATTTTACCTCACTCATACCGAGATTTATCTACCATTATGAAAGATATTGGAATGGAGTATCAAGAAATAGATACATGTCTCAATGATCATATTATATATCATAAACAACATGAATTTGCAACAGAATTCTCAAAAGGTCATATCAATAGATATTGAACATATCAACTAACAAAAAAGGTGTCTCGCAAGGTTCTTCATTATATTCCCATTATTCCACGTATGCAATGATTATTTAGGTGCAAAATCTTAGCGTAATTTATGAATTATCATGCACGAAATAGAAGTGGAGATGACATTCTTTGAATGCCTGTGGATGGTTCTGCATTTAGGGACATGGAGGAAAAATGGCCACACTTTAAAGAATAGCCTCATAATCTCAAACTTTCATTAGCAGTGGATGGTGTCAATCCATTTGGAGAGCTGCGATCTATTTACTCGGTGTGGCCTATTTTTGTTATCAACAATAACATTCCTCCATGGATGTCAATAAAGAGGGAGCACATAATGTTGGCAATGATTGTTCCAAATATTTGTTTACATCAATTTTATTTAACTTAGTAGCATCTCATTTGTCTTATTTGTTGCATAATGACTTCTTCTTTTTTCATTTAATAGTCATGTACATTAATTTTTATATATTGCAGTAAAATGGTTATAATAATTATGTAATGTTTATGTTCATTCAACTAGGTAAGTACCAAGTTAAAGATATGAATGTATATATTGAGCCTCTTATCGACGAGTTACTAAATTTATGGAATGGCGTCACTATGTATGATGTCTCTAGACCAATAGGACAAAGACAATTCCAATTCCATACAATACTTGTATGGGCAATTCATGATGCCCCAAGCCTAACACATTTTTGTGGTATGTTATAATGTTCAACTGCACTTTAACGATATTTAATTTTATGAAGTAGATATCATGCATGTTTTTTAAATAATCTATTAATTATATATAATTATAAAAATTGACATATTTAATCCAATTATATATGATCTTGCAGGTCTTCAAACAAAGGGAAAATTCGCATGTCCAGTTTGTGGTCCAAAGATGAAATCTTGTCATTCAACAAGTTTAGGAAAGCAAGTGTTTAATGAGTATAGACACTTCCTCAACATAAATCATAAGTATCAAACTACTGAAAAACATCTTTTCAATGGGAAAGAAGAGACTACATCAAAACCGCAAAGAATTACACCTCGCCTATGGAAGTTGGAATATAATAGAATTAATCGTCAAGGTTATACATCAGATCAAATTGTTCATCTATCATATATGATATGTTTGAAATTTATATTTTTATATTACGTTTTGTTTACTCATGTTGTAATTGAAAATGATTGTCCTTGTTAATTTGTCTAACTTATATGCTTCATGAAGGTCGTCAAGGCATTAATGGTCAACTTCCACGGGGACTAAAAATTTATCCCAGCTAATTTAGTAGGTTTCCCTACTATGAGTAGCTACAAATTGTGCATAAGTTTGATACAATGCATATCGAAAAGAATATAACAAAAACATTATGGAAAATATTGGATGGAGGGCATGACAAAGAAAAAATTGTCAAAATCTGTAGTGACATTCAGTAATCCAATCATGCAATGAAAAATGTCATTCAATTAAATAGCGATGGAGACCAAATTAACATAAGCACCCTTCCTTGGTTATTAACGGAGCAACAAAGCAATGTTATAAAAGAAGTCATATGAAAAAATTCGATTTCCCATAGGATTTTATGTGAACATAAACAATATCATAACAAAGAAAGGTGAATTTGGGCTAGGGATGAAAATGCATGATTGGAATACCTTCATTAAGGTAATTATTTTGGTATATTTTATATATATTTGTATACTGCATGTACTTTTCAGTGTATTGTGTTTACTAGCTTTGGAAAAATAATGAAAAGATCATTTTATAATTGTTGCAGTACATTCTACCTCTATCTCTCCTAGAAAACTTTGAAAATGATGTCAAGCAAGTTATATATGATCTTGGAAAATACATGAGGTAAGTAGTGATATTTGTTCAATTCGTTGTATAGATCTTATATTTTCCATTTTTTTTACTTATGTAATATATTGTATATTTTTGTTAAATCTGGTTAATATATTTGCACCTTGAATCACTTGTAGATGGTTGTCATCTAAAGAAATCCATAAAGAAGATATAAATTATTGGAAGAGAAATATTCCTCGTCTAATGTGTGAAATGCAAAAGTGTCTACCTTCAACATTTTTCAATGCACAAGAACACTACCTCATACACCAAGTTGAGGAGATTGAATTGTGTGGACCTGTACACACAAGGTCAATGTGGATGGTTGAGAGACACTTTAAATTTTTGAAGGCTTTGGTTAGACAAAGAGCACATCTTGAGGGTTCTATAGTGGATGGATATATGGTATACCAGACCATGGTGTACATTACTGAATATCTTCCTAAGTTCGCAACAAAGATCCATGTAGATCGCATTTGGGATCCCAAATCCATTAAAAAATTCAAAGGGGAGTACTTGATGGGGAAAGGTAGATTGAGGAAAGTGAGAGGTAATTATAAGATGGTCATGTAGATTAATTAGAATACATTTTACTTTTCCTTCAATTGCTTGAAAAGAAACAATTAGAGAACTATTCCAAATGAAATAATCTTCCACACACAAATATAATGCAATGTGCCTATGTCGATATTGTACAATGTGCTTCCTCGTTCACTTAGGCCATTCCTGTAATTTTTTTATTAGTGAAGCTTGCTAGTTGTTGTGCTGATATATTGTATCCTACCAATATAAACATAAAACATGATCGAGGTGACATAGATACTGCTTGGTTGATATGTTATATCTCTTCAATTTGAAATGTGTCAACAATGTATTAGCTCTCAAAAACGCAGGTAAAATACCTCAAGAGGTTGCCAAACTCTTGGTATGTTTCAAGGTAACATACAAGGCTAAATAGTTTAGAACTTCTTCTCTTCATGTGCTGCTAAACCTAGGTGGGTCTACCTAAGTGAACTGAGAAGACTTGAATGATGTGATTTTGTCACAGTGATCTATTCACAAATGGAAATCTTATAGTGAATAGATGTAATCCTAATCTAACATAAATTGTATGAGTAAGAAATATGTTCAGTTAACAGATGCAAAAAATAAAATGGATGAACTAAAAGATAAAAATGTTAGACCAGTGCCTTGTTGGGTATATGGAGTCTAATGAAGATCTAAAAAGTGTAATCTATGATGGAAATAATTCAAACTGTTTGGCACACAAATGTAGTTTATAACTTGTATAAACATGCAAATAAATGATTGAAAAACTCTACTTGGGACTGAATGACAATCCTAGTTATGTGATTCTTTTGACTAATCCAATTAATACTCCCCAATTACTGTGATTGATTATAAGGATTTAAACTCTGCTTGAAAGAACCAAATAACCACATCACACAAATACAAAAAATGTGTATTGATAAATTGAATATATGCTTGATATATCAATTTAAACAATAGAAAAGTATCAAAATGGAGACAACCATATAACTATATAACTTCAACAAACAACTAATACCAAGATTAAGCCACAAATTCAGATATCTTCATTAACTTCATCAAAATTCTAACATGCATATGAGTCTTTTTAGATGAAAACATCATTGCAAATTTATCTATTGTATCCTTCTTCTATCCGCCTATATCTATTTAACATTATAAAACAGATATAAATACAACAAAACCGTGAAAGGACATGTCCTTTCATAAATGTTTTTTTCTTAACAACAACAATAATAAACTAGAAATTAGGCTTTGTTTAGCCATAAATGGACTTTTGAAAAATGATCCAAGTAATCCTGTTGCTCATGTGTGTTAGCATCTCCTAGCGCATTTTGGATTGCTATCTCCATCATCACCATCTTCTCGACCAAATTGCAAGCTTCATTTAGTGGAAAGTATTTCTTTGTAGCCATTTCCAAAAGTTGTTGCATCATTGAATTGCATTCATCAACCCATTTGGCCTTTCCCTTCATTTGTCCTCCATCTTCGAATAGTGTTGGTAATCCCTTTTTTTCGCTTCAACCAATCCTTGTGCATCTCTTGGCATCTCTTCATGAAATATCATGTGTTTTCTCATGATGTCATCAGTAGTATTAATAACCTCATTATTGGGAACATCCCTCTCATTTATTTCTTGACACTTTTCTTGAATCCTCCCATCAATTCTTATATGTTCCTATTCTGCAATATGGATTTCTGAACTTGTTCCCCAAAGTTTGTTCAACAAGATCATCAAGATGTCCTTCCTTTTTCTAATTATTGCAGTAAGTGTGTCATGTTTGCCTTGAGATTATGCAACCTAAGGTTGATGGCCTTTGGATCCATTTGGAAGTGGTTGAGTTGTGAACAATTATGGAGACCTGATTGTCTTAATCCTAATTTTTATATCAGAAAGTGGATAGGAAGATTCATGTTCCTTAAGGAGTAGAAGGTTGTGTATTTGCAATCCTTTATGTAAGGGTAAGGTGCTATTGTTGCAAGATGACTTTGAAGTTATTTTATCCTATATGCATTAATGGTGTCCTATAAATTATTTGATAGATGATGCTATCAAGCAAAGATAATATTGTGGTTGAGAGATACTTGTGAGAGCTTTGAAAAGGTCACCTAGGGTTTGAATTCTTTTATAAGCATAGCCAGGGTTTGAGAATAATTTTGTACCTAAATCTGCATACTTTATTCTTCTTTATCTCAAAAATATATGAGAAAAATCATTGTGTTCATTTTTGCAATTCATGGGTAGAAACAAAGGAATTTTCTATACTTTTTCTAGGGTTAGACTTAGTATTACCCAGAAAATTATTTCTTTAAGGAGAAAAATTAGTCTTATAATCTAATCATAATTCTAAGTTTATTTGTAGAATTTGTTATATGCAAATAAAGTTTCAAATTTTGTGTGCCCTAGTTTTGAATTTTTATTTACTTTTATTATCCCTATTTGGCGATATTACATGCACATAGGTGTTGGATGCAAGAAAAACATGAAAGATGTTGAAAAAACATAATTTTCTGCCCCAATAAGCCTTACCCACTCAATGTAAAAAAACACACTACCATTTCAACCCTATTTAGTAAATTGGAAGGATTTTATAGTGGATTTGAAGATTAATGGGAGTTGATCAAAATATAGCATGCAACACTTACATTGAATTTGTTCGCACTTGCACTTGTTCGTCCTCTTTCTCCCTTCATTTTTTAATTTTCGGCTAGCTAGATGCTTTGTGGGCGGCTTGGTATTTCAATTGATCCTTGTAGTCATTATGCCTTTTGGATTGTAGCCCCAACTCTCCACTCCTACATTCACGAGATTCATAGGAGACAAATAGACTAGTTCATTTTTAAACTTTCAAAAGAGAATTTTATATTTCAAATTTAAAATACAATTTGGGTCCAGTTATTTTCCTTCATTTTAATTATTATGTAAATTGAAGCACAAAATATCTACAAAACACTTTATTTGAACACCTCCTAGAATATGTCAAGGGCCTAAAAATAATAATCTAATAATAATGCTACATTAGAAATTGATTTGACATTCTAGAATAATATGCACATTTCACTAAATTAATGTGTTGTAATATTATTTGTCCATTTTAGTTGGCTTTTGATTAAAGAGTTTGATCTAACATTTAATATCATGCAAAATTTCCTCTAAGAAAATGCATTTGGAAATTACAAAGCTAAATTCCATAGCCTTCATCAATATCCTTGTTGTTTCTTTCAATATGGAGGCTTTGATTGAGGTATGGACATCCATCAAAGTATAACATAATATAAGTCAAATATAATTCTATCAAGAAATCAATATCAAATAGATAATATAATCACATAACTCATACATTTAAATTTCATTGATCTTCTTCTTCATCCAAATATTTGTTTGTATCATCCGATCCAGATTCAACATTGTAAGGATTGGTCATATCATCATTGTCGTCATTGATATCAGTTTCAATAATGTCATCATCCACACACATATTATCCTCATGAACGTTAACTCATACATCATCATGATCTAGTTCCTCGTCTTCGACATCTTTGTCAGGCACATCATCAACTAACTGTTGATCTCGATCATCATCTACATCATCTTCTAGTTCTTCAATATCTTCTTCTTCCACCACATTATACTTTACCTGCCTTCCTCTTGGATCATGTCTAACAAAAAATGACCAACCTAGTTTACTTGGAACCTCTGAGTAAAATACCTGCTCACATTGGCTTGGAAGAACATAGGGCTCATTTCCAGCTCGCTCGATCGATCTTGTATTAACCATGGTAAATCCATTATCATGTTTAATAACAGTTCTCTCGGGATCATTTTCATTCAATCGTAGCCTGTACCATTGAATGACGAACAAAACTAATTTGAAGGACTTAAAGTCACACTCAAGTATATCATCCAAAATCCCATAGTATTGATTTTTTGTGACTTCTGGATGTATGTCACTTCTAGGTGAAACATTAGTCACCTGAAAGACTGCAGTTATCCCAGAATCACAATTTTTCTTTGTGTCATCCAACTTTTTGATTCAAAATTTATGACCATTGCACCACATAGCCTTGTGGTGTTTCACCTGTAATATGTCAAACATGTAAAAATTATTGCATCGTCAGTTGATAAACATATTTATTCTTGGTCGAATGTATGCAAAGAAAAAAAACTCAACATATATATACAATATAATTAAAAATAATTAAATAATATAGGTGATTAATATATTTATACGTACCTATTTATCTCTTAAACCATATGCTAAATCAATCTCCCTTGGTGTAACATTAGAATCTCCATTACAATGAACTTCTTTAACCAATGAAACCACACCTTCCTATGTTAATGTGTGACCAAATTGTTGACGTTGTTCAATCCATACCATCATCCAATCAAGATTTTTTACGACATACAAATGTAGTGCATCCCACTCTCGACCAACTGCATAAAAAAAAATTGAAATTCACAAACGACGTATAATTAGTTAATTACCATTATATACGACCTTAATTTATAATTGATGTACCTGAAAACCTAACATCCCACTACCAATGATCTTATTATCTTTCATAAGAAACCTCTGAACTATATGTATCCAAGACCCATTGTGTTGGAACTATAAAATTTTAATTTTTTTTATAGTGATTTATACTCATAAGTTTCCCAAAGGAGCCCATATTTTGAATACAAAATTGATATGATATCCTTTGCATGACATGACTATCAATGATCACATCAACCTTAACCATTTGATATGATGAATTTTGTCTAAGCTGAAGGATTTGAGTAAATAAGCCATATTGACAAGAGATGGTGTAGGTCTCTCCGATTCATAAAGCATTATATTCTTATACATATTTTTTAGCATATCGACACGAGGTCGAGAATGTCACGTCGATCAGATTTCATATAAAGATGTGCATCGAGAAGATACAATTCATGGTCTAGCCGATGAAGAAGTTCATCGGCAAGATGAGCATCATTGGGAAGAGATCAATCGGTCATATCAAGCATATGTGTCTTACTGATGAAATAAAATTGGTATGAGATTTGTCATGTCTCACTGATAAAGCATACAAAATCACATCGGCAAGAAAAAACACTATCAGAGTAAGGTTTTTAAGTCAACCCGAGCACATTTGTCTCACTGATGAAATATCGGTGAGACACCCATCCTATCTTACCGATGAAACAAAAGAAGATACTATCGGCAAGACAATTGCTATCGGGGTGAGTTTGAAATGTTCCCCCAACTCTCCATGTCATGCCAATGGGATTACATTGGTAAGAGTCTTGGTGTCATACTTAATATCAAAGGAACGAACATCGGGGAGACTCATAGCGTCAGGGAAACAACTGAGTGTTTTAGCGATACATAGTCTCTTGTTGATAAATAATACAAATGGATCAAAGGATTCATCGAGGTGACTCTTGGCGATATCTATGCATTATGGATCAGAAGGATGAATTATGTGATATTGGTGAAAAGGACATAATGTCTCCTCGATCAATAGGGTGTTCAGTGAATGTTGGATGAACTTGAATAAAAAGGATCGCCTAGAGTTTGAAATGTCATGCTGATATAAAGCACTTGATGTGACAGTGAAAATTTCAAAAAAATTGCAAAATCGTACGTGCTCAGAGTTGGAACATTGATGGTGCCACAAACACACAAAGATGTAGATTTTTTTTGAAGAGGAGTAATTAAAGGCAAATTTTGCAGAATTAGCAGTAGGAGAGCGAACGAAGGGCCAGAGGATTTTACAACAAGATATTTTCAAATAAATTGGTAAGTTCTTTGCGATTGAATTTACTATTTTGTGATTTATAAAGAGTAAAATGGAAAGTACCAGCTCGAGGAAAACAAAGGGCAACAGACAGGGTGAGAGTAGTCACCCTAGAGGGAAAAAGCAAAAAACTAAAATTGAAAATGAGCCAGGGGTAGTGGAAAGGAAATTGAACCAAGACTTAATTGACCAATTACTTGGTTCAATACCTAAAGCTAGGCATTCCACTCAGCTTAGGGAAAAAGTGGAAAAATTGGAGGATAAATGCAAACACATAGGTGATATATCTAGACTCCAATTAGGGGATACGAGTTATTCATCTTTCATTACCACCAAAGGAATCAATATGAACCAGTGTGTAACCCTTGGAAGTTTAACCTAGGGAAATTGGTAATGCCCAAACGTGTTTGTAGATGCAGAATTAGTAAAAATGATAGCTGCTCACTATGACCTAAAGCTTAGAGCTATTTGTGATCCATCGGGGAAACCCTTTGTAAACATATCAGAGGCTACAATCAATGAGGTTTTTAGCCTAAAGGGGGTATGTGATAAAAAAAATGTAAATGAGGAGTTGGAAAGGGAGTTTTGGAGAATGGATACTATTTACAAGGGTTGGAGGTTACCATTGCACAGACTCAAAAAGGATGGCAACTCAATTCCATTAGAAGATATTGATGGCCCTCCATTTCATGTTGACATGTTTGAACCATACTTGAAGTATACATATTTTTCAACGAGCCAAGCATTAGGGATGCAGGTCCCCGAGTACATGTCAATTGTGCCAATGGTAGTGGCAACAGATGTTCAATGTCATAATTCTAGACCTTTTGACTATGCTTCATGTTAGAATTGAGAAGATACAACACCACAGAAGCCCAAAAGATCTTTGCAAGCAAATAACCTGTTACAAAGAAAAACAAAGAGAAGCAACAAAGGAAATGCTCAAGAATGTGGAGCAATGTATTCACCTGAAAATGTAAAATGAATAATTATACAAAAGATAGTTTTCAACCATATATAGATGAAAACCCTAAAAAAGAAAACCTTAGGCTTGCACAATAATAATTAATAAAGTAATTAATTATTATGCACCTAATGTTAGCTTAAGTGAAAAGAGGTAAAAGGGAACTTTACGTAATTAAACAAATATTGTTTAATTAATAAAGTAAATACCCAATCACTCTAACACCCCCCCTTAAGATAGACATAAGGAGAAGCTACAACTTAGAAGAAGCTACTGAAAGCAAAAGCAATGGGTCTCGACAACAAGGCCAGATCAGGTACCCATGTACAAAATCAATGCAAACTAAATGAAATGGGGTAAAGGAGAAAACCCAGTGGGAACAAAACTCCTCCCCAAAATAGAATGCAAGGAAGGAATGCAATGCACTAATGAAAGAAGGATAGGAGGTGGATAACATGATACCCCACATAGACAGCTTCTATCATATAAGTACATGTACAATGGTCTCTATAGGAGAGATAGAAAGAGAGAAGAAGGCCCCCCCACAATGAAGAAACTCTTGTCACAATGGTAGATGTCTAATGTAGAATCCAAAAGGAGATCCTGAAGCAGCAAATGATATTCCTCCCCTTGGGAAGAAACGGATCCATGGACCTATATCGAAGAAACCCTGTGAAGAATGATGAACCAATCTGTCTCAAGAAAAATACCTGGTAAATATTCTGATAAAATAGATTGTAGATCTAGAAAGAGCATTGTAACACCTTTCCAATGCCTATTCGTTTGTGCAAAACGGACACCGTGGCCAAAAGTCATGAATTTTTCAAAAACTGAATTTAGCTTTGCAGGAAACGATTTTTCTAGCAAAAAACGTTTATTTCTAACTTGATTTCTGGAAAATCTACTCACTGTTTGTAGACAAAAATAAAAATCTAGAAATACTTTGATGCTAGAAACAAAACCCAGAAATCGTTTCTTGATCCAACAAGCAGAATACGAGAAAATGATTTTTTTTTACTTTCAGCCAGGAGAAAAATGATGCGTGCCGTTTTTTCAACAGTTATTTTCTCCAGACTTGTGCAAGATATGCAAAATTTAAAAGATACCCAATTCAGATTTCGACACTGGCTACAAAACCCAGAAATCGTTTTTCTTGCAAATGAGTGAAAACTGAATTTTTGAAGCAAAAACTGATGACGGCTCCAATAAAAAACGGATTACAACAAACCTTTGTAGCTCCAAAAATCTTCAAAACAAGAACAAGCAGCTGCATATGGGCTTTTGTGGTGTTGTATCTTCTCAACTCCAACATGGTATCAGAGCTTCAGATCTGCAGCTGCTTGTTCTTGTTGGAGTTGAGAAGATACAACACCACAAAAACCCAAAAGATCTTTGCAAGCAAATAACCTGTTACAAGGAGAAACAAAGAGAAGCAACAAAGGAAATGCTCAAGAATGTGGAGCCATGAATTCACACAAAATGTAAAATGAATTAATGATACAAAAGATAGTTTTCAACTACATATAGATGAAAACCCTAAAAAAAAAACCCTAGGCTTGCACAATAATAATTAATAAAGTAATTAATTATTATGTACCTAATGTTAGCTTAAGTGGAAAGAGGTAAAAAGGAACTTTACGTAATTAAACAAATATTGTTTAATTAATAAAGTACATATCCAATCACTCTAACACTTCACATATCGCCAAAGAACTTGATGCGGGATTAATGCCAATAAAAAATGGATCTCCTATTTTGCATTTGAAGCCCTATTCAATCTTTATGCATATGATATTGTACTATGGAAAGGAATTGAATTTGTGGCATGAAGGGTTAAGAGTTTCAAAATTTGATAAGGAAGGAAGATCATTACTAGTACAACTCTGGACTGCCATCTGGGACAACAGATTTGCTAGTTCTTTCTTTATACATTTTGAAGAATATTTTGTGAAGCCATTGTATAAATTGTATAATCAACCTTGTGATTATTCAGTGTCTGATGAAATAAAAAGGTTTCTCAGACCTAAGGACTTTGATGGGCCTGTCAATCACAATTGGGGAGACTGGTATTGCTTGGAAGGTGCAACTATGATCAAGATATATGGGTTTGAGGATGTAACTTTTATCCTTCCCAAAATAGTACCTGACAGGATTGCCTACCTAGTGATTGCTAGGTAGTTAGAGTTTTTAGATTTCATGAACCTAAGTTCTTTTAGAAATAGGCATTTTTTCCTAGCGCTCTTTGTTTTGGTGACTTCAACACATTAGCAAGGGATGGATATGGTATGGTTCTAAATAAATTGTTACAATACAATATGAAGAAAGGTCCATTATGAAAAGGATTTGATCCAAAGGGGTATATCTAATTTGTAAGAGATAAAATGAACTTGGGCAGGTATGATCATGTACCCTATCAGTATGATGATTTGATCAAAAATTTGGAGGAAGAAGAAGCAGAAAGAGTGGTTGAAGAATATAAAAAAAAGTTGCCAGATGTTGGAACATTGTCTTTAGAGGAAGAGACATCTGGTGATGAAAGGCCCCATAGTACAATTAATAAAATTTCTAGGGTAAGAACTCAAGCTTACAAATATCCTCCTAGGGAAACAAATGTTGAAAAGAATTTAGATACAGATGCAAGAAAGATTGCATACAAGTCATTTGTAGCCGATGATGAATTTTTCAAAACTCAAGAATTTAAAGCCTTCTTGTACAACCAAAAGGGGAAATCAATAAGAGAATCAGTGGAATATATAACACCACATAATGAGGGGCAACTATTGAGAAATTTGAAACTAAGTGTAGAAAAAGAAATGGAAAACATGACCCCTAAAAAAGGAAGAAAATTGCTAGAAAATGCAAGTGTCATGATTTTTCCTGGGTTGGATTTAAATTCTGCTTTAACTTTTTATAGTTTTTTGAAGAATAATAGTGCCACATACAAACCCATCCCTAAAGGTGTAAAAAGGATATACACAGGATCCGGGTATAATCTTGATGAGGGATCACTCATGATTTGGGCTATGTACCCACCACACAAGAAATTTGTTGTGATTGATACTGAGAAAGCTTTTGGGCATGTAATGAAATTAAAAGTTGGAGAAGTTGATCCAATAACAACAAAATATATTGGAATTAATGTTGCCAAGTTGAATAAGGCATAGATGCAAATGTTAATTAAGGAGAAATAAATGTATAAGATGAACAATGAAATATTACTCAGAGAGAATGATCATTTGAAAGATATGGTGGGAATTGCATTAGGACCCACTAAGAAACTAACTCATGGTGAGAGATCCCAAGCTAAGGACAAGTGAGGAGAGTCTAACTTATACATATGTACATATGTACATAACAGATATTATATGTGTTCCATACATACATACATACATATGTGTGTTCCATACATACATACATATGTATGCACACATATATGTACATATGTATGAAACACATTGTATGTGTTCCATACATACATACATACATATGTGTGGAACATGTATATGTTCCATGCACATGTATACATATGTGTGTTCCATACATACATACATATGTATGCACACATAAATGCACATATGTATGTATGTATGTGTATATATGTATGCCATGCATACGTACACATGGAAATATTTTAAATATTAATATAATATATCAATTTAGATAACTCAAATTATTACCAATTTAGGATTAAAATCCTATAAACACATGTAAATTGATAACAAAATTTCAAATCATACCAATAGAGCCCAATGTAGTATCGAAAGGGCAAAGAGGACGATGGGGGAGTGGGTAATGTTGTGCAAGGGGTTCATGACAACGGAGGACACAGTCGACCAAACCATACGTGCATGAAACCCTTAAGAGCCCACCATAAAAAAAACCCCAAAATGGTATGTACATATATATACACACAGTCGGCCAAACGATAGGTGCATGATACCCTTAATAGGGTGAGTTGCATACATTGTTTACAGTTATTGCAGTATAAATTATATATTATTTGATTGATTGTGTGTATACACACACACATATACACACAATTGGCCATAATATAGTTGCAAGAAACCCTTTACAGTTGAGCTTATCATAACCTCATATACTGCCAATATATTTCTCAAAATTGCAAAGCTAGATAAATGAAATGTCAAATATGTATTGATTATTTAATGATATTGCAGTAGTAAACCTATATTTCTTGACTGACTGTGTGTGTATATATATATATGTACACAATCGACCATAATATAGCTGCAAGAAACCCTTAAGAGTCAAGCATACCATAACCTCAAATACTATAAATATATTTATCGAAATTATAGAGGTAAATAAATAAAATTTCACAACCTCTGTACCATGTTTTAAGTGATATTGTAGTTATATTAACCATTTCCTTTGGTCGGTTGTGTGTGTATATATATGTATATACACATAGTCAATCACAAGATAGTTGCAGAAACAAACATGCAACAAAATTCGAAAAAAAATCATATCGCCCTTGTGAGGATGGAAGACAACAAGACAACCTCATCTATGATGGTAGAAGTTAATTATGTTTCCTTTTGGTAATGGAAGCGTTGGTAAACACATAAACTATAGAAAAATGCATCACCACCAATCGTCCCCAACCTCATCACTATCGGGCATGAAGTGCACTAGCACTGGTCCTTCAATGGACGACTTAATGTGTAGACACCAAACATGAATGGCGTAGTAGAGAATCAAAAACAAACCATACCAAATGAAATGCATGCCAAAGTGAATGGGAAAAGGCTGATGACAGAGGGGAGTGGGGTAGTAAATGTGTAGTAAATGAGAGTTAAGTTTGTCAGGACTGGCCCTGCGAGAAATAGGCAAACACGTACCATGCGTCCACCATCGGTCTATGCCACTTTTGAACTCATAAATGTGAATTTTGGAAAGCAGTCTAAAAAAAAACGTACGGTAATTTTTCCCAATTGGATTCTTTCGAGTTGTCAGGTGAACTCTCTCGAGTGTAGAAAGAAAAATTTGATTAACGTGGACCTTGTTGATGTGAACCCCTCTCACAACATAACCCTCACCGCCATCGACCCCTCTCTCTTAATTCAATATTGTTTGTGGATTTGATTGTATTAGATATTTTTTGTATCAACAATTTCATCTATGATCCATCATCACGATGGTAGAGAGGAAGAGGAGGAAAATTCGATACAATCACAAAATTAACCTGCTCCACTAATTAAATGTGCAAAATCAGTCTAGAATCTCCTGCAAAATTTGTGTGACGCGAGTGATCGAGGGGAAACCGTGGCAACCGAGAGTACTCTGATTCATGGAAAGCAACAAACAAAACCGTAAATTTATAAAAGATGCAGGTGTGCATAAGGCTCCTTCGCAATCCCACCAAATTGAACTCCAGCATCACACCTATCTTAACCTACAGCAATGCAAAAACGCATCTAAAAAATCTCCCTTATCAATCAAAGATCAAAACATTGTGCAAGGAATGGAAATTAGACGAGGCCATTCATGTTCTGCGTACAATGGATTGCCATGGCATTTCAGCGGACTTATACACTTACGCTTCGCTCTTGCAGGCATGCGTAGACATTAAATCCTTAGAACATGGTAAAAAAATTCATACCCATATGCTTAATAACAGTACAATTAAACAAAATGCTTTCCTGGGGAATTCCCTCGTCAACATGTATGTTGTGTGTGGCAAATTTGAGGATGCTCGCGCAGTGTTTGACAAAATATCCGAACGAAATGTTCAGTTTTGGAATGCAGTGATCAGAGAATATGTCAAGCATGGTTACTTTGACGAGGCCGTTTCAGTATTTTATAAAATGAAAGAGGCAGGCGCCGTACCCAATAACTATACATTTCCGCTTGTTTTGAAAGCTTGTGCTGGACTGGGGAATTTGGAACAAGGCAAGGACATTCATGAGAACATAATGAGATATGGGTTTGAGTCGGATATATTTGTGAGGAATTCCCTTCTCAATATGTATGGTAGATGTGGAAATATAGAGTACGCGCGCCAAATGTTTGACAAAATTTCTCAAAGAGATGTTGTGTCCTGGAACTCTATGATTGCCGCTCTTGCACAGAATGGGTATGGGAATCATGCATTGGAAATGTTCCGGAAAATGCAGTTGGAGGAGGTGAGACCGGATGTGGTGACATTTGTAAGTGTATTGCCTGCATGCGGTCTCTCTGCAGCTGTGCATGAGGGTTTACAAGTTCATGGTTATGTAATGAAACGTGGATACGAGTTGGATATATCAGTGGGTAATGCTGTTATGGACATGTATGCCAAGTGTGGGAAGATAGCGGATGCAAGGCAAATGTTTGAGAAAATGACTGCCAAAGATGTGATTTCATGGAATGTGATGGTGGCCGGGTATGCTCAAAACGGGAATTGTGGTTATGCACAAGAAATTTTAAGGCAAATGCAAGTGGAAGGGATTAAGCTGAATGTTGTCACGTGGAGTGCAATGATTGCAGGCTACGCTCAAAATGGGTTTGGCAATGAGGCTCTAGAACTGTTTCATCAAATGCAATTGGCAGGTGTTGAACCTAACTGTGTTACAGTTTGCGCTCTTCTCTCAGGATGCATCCTTTTAGAGGCTTTGCAAGAAGGCAAAGAGATTCATAACTACATTGTTAGATGCGGGCTACGCTCAAATTTACTTGTAGGAACTGCTCTTATCGATATGTATGCAAAATGCAAAAATATAGAAGATGCACGCCATGTTTTTGATCGCATGTCTGAAAGAAATGCGGTATCATGGACTGTCATGATTGGAGGGTATGCTCAGAATGGGAATGCAACCAATGCCTTGATTCTCTTTAGTCAAATGCAACATTTAGATATCAAACCAAGTTCGTTTACGATTGCATGCACTCTGCCAGCATGTGCACTTTTAGCAGCAGTGCGTAAGGCTAAAGAAATTCATTCTTACTCGCTCAGAAGTGGATTTGAATCTGTAGTAACTGTGGTAAATTCTCTTATAGATGCATATGCTAAATGTGGAAACATTCAATTGGCACGGCAAGTTTTTGATAAGATGTCTGAAAAAAATGTTATCTCATGGACTGCAATGATTGCTGGCTATGGAATGCATGGTCTTGGTAAGGAAGCACTTTTAATTTTTGACCAAATGCAACAAACAAGCACGAAACCAGATGATGTCACCTTCATTGCTGTTTTGTCTGCATGCAGTCATTCTGGCCTGGTGGATGAAGGCTGGAGACATTTTGACTCTATGAGTCGTGATCATTGCCTCATACCTAGAGCTGAACATTATGCATGCATGGCTGACCTTCTTGGTCGTGCTGGTTTTTTGGATGAGGCACATGAATTTATTAAAAAGATACCACTAGAACCTAGTGCAGATGTATGGGGAGCCTTGCTTAGTGCCTGCAGAACACACCACAATGTAGACATAGCAGAATGTGTTGTGAAGCACCTTTTTGAGTTAGAACCTGAAAATTCCGGGCCTTACATATTACTGTCAAATATGTATGCTGAGGCTGGCAGGTGGGATGATGTTGCAAAGATGAGAAAACATATGAAAGATAAGGGTTTGAAAAAGAGGCCAGGATGCAGCTGGATTGAGGTTAAGAACAAGGTTAATATATTTTTTGTTGCTGACAGATCACATCCACTAACAGAAAAAATATATGCAATGCTGGAGAGCTTGGCTTTGCAGATGAGAAAGGCAGGGTATGTGCCGGACACAAGCTTTGTGCTGCATGATGGGGTGGATGAGGAAAAGGAACATGTATGCCTGGGGTGACCTTTGTGGATCCCTGAGGACTGGTTGTGTAATTGTTATTGAGTCATCTAGGTCGTAACTAAGATCAACGAGTGATAAATTATTGTGGGGGAACCCAAGATCTTACCATCATTTCAAGGAAGTTCGTGTGGATAACATGGATGACCACATGCAAACCTGAGCAAACAACCTGCTTGATTTCCACAACAGTGACTATATTCACATTGTTTGCTTTCTGACAGTTCACAAGGACCAGGTATTATTTCCATTTTGTGTTTAGCATGATGTTCAGAAATATGTTGTAAGATTTAGTGCAAGCAGTAGCATAAAACCTCAATGTTCATCGACCTAGCTTGGATGATTATATGCATAGTTGAAAAACTTGCATGACTTGCCGGTTGATCACCTAACAACCTGCCAAATACTTGGCCAGCATTGTGTAAGTTGATTCTGCCTCAAAAAAGTTCATTTTGCATCATTATTTGAGTCTGTTTTTTGGAGCACTATTATTGGAGCATTTTGCAACTGTTTGCAGGCATTTGGTAAGTAGGACTGAACAGGATTAGCGAACTTATTAGGTCTTATTTAGCTACATTTCAAAGGTATGTAACACTTTTGTAGTTTTTTGGGGGGTATTTGTGCCTTCATTTTAAATTTCTTGTGCTAGTGCTTAGTTATTTACTATTTTATTTTTTATTTTGAGTTGGTTTGTAGTATCTACTAGTTTCTTTTTCTTTTTCTTTTTTTCTTATTTTTCTAGGGTTTATTTCCATTTTTCCAAAAACAAAATGGCATCCACAAGTAAGAGAGATGGCAGCAAACCTAGGGACCCTACTTGAAAACATGGGGCAGTGGGTAGAGAGCTAGGAATGGTAATCTACAACTATTGTGGGATGGATATGAGAGGAGGCATAAATCACCTCAAATATCATCTTGCATGGATTGCTTGCTGAGATTTGTGCCATGTACATAAGCATCTCAAGAGGTTAAGCAAGAAGCAAAAGCTCTCCTTGCATCTTATAATCAGAAGAAAACAGAGAAAAAGAGGACGACGAAGACATTGGCAAGAGTTCTATAGAGTCAAAGGGAGATATGGGGGGCTCTTCTTCCATTGAGCCCTAGATATAGGGATTATGCAGTGTAGGCAATTGTAGTTCCACTTTATTTGTTCCTCATAATGCTCCTAGTTTGCAATCTTCGCTGGAAAAGTTTTGAGTGGAATAAGGAATTGCAACATAATTGGTACTACCACAACATATTTTTTAATGTTTTGGTGAGTCCTTGTTGGGAGTAGTTGATCACTACATTGATTATGGCAATAGGGGATGCAAGGCATGGAACCATTATTAGCCAAGTGGGCCATTATCGTAAGATGTGGTAGAAAACACAAATCAACTAAGAGATGAACAAAAATAAAACTGGAAAAAGAAGTGCTACAACAATCTATCTAATGGGTGGATGGATGGTAGGAACCACACCTTAATCAACTTCCTCACGACAAAGGGGGGCAATTAGTGTTTTGTAAGTCAATTGATGCTTCTAGAGAAATAAAAAATGTCCAAGACCTTGTGCAACTTATTGGATGAGGTGGTGACAGAGGTGAGAGTGGAGAATGTTGTTTAGAGTGTGATGGACAATGCAGTTGCATATATAGCAGGTGGTAAACTTCTAAAGGTGAGGCATCCTATGCTATTTTGGAGCCCTTTTTCTACCCATTGCATTGACCTTTTCATCAAGAATGTAGAGAAACTTAGTTGGGCGAATAACATGGTAAAAGATACGAGGAATGTCATAAATTACATTTACAACCACACATGGGTTCTGAATCTCATGAGAGAGCACATTGATGCCAAAGAGCTCATGTGGTCAAATTTCATATGGTTTGCAACTAATTTCATCACCTTGTAGAGTATTGCAGACACATTGCCCAACCTTAAGTGCATATTTGTGAGCAAAACATGGTTGGAGAGTACTTATTACAGGAAGGCCAAAGTGGAGAGGCCCATGAAGACCATTTTTTATAATACATTTTCCAGTATATGGAGGAGATCAGGAAAGTAAGTTTTCAATCAAAATTTTATTTTTTCTTTTTTAAAAATTTCTAATAGTTTATTTATTGGTTTTATTTTTTATTTTTTAGTTTAATTTTCTTATTTCATTTTTATATGCACTCTTGTTTTAAGTGTTAAAACTTAAAATCATTGGTTAGGGTTCTATGTTTGTTGGATGGAGAAAAAAATTCCGTAGAGGTAATTCAATATTTGTATGGGTCAAATAAAAACAACTATGAATTTGATCTGGCACATTATTTATTGGAGGTGGAACCGACAACTCCACCAACATATTCATGTTGCTACCTCATATTTGTACCCTAATTTTTTCTTCTTCAATTCATTCGGAGTAGATGAGAAGGTTATAGATAACCTCAACATGTTTATGGTGAGGATGCTCCTTGATGAGAACCTTAGAGACACCATGCATGATGAGCTACAAACTTATAAGGAGGCAAAAGGGAGGTTGTATTCTTCATCTCCATGCATTTGGAGAGCAACTTTGTGATTAGGTAATATATATATATATATATTTTAAATTTTAGTCTATTGTTTATAAAGTCTTTAACTTATAAATTTACTAAAATCCTTACAAAGTTATGAATATTGTCTTTGCAAATTTGTGGTGGGAAGATTTTGGTGCAACAACACCCAAGTTTAATCTTGCCATCCACATTTTGTCTCAGCCTTATAACACTTTTAGTTGTGAGCAGAATTATAGTGTTTTTAAGGTCATTCACACAAAGAAGTGCAACAAGTTGATTCAAAAGCGCTTGAATGACCTTGTCTTTGTGCAATACAAACTTTAGATGCTTGCAAAAAAAGCAAAGGGGTAAGAGACACACAAGGCACTTGATAACATCAACCCATATTCCATTGGAGAATGTGGATATGTTGTTTACTGCTGATGATATTATTGATTTTGAGAGGATGACAATAGAATAGAAAGTGGAAGTAGCAACATTTGATGAGGCCAAAGGGGAGCCATTAGTGAGGGGTTCATCACATTCACATCATGATCCTATCCCTGAGGTTTCTATTAAGGATGGTATTGTACTTCAACAAGAAGCTATAGCACTACAATCTAGTTCGAGGATACCCACACAGCGGCAACCTTTTTTGAGCTTTAATTGTAGAAGAAACTTACAGCTTGTGAACTTTGAAATTATAATTTGAATCAAGTGGCCCTTGGTCTATTGGTCAAGTTGAATGACTTTCAAAGAGACCACCAAGGATCAAGTCTTGCTAAGTACAAAGCTCATGATCTTTTAAAGGGATGAGGTTGATATTGTGCCCCAGTCAATTTTGGCAGAATGGATATCCCTCAGTCCTCAACTCTTGGTTAGAAGAGTTCGATTATTTGTGCCTTTGATTCATTCTCCCAATACCAACAAGTTGCAAAAGTGATTAGAGGTTGTTATGTTCTCTAAACAAAAATAAATAAAATATAAATATAAATTTTTATTTATATTGAAACTTGAAGTTGATATGTATTGAACTCATTTTTTGGTCTATGATGTGTATTGAACTCTAATTTTGATCTCTGTATGAAGAAAATAGTAATATGTTCCGTAAATTCAATAGTTTGCATGTTTTTGAAGAATATTTTTGCAAACTTGTATTTTTAATATTTAGAAAATTTGCTGGGTTCTTGCTGAGTGTGCAGTTTTGAATTTGTTTTGGGTCTTCCAACGTATTGCTGAGTCTGAGTTTTTCAACCATGATTATATGTATAAAAAGCTAGTATAGGCTAAATGTGTGACAGGAATTATAGATGGATTAAAACACTCTCATAGGACATTAGGAAACTTAAAGCAAAATCTTCTTAATGTCATGCATAATGCAAAATGCTTGTTCTGCTGCATGTTGTTGACTGCAAAGGATAACTTGAATGTATTGTACAGCTGAGGGCATCTTCAAAATGAGCATTAAATTACCATGCATGCATTGTGATTAGTTTCATTTGTCATTATGACCTAGATCCATTTGCCACTGCAGAGCTTGATGGTATATGTCCTTGCTGTTTTTCTGTCTGGCTGGTTATTTTTCATTCTTTTTGAGTTCATATAAATGCCTTTACAAGAAAGAAATATATATAGTGACCAAAATTCACGTAGAGCTAGGACTTTAAGCGAAGTATCCTGATTTGAATGTTTAAACTTTATGCAGAAAGAGGACTATCAGTTCAGAAACTTTAATGTTAGTGCACCATTAATTCAGTAAAGCTGGGAAACAAGAAAGGTAAATAAAATTCCAATCTGCTTTTTGAATTTGCACCTTACTTTTTCTTGATTCAATGTTCTTGATTAATTTATATGAGATTCTAAGTGTACTTAAATTATTTTATTCATTTTCATTGCTTCTTGCAAATGCTTCTTTTTCATATTACACAATGTAAACTTATTACTTTGCATGACTACCAGACCTTTTGTGAATCAGCATAATCTGTGACTGTTCTCATGGCCTCTTTATGACTACATGCACTTTCCACATGAATGTGTAACTCACGCATTATTCTGGAGGAGAGTAGTAATGAATAAGACCAGGTTTTCTTGCTGTCCTTCCACACTTGCAAATTGAAAGTATACAAAAGTAGGACGAAAGCTCTGCATGGTGTTGAAGGAAGGATCCAAATTATTTTTTTCTCAAAAAATCCCATACAGTTTGATTGCTGATCATGTCATACAAGTAGTCTTCAGAATAGATTTAAGTGCTGGTTGCATGCTAGATGTTTTAATGTTTATAGGAAAAAGAATTGTATTAGAGATTGAAACAATGATTTCCCCTATATTCCAGGTCAGGAAGTCCTCAAGCATAGTCTGTGCTACAAGTCATAGTCTCAAGGAAGGGCCACCATCCAGCTGCTTTTGGTTTTTTAGGTACCCTTCTGTTGATATTATTCTGATGAACATTCAGTAGATCCATGTCAATTGTGATGCCATTCAGTCTTGAAGGTAGTTTAAATATCACAAATTTGTGCATTCTTTGCCATCCTGCAATTCCATTGTTATTAGCCTTATTAAATTTGGGTTCTTCTGTTGCAGCCTGGAAATTCTATAAAGAAATGCTAGATAATGGTGTCCCTCACAACATCTATACTTAATACAATCGTTTATTTGTTTTGTCTGTAATGAAAACAAGACAAGATAAATGATTGTTTTGTTTAAGGAAATAGAGGGAAAAAAATTTCTCTTAGCTTGGTAACTTTAAATAGGCTGATTAAAAGGCATTGTAAAAAGGGCCATATTTGATGCTTACGAGCTTTGGTTGTAATTGGGACACAGGGTACGAGGCCTGATTTTGTGATTGGCAGTGCTTTGATCGATAAGCTTTACAAGGAAGACAGATAAGAGTAAGCATGCAAATTGTTCGAAGAAATAAAAGGAAGGACCTTGGTTGCAGATAGGTCATTTTTTACAACATTCGATACATAGTGCAAGGTAGACACCATTTAAGACATCTTAAACTTCATGATGAAATTCTGCAGTATAGAAGCTTAATGTTGTTGAACATAATGCTTTTATATGTGGAGTGTTTAGGAATGGCAAGATAAGGAACCCAAAATGTTTCTTAATAAAGTGACAAATACTGACTAACACGATGAATTGTACTATTGTAATTGTTGGATTCTGCAAAACTGAGATGGTTATGAGAAGTATCGATCTGGGTTATGGGCATTTGGATGCATACAGCATATTATGCAGGGTTTTGAAGGCACTTGATGATGCATCACACACATTAGTTATTGATAGGTATTGATGAAAAAGCGGTTTGAACTTGTTAGCTTATGAAGAAGATGCAACATAGTCAATAAATGTTTGGAGTGATCCATAGAAATTCACTTATCAAAGGACCTTGCAAGGAAGTTCTGCCACAGAAGGTAATCATGCTGTTGAACACAATAATTGAAAGAGGCTTGGTGGCAGATGATATTATTTACAATACTTCAATTGATGGACATTTAAGAAAGGGAACACACAAGTATTTTCAAAGCTATGTGGTGGGGCTGGGATGCTGTCAATCTGCATGGTGTACACATAGTTTCTGAAGGAACTGACAAGGAAAGCTTGATGTAAATCAAAGTAACATTGTTTAATCTAGGGCAACATAGGGGGTTCATTATTTGTAATAACTAGTAAGTATAAGTGAACTAAATGGATTTATTAATCGTTCAATTCTGAAAGACAATTATTGTTATACAATATAGGCAAAATTGGCATTAGTCAGAGGAGTCTATGGCATTTCATTTTCCTTTACAAGAATTGCTGCATTCTTGTCTGTCATTTATTCTTTCAGATCCCATAAATATGAGGTAAGATATCAATCACACTATTTACTTTCTGTATTGCTTGCATATTGATCTCTTTATATGTACCTTGATTGCAATATCTAATTTTTGACATATGCCACAGAAGTTAATACTACACTAACTCCTACCTAGGCAACACTCTCTGAAACCAGCCATGTTCATTTCTGTGCTTTGAGATTAGTAAGGGATGCGTGGATGATGTTTTTAAACCATACAATAAGAAATTAGGAACTTCTGTCTTGGAGAATAACAAGAGAATCAATGCTAATCATTTCACCTAAACTATATCATAATATTAGCAAGAAAAGCAAGCCCTGTCATAATGTCTTGGGCAGTGAACTTCATCTTGATGGTTTGAAGGGAAGCTTCTGCTATTCATATCCTTCCAGGACCGGTTGCAGAGAGTATATACTCTCTTGTAGCTTGGGTTTCCAAGTGTTCACAAGAACTTGGTGTCCATAACCTTTCTTTTATCTTTGTTCAGTTAGTGCATATTTATGGTGGATTTCTTGCATCTGAGATTTGAGGATAAAGGTATCTGGAGTTGTTCTGGGCAAATTTCTGGCACCTATTCTAAATTTCTCAAATCCTAAAATTTGTGAAACCTGCTGCATCTGCTTCTGGGAGATATGCTAACAATAAACTATATTTCTTGACTTCTGTGTGTAAGTGCACTATTTAGTTATAGACTACAGTGCATCATCTGCCAAAAGAGCAGAACATGTGGCAACTTTTGAGTAAAGTGGATATGAAGACCTACAAAATGAAATCTACTCTGCTTGAAATAGTGAAAAAAGCATTCCAAATTTAAAAGAGCAAATTGTCCAACGCATATCTTTTAAAGAGCAAAATCCTAATATGTGCCTGGAGTGTTGTTGACGAAGAATAAAATATGTTTCCTGCATACTGAAAATGATAAAAGTTATGTGGACGTCTCTAGCTGACATAATTATGCTATTTCATCCATGATTACTTTACTCTCACATACATAGTTGACTGTTTAAACCTTTACGATTGCAAATTTTGTGCACTCGCCATTAATGTTTGTCTCCCTTTTGAAAACAATGATGAAAATAAACTGGCGTGACAACACACACACACAACCAATAATTTCTTGGACTGCATCTAGATCAATGGACAATATAGACAATTCCCTAGTTGTAATTCCCGTGAGTTCAAATATGGTCTTCTCAAAGACCACCACAAAATTTAGCCCTCCAGTGTGATATTGAATCGCAAGCCTTAGTAAATATTTATGGTCACATTGAAATGTCAGCATTACATTACATCTGACACAAAACCAAGTACATACTGATTTATGGACCATCTTTTTCTAACATTGCCTACCCCTAAACGTTAGAGGGTGAGTAGAGTAGCAAAATCATCCATGCAAATTTTCGTGACACTTGCTCTTTACCAGTAAAAAATGTCTTGTCAAAGATCCTTACTTCTAGAACATTAAAAATGTTTTTCTTGCATTGTGTGTCCATTCTAGGAGGGGTGATTTACTTGGTCAAGGATGTGGAGGATGCATTCAAACTACCTATAGCAAGTCAACTCAATTTGTGTTTCTCTTGTATTTCTAGGGTTATAAATAGCTTCGTGCTTGACATAGTGCTAATCGCTCTCCCATTGAAGTATGAAATCTGACTTGCCTTTATTGCAAGTAAAGGAGGAAATCTTTTCATAACATAGTTGTGCAAGCTCATGCCCCTTTGAATCACAATGTGAATCCCAAGGTGTCACATCCACAAGTTATAACTTGACAAGCCTTTAAGCACTATTTTTTTCAAATCCATCTTTTCTACTACCACTAAGGTTTGAGATATGACTACATCGATAGTAATGTCCCAAGCTTTCAACCAAGACATTAATGGTTAACAAATGGACAAACAATTTTTTGCAATGCAATTGTGACACAAATGTCCCATGATGCACACCTACACAATAGAGATGTCTCAACATAATGCAACAACACTCAAAGCACAACGTCAATACACTAAGTATGATGACACAAGCAGAAAAATTAACATTGTCATGAGACAATCTCATCCTGACAACCATATAAAATGGTAGAGTTTCCTCTCACCATGATAATAGGGTACAAGACCCTAACGCCACCTCTCACAAATGGGTAGGATGAATGGACCTCCATTTCCTATTCCAAGGAAACTTGAGCATCATTTCATCCTTCAAAAAAAGCAAGACAAAACCACACATCCAAAACAATGTGGAAACAACATCCAAACCATAAGGAATGTCTAATAAGGAGGTTGCATGGTGAGGGGGTCACTAACTCCACTTAATATTGCAAGAGATTGTCTATTTCCTCCCAAGACACAACTATAACATGAAATGAAGAATAAATAACAAGGAACATGAAACATGAAACACCATCAAACTAAGTTGATAGGTAGACAAGGCATACCCCAATGGTCAACTTTTCTTTACAAAACTTCATAGAAGAAGGTTATCAAGTATCCACTATCTTAAGATTTCCCTTGTTACTAGTTTATAATCACCTAGGTGATTCTGGGATGGCATGGGATATCCCATGCTCACCCCTTGGCAAGATAGGTGATTTTAAATAGTGCAAAAGGCCTCTAATGTACAAGAAGTTTCCCAAAGATTCCAATTTTGAAGTTGAAATTGTCAAAGGGCTCCTCTATGAGTATACTATCACATTTGACCCTTGAAACTAAGTTTCAACTTTTAAAAAAGGACATTGGTCAAAGTCTAAAGGCTAGTGTGTGGCCAAGCCAATGCAAGCTAATAAGGTCTAACACTAAACATGTTGTAGCTTTCTTGTCTTAAGTGTTGTTGTAAAATAGTTTGTAATATTGAATTTTAATATTACTAAGCTTCAATATAACATGTTTAAAATCCACATATTCCATAATTCATATTTACACAATTTTACTATTATTCACAAGCAATTTTCTATTTATTTACAATGCAATAGGAAACACACATGAACAATCATAACTCCTAGTCCATAGAGTTGAGTACGAAAATCATTCTACAAATGATTTTAACTTAACATAGCATAAATAATGAAAACATAATAGATGACCCATAAGTTTCATTTGAACTTAAATGTAAACTTGGTCTACACATCCTAAAATTGGGATTTTAAACATCATATGATTCCATTACAAAATAAGCTATTTTGACCTAAAAGATGATCAATGCAAAAATACAATATGGTATTCTAATTGTGGGATGCTAAAATCTTACACATTGTTTGTATTGATTTAGCCATCCTCATAGAATAAAATAGATCATTTACTCCAAGCAAATTAATAAACTAAATCAAACATGCATTAGAGAAAATGAAATACAACCTATTTTATGGTGGATTGGTGCCCTCCATGAAGATGTGAGAGAGCCTTTTCCCAATCCCTTTCTAAGCCAAATGAGATAGACAATGAGTTGCTATGAGCTCAAGTTGCCTATAGTTTAGATGCATTCAAAATGTGTTGTTGTAGAAATGAGAGAAAATGCCTTGCATTTATAGGAGAAGCTAAAAGAATAGAGGCCAAGATTAGACAATGTGGGACTAAATCCCATCCAATAGGATAGAGACACTTGTCATAATGGGATTGGTCAAAGCTTGTGCAAGTTTTGGCCAATGTGCCCATTCAAATTTAAAAAATGTCAATAAATGCATGTTGTTGAGGGTTTTGGGGGGAATAATTTTTGTTCAAAAAAGTCAAAGATGAGAGTTATTGAGGGAAAATAAGTCTTTTTAATAAATCAAATAAATTGATTTATTGGTGCAAGTGGGTGGGTTAGTTAGGAGTTTAGATTTGACTCTAGTTGAGTCAAAAGCTAGAGAATGCTAATTATGATTAGAAGTTAATTAATTTAGATTAATTAACTTAGGGGATTTTAGGGATTTGACATTTGATTAAATCAGTTTGATTTATTAAATCAAATGAGAAGAACATAAGGATTAAATAATTTGATTTATTTAATGAACCTTAAGAAATTAATCAATAAATATTTTAATTGATTAATAGAAGAAATGAATGTTAATTTGTATGATGCATGATTGTTATTTTTGCATGTCTACATTTTGCCCCTCTTTGAAGCAATGTACTCGTTGCATTGGTTCAAAGAATGATGCCGCTGACATCGAAATTAAAAAAAATTCAGATTTTTCGGATGCCCCAGCGAAAATAAGTACGTTAGTACATTGCCCCCTCGAGAGATCGAGCGAAAAGATACAATTTGAGGTGGATCTCGTGACAAAGAGGTTCAAAATGGATGTATGGATGGTTAGACTATATGATAGTGAAAATGAGATGTTCAGAAGATGCTTAGAATAACAAATTTATATTATCCTAAACAACTTAAATGATTATGCAATGATGTTGTCCTATAATGATATGACGTGATTATGCAAGATGAGAGGATGAATGCAGCATGGATGCAGGATGGATGCATTGTTAGCGTGAAAGAGGATAGAAGAACGAGAGGGATCAACCCTTAAATCTAAGAAGATGAAGAAGTCCAACAAGTCCTCTAGTCATCGAGACTTTATTGGATATGATGATGAATGACGATGATGTGTTGCTTATCCAAGGATGGGAAAAGAGCATACCTTTCTTTATGTTTGATAACACACATAGGTGTGATGCATCAAGGTATTAAGAACCAGGATGGCGTGGCGCCTAGTGTGATGGAATTGGACTTGTCAAATAGATAGGAGTACTCTTGTTCACACTTGACAAACATAACCTTATTCAGAATGCAGTTAAGAAATTCCAGACATCTCGGGCCAAAACATAAAAAGGCAAGCCTTCTTATGTGGTCAACAAGATACCTAAAACATCCTTCCTACAAACAAAACAAAGTATGCATGACGAAGTTATTTTACAAGAATATCCAACAAGCAAAACAGATAAAAAGATAATGATCGTTGCCCCATTCCTTTCTCTCTAAACCTGTTTTGTTTAGGCATCATCGAGAGGTCCTTGGAATGAGCGCAAAATAAGATAAGTCAAAAAGACCAAAATAAAGTAAACAAACAAGTTGATGTTCTTCGTACCGCTAGCCAAGGCTAAACTATTGTGGGGTACCTGATGCGTATGTCCATCGCAGGAAAGCTTCATCCTAGGACATGTAGTGATCAGGGTTTTAGTGAGACTGATTGCGTGATAAGCTATTGATACTCTGAGTTGACCAACTTGCTGACTTATTGACTTAGACTTGAGACTTTGACGATTAAGTGTTCACTTTGGAACCTGCTAGACTTGCTTCTGACTGACCCACCAAAGGGTGAAGGTGACGATTGATTTATTATGAGTGATGACAATCACGGGTGAAAGCGAGATGAAATGGGTGCACCATTTTTGGTTTTTTTCAAATGTTTTGAGGCTGTTTTTGAAATTTTTGAGATGTTTTACAAATGTTTTTGGTATTTTCAAGATTTTACGATGAACAGACTAACTTAAAGACCTATCCTAGGGGTCTCGGGAGCTGATCCATAGATTAGCCTTGCCTACGTTATACACACAGAGACCACATAGTTCGACTGGTGGTGGACTGACTTGATGATAATATGGACAAATGGATTGCCATTTTATTGCCTAAAGGACTGACTTAAGATGCAGACTAGATGGGAAAACGGATTGCCAATGCGACGGACGCCTAAAGGACTGACCTAACCGTCTTGGGGGATGATCAAAGATCAACCTTGCCTACGTTCAAGCTCAGAGATGACGTAGGTTGACAAGGTGGAAGACTGACAAGACTAAATGATGAAATTTTTGAAGATTTTTTTTTTTGATATTTCGACATGTTTTTGGATTTTTTGAATGATTTGGATGTTTTTGGATTTTTAAATGAGTTTTTTGAATGTTTTTGGATTTTCTGATGAAATTTTGAAAAAGATCACGAGAATATACATGAAACCGATCCGATGTTGCGAGAACGTGCCCCCAGTGTGGTGCGATAGACTACTTCGATAAAGGCAGGACAGACTGACCTTCGAAATGCCAAGTAGTTCCAATGGTGGAATATGGTATAGACACCAATGTAGGCTATGGTACGGATGCAAGCGGATGAGTGGAATGCGATGGAATGGATGAGTTGTGCAGATCCTGATAGATGGGGAAGGTGCTTTATTTACACTTGACGCCTGTTTGCCAGGTTTTCACCAAGGTACTTGCCCAAAGCACCACCGAAGTGGTTTTCACTAGAGGACGATTTTCCTTTTTACTATTTTCAATCCTTTTCTGATTTTTTTGTTGTCACCAAGATGCCTGTTTGCCAGGTTTTCATCGAGGTAACCATTTTTTTAGGACTTTTTCTGATTGTTTTTGTATTTTCTGGTTCTATACCTTGCAAGATTTAGGCATAAAACTTTTTGAGGTGAGAATCATTTAGAGGCTCCTGCAGAGGCTCGCCTTCTGGTGTTGCTAGTTGATATGCTCCTGATGTGTAACTTGCAGTGATGACAAAAGGTCCCAGCTAGTTGGGCTCAAACTTTCCCTTTGTATCTGGATTTGGCACGTTCTTTTGGTTTTCTTTCAGCATGAGATCACCAACTTGGAAAGTGCGTTGTCTGATCTTCTTGTTGTAGCTTCTTTTTAGGCGATTCTGGTACACTTGTAGATGATTAAGGGCATCCATGTGCCTTTCATCTAGTAATTCCAGCTCATTGAGTCTTGTGACCCTGTATTCCTCATTTGTGATAAGGTTTTGCAGTGATATCCTTAGCGATGGGAGCTCGATCTCAATGGGGAGTATGGCCTCTGATCCGTAGACCAGAGAGAATGGGGTGGCACCTATTGGCGTGCGGATGCTGGTGCGGTAGGCCCATAAGGCGGGATTTAACTGCAGATGCCAGTCACAACCAGAGTCATTGACTGTTTTCTTGAGGATTTTCAAAATGGTTTTATTTGTAGCTTCTACTTGGCCATTGCCTTGTGGATAATATGGAGTGGAAAAGCGATGCTTGATTTTGAATTTTTCACACAAGTCACGGACATCCTGATTCTTGAAGGGTGTCCCATTATCAGAGATAATGGATTGGGGGACACCGTATCGACAAATGAGGTAATTCAGGATAAACTTGGATATCTGCTTTCTGGTGATGTAGGTCATGGGAATTGCTTCGACCCACTTAGTGAAGTATTTGGTGGCGGTGATAATGAATTTATGGCCATTGGATGAGGTGGGTGATATTTTACCAATGAGATCAAGCCCCCATTGTGAAAAGGGCCAAGGTGTAACAATAGGATGCAGTTCTTGAGTTGGTGCATGAATAAGATCTCCATGCTATTGGCATTGCAAGCATTTTCTGACAAAATTGTGTGCCTCTTTTTCCATCGTCGGCCAGTAGTACCCTGTTCTTAGCAACTTTTTAGCCAAGGTCATACCACTTGAGTGTGACCCACACGTGCCATTGTGTACCTCAGTTAGAGCAGTCAGGGCTTCCTCGGGTTTTAAACAACGTAACAGGGTTCCATCGGTACTCCTACGAAAGAGGGTCTCTCCTAGGATGACGAATCGTGAAGTTCTTTTGATGAAAGTGCGTTTTAGGTTTGGGGTGATGTCAGTGGGGAGGATTCCTAACTTTAGGTAGGTGTATATATCATGATACCAAAGATCACCGGGACCAACGAGTTCACATGCGTATTCTGACTCTGGTACCTCGAATGTGGGTACGAGAAGCTACTCTACGAGGAATTCATGTTTCAAGACGTTACGAGGGATGTCGAGTAAGGATCCAATTATCGCCATTGCATCAGCTGCTCTGTTGTTTTTCCTTGGTATCTGCTCAAAGGTAATGTCGATGAAAGATTCCTTGAGGCTTTCTACCACCTTCTTGTATGGTGTGAGCTTATCATCCTTGGTTTGGTATTCGCCATTGACTTGGTTGATGATAAGTTGCAAGTCGCCATAGACTTTTAGTGCCATGATTCACCATTGTGCTGCAATCTTGAGTCCTATGGTCAAAGCTTCATATTCTGCTATATTGTTAGTACAAGGGAATGCCAGCTTGTATGAACTAGGTATGCAGTCTCCTTGCGGTGTGATGAAAAACACACCAGCTCTTGACCCATGTTGTGTGTATTTTTAGAGAGTCTATTTTGGCAATCAACTTGATTTGGTGCGCTAGCATGTAGTGTTTGAATTTCTGAGCCACAAATACTAGTGCTAGGCAAGCTTTTTCTATTGATGTGTAATTGAGCTCATGTCCCACCATTGTTCTGCTGATGTAGTAGATAGCCTGCTCGATTCCCTTTTCATCATGTTGGGCTAAAAGGGCCCCCAGGGCGGCTATTGTTGCAGAGATATATAGGATTAATGGTTTGCCCACAATTGATGGCATCAACACAGGTGGTGTAAGTAGATATTCTTTTATTTTGCTGAATGCTTGCTCGCATTTGTCATCCCATCTGAAAGCTACTCCCTTGTGAAGTAGGTGTCAATAGGCAATTTGTTTATCTGCCAATTGTGTTATGAATCTTCGGATGGACTGGAGTCTTCCTTACAATCCTCTTAGTTGTTTTAACATTCTTGGTGCTTTCATTTCGAGGATTGCTTTTACCTTTGTAGGGTCTACCTCTATCCCTCTCATTGAAACTATGTATCCTAGTAGCTTCCCTGATTGCACCCCAAAGACACACTTCTTCGGGTTGAGTCTAACCTTATATTGTTCAAGCTTGTCAAAGATAGCACTTAGAGTTGCTATATGGTCTTGTCTCTTCTTTGATTTAGCAAGTATGTCATCTACATAATCTTTGACTATTTTGTGGATCATGTCGTGGAAGATTAATGTCATGGCTCTTTGGTAGGTAGCTCCTGCATTCTTCAACCCAAATGGCATTACGTTCCATTAGTAGGTTCCCCAAGGACATGTGAATGCTGTCTTGTGTTGGTCTTCTTTTACAATCATTATCTGATTGTACCCCGAGAAGCCATCCATTAGGGAAAACATCTCATGTCCGACCGTCATATCCACTATCATGTCAATGTTGGGTAGTGGAAAGTCATCCTTGGGACATGCTTTGTTTAGGTCTCTGAAATCAGTGCAGATGCGGATGCCCCCTTTCAGTTTTGAGACTGGTACGAGGTTAGATACCCATTCTGGATAGTCGATCGGGTGTATGAAGCCAACATCCAGAAGTTTCTGCAGCTCAATCTTTACAAGCAAGGCTATTTGTGGGTGCATCTTCCTTAGCTTCTGTCTAACTGGTTTTGCTCCAGGGTGAATGGCCAAATGATGCACTACTACTTCAGGATCCAGGCCTGGCATGTCTGCATAGGTCCACGCACAATTTACCTTTCTCTCCTTTAGGAAAGCTGCCAATAGTTTTTGTTCTTCTTCTAGGAGGGATTCTGCATAGAAGGTAATTTGTGGTTCTGATTCTGTTCCTAAGTTGACCGGGTTGCACTGTTTTGCCAGTACTGTTGACTTCTCCTGGTGTAGAGCAGTAGGGGGGAGATTGAATCCTTCATCCTCTGGTGCCTCAGAGAGGTTTTCGCAATTGGATGCATCCTTTATTTTTACTATTTTATGGTTAGAGAGTGCCACAGTGTGGTTTTCACTCAATAACTCCGAGCTTATTCTCGATCTTTTTCTTTTGCGATTGAAGGACTCAATCGTCTCCCCATAGTATGCTTGTGTGTCTAGAGTGATATCAAATCCTGCCTTGTGATCTCCACATGGAATAGTATCCCTTAGTCCCATGAATTCGGAGAGAGCCTCATCGTTTTCGAATGAGTCTAGAATCGGCGGTCCCCGTTGGTCATGATCGATGAGTTGGGGGTATACTAAGTGGATTTGGTGGGTTTGTTGGATTGGCTCAGCGGGTGAGACACTAATCATCAATAAGGTGGAATCTTCAAAGAGCCTAGGTAAGCCACCTATGGTGTCATCGTCGTCACCGCTACTACAAACGTCAGTTATGTCAAATGTGAAGTTATCGAGAGGTAGGCCTGTGGACACGGGTAATCTAAGGTTAGTTGTCGAGACCCGAGGAGAGGACCTGACTGCCCTATTAGGAACACTTCTGCCATGCACGATTATACTCGGAGGGGTACAACCAAGGCCAAGGTTCTGCATTCTTCTTTCTACAATGATGGGCTCCAACCATCCATCACTGTTTCTTCCTAGGGTTTCATTCTTGTTATAGCCCATGCCGAACATCAGTTGTAACCCTTTGTTTGTTTCCTCCATGGGTAGGGTGGGAGTGGGTCTTTCATCTTGGTACAAAGTGTTTGTGATGTCCTCCTCGTCCACATTCTCCCGATTGAGATCCCCCCAACTGTGGAATCCAGCGGGTTCCGTTCTAGTGTGAACAGGTGTTTGAATCAATTGTGGTTGCCCATGTGACCTAGGAGATTGTGGTAACTCTCCTACAACAAAAGCATTTCTCTTCATTCTATAATCACCACATCCGTTGTCCTGTATCATGTTCTTGATCTCGGATATGTCGGGGATGGCGGGTGTCTCTGTTGCAGAAGTGGAGGTGAGATTAGCTGGGTCTATGTATGAAGTGGATGGTCCTTCATCATTTTTAGGTACTTGAGGGATCTTGTAAAACTTGGCTTCCAAGTTTTTGCAATAGGTGGAAGGTTCGGGATCCCCATATATGGTAACCTCCTCGTTTTGATATGAGAACTTAATGCACTGATGATAGGCTGAGGCCACTGCCTTCATTACGTGTATCCATGGGCGTCCCAAGAGGATGTTGTATGGCAAATCAAGGTCAAGAACTTGACAAGTTGTTTCCATGGTTGCTGGCCCCACTTGGATGGGGATCTTGATAGTGCCCTGAGACACTCTTTCTTGGTCATCATATGCTCTTATGGTGATACTTTTGTTATTATTGATGGAATCCTCGGCGAATCCCAATTTCTTCATAAGTTTTAGAGAACAAATATTAAGACTTGCACCACCATCTACCAGGACTCGCTTGACTTTCTTTTTATGGACTAGGATTTGGAGGTGGAGTGCACAGTTATGAGATGGCTGCGGGGGGAAATCTTGGTCCGAAAATGTGATGAGATTCGGAGTAACAATGTTACCTACCATAGCCTGAAATTGCTCTGTGTCAAGGGTGGCGGCAACGGTAGAGGCACCTAGTGCTTCATCCAGGATTTGTCGATGAGCAGCGGAGATTTTTAGTAATTCCATGATGGATATTTGTGCGGGTGTTCTCTTCAGTTGGTCAATTACATTGTAATCATAGGGGACGGCCTTTGTGTTGGTAATGGGGGTCTTAGCAGGTGTCCTGGCAATGGTAACTTTTTCGCCTCGTGTGGTGACTCCACAGTCATTGCTGGCTCCCTTGATATTTATGACAGTGACCAACTCATCGACACATCCGACTATCTCCTCGTATACTAGATTAGCACTAGCATACTTTTGTTTACCCTTATTATTCCCTTGGTTATTTCCTTGATCATGATTCGGCATCGGATTCGTGTAGATTTTCAGGTCTTGGTTTCTAGCCGGCTGCTCGATGTTGATGACCTTATCCTCGATGAGGTCTTGGATGATATTCTTGAGTCGCATGCAGTTGGCAGTGATGTGTCCTTTAACTTTGTGGAAGTCACATAGGAGATTCTCATTGTACCACGGTGGTTTGGTCATGGGCTCCGTGTATTGTTCGGAGTTAGAGATTTTGATTAGGTTTTCTTTGACCAATTTCTTCATGACAGACTCAATCGATTCGCCAAGAGCTGTGAACTTCCTCTTGGGGGGAAACTTGTTGTGGGGAGGTGGTCCTCCTTGATTACCCACATTGTTGACTTGGCTGGTGGAAGGTGGTTGTGACTATGCTACTATCGCATTAGCCTGCACATTGTTGTGGTTATGAGTTTGCGGTTGATGATGATTTTGGGTATTTTGCTTAGGAGCACTAATGACTACCTTAGCATCGACCACGCCATCATTCGTGATATTTTTGTTCCTCGACCATGTTCGAGGTTTATCATTGTAGTTGTTGGACGGGCGGTTATCCTACGGTGGAGTGAATGTAGGTGCGCCTCCTCGCGCAGTAAGGGCTCTTTCGATGTTGAGCGCCATTGGAATTAGTGGATCGTAAGATGTGATGCACTGCATTTTTAGGTAGAATGCTAAGTTTTCATCTAGGTTGGCTATGATGGTGCAAACTTGTTGTTCCTCTGGCATGGTCCACTTACTCTGATTGGCTTTGGATCACCATCTTTGCAAGAAGGATGTGAATAACTCTCCTCTTCTTTGTTTGAGTGCGAATAGTTCTTCTAAACTGACATTCGCACCCATATTAAAAGCGTAATTTTTAAGGAAAGCCTCCACAATTTCCTCGAATGTTTTAATGCCTGTGGGTAGGCGAGAAAACCATTCCATAGCTGGATCAGTCAGGCTTCAGGGGAAGAGTCGCATTAGATACGTGTCATCATATGTGACTTCCATGCAGTGCACCTGAAATTCCCTGACGTGGTTTTCAGGGTTGCCCATCCCATTGTATTCATCAAATTTGGGGATCTCAAATCCCTTTGGGAATGGTACCATGGTGAGACTTCTATCGAACGGATAAGGGCACAAGTTGCTTGGTGTCCTTGTGGTTTTTCCTGCTTGTAGGTCCAACACTTGTTGTGAGAGCAATTTGATCTATGTTGCGACATCCTTGCTTGGATCGGGAGGTGGGATAAATGAGTGGTGAGGTGTTGGAGGCATTTGATGGGTGGGGAGAGTACTGGTCGGCATTTGCTGCGAGCTTGGCTGTGCGTTTAGGGCTTGTTGGTAAGCTTGCATTTGTGCCAACAACGCTTGTTGTTGTTGTTCCAATAGCGCTTGTTGTTGGTCCATCTGCTGTTGTTCCCATGAAGCCTGCTGTTGGTCAATCTGTTGTTGAGCTAGTAACGCTTTTTGTTGGTCTAGCTGTTGTTGCGCCAATAATGCTTGTTGTTGGTCGAGCTGCTGTTGTGCCAATAAAGCTTGTTGTTTAGCTTGGTGCTATGCTTGGAAGTCTTGCAGGGCTTGTTGGTAGGCTTGTAGGTGGATTGCTTGCAATTGCGCTTGGTATTGAGCGTGTGCCTATTGTTGGGCTTGAGCTTGCGCTTGGGCTTGAGCTTGAGCTTGTGCTTGCGCTTGTGCGGCTTGTGCTTGAGCTTGCGCTACTTGTGCTCGAGTTTGAGCTTAAGCTTGTGCTTGGGCTTGTGCTTGTGCTTGTGCTTGTGCTTGAGCTTGAGCTTGAGCTTGTGCTTGTGCTTGTGCTTGGGCTTGGGCTTGGGCTTGGGCTTGAGCTTGTTGTTTTTGGAGTGCCTTTTGGTGGGCAGCTTGTTGTGCGTTTTGCAACATATTGGTCGTGTTGTGCTTTGGCGGTGGGATTGGTGGTGGAGCAGGAATCATGCCAACTGTCGTGGCGGGTGGAGGGATTGTGGTTGTGACTGTGATTTGGGTTGTGGGCAGGGTGCTTGAGACAATTGGTCCTTGATGAGGCATGCTTTGGGAGACTTGAGGACCAATAGATGCATTAACCGTGGTGACAGGAATGGTTGCGATTTGTTGTGAGGATATGGGCAAAAGAAGTGGGTTCAAAATGGTGGTCGGATTGCTTGGATTAGCAAAAATTTCGATGGTTAAAGGTGGAAGACCTATTCCAGGAGGTGATGCAAATGCGAAAGGAAGCGGGGGAAGGGATGATGCATCACTTTGGAAAGAGAAAGGATTGATAGCTTCCATCGTTCCAAGCAAATCAACTTCCTCATGCGATGGGGGAGTTGGTATGTTCAATTGATAAGTTGGTGTGGCATGAAATGAGGATGAACCAGCGGGATTATGAAATGTGAGTGGGATGTAAGGGTGAAATGAGTTTTCCAGAATAAATGTAGGGGTGATGATTGCTTCTTCATTAGCCACAAGGCGGTGTTCTTGCAATTCTTGGAACATGGCACTCCCCTTGTTCACAATCAGGGAGGTTGGTGTGATGATTGAGGTGGTGCAAGGTACTTCTTGATTGATGTTTGACAATGGGGATGCAACTGCACTAGTGCTTGTGTTAAGATTGGGAGGGGGCATGTCCCCTCCTCTTTCTATTGAATTTATGCATTTGAACATAGCACTAACAATTTTATAGTTTTTAGGATTTTGAATCATTTCCATGATTTCCTTTGGTGTCATCCCTATGTCTTCATTTATGTTGTCCTCTTGATGACTCTCCTCTTGAGGATTTTGTGATGATAAGGGAGAGTTGCTTGGGGGATTGCTTGATCCTGCTAGGTTCACTTCGGTATTTAGATGACTCATGTCCATAGAAGCTGATATTTCTCTGATATTCTCCATGTCCTTCTTGTGTTGAGATCTTGTTTGGACCATAAAAATAGGGATTTGTTCGAACCTAATCCTTTAAGTCCAAAAAGAGAAGAACTAGGGTAGCTAAAAGATCAAAGATGGTGATGATGGTGATGGGTTAAAATGGATGGGATGAGTGAATGAAACCTTTGGAAAACTTTTTGAATGTATGTGCTAAACTTTGAAAGCGCTTTTGATTTGATTTGATTGTGATAATTTGACTAGATGCGTTAAGTCAAACAAGATTGGTTGTGAAGTTGTTTTCCCTAGGAAGTTGTGTTATCCTAAGGGAACTTGCACAAAGTGGATGAATTGACAAAGTGTGTTATGCCAATGTTTTGGAGAGCTAATAGACTTTAAGAAGTTGTGTTATCTCAAAGAAAATTTGTTCAATGATTTGTGACTATGTTGGCTAAGTATGTTAAGCCAAGATATGATGATGTTGATTTAGCCCTCTAAGTTTAGCGTGATGTTTGATTCTAGAGTTCTCAAAAGGTTTGATGATGAAATGAGACTTTGATTTGATGGATGAATGAATGGGAATGACAACTTTTGATCTTGAACCTTAACCTAGATGCGAATCTCTCTACAAAACCTCGGTGTTGAAGAACATGCTTGACTTCCTATGGGAGAAATGCAAACCTTTGAAACAATTCGGGATTTTGTTGACAATAAAATGCATATAATGCTAGATTGTTCCTTGAGGCTTTTCTGTAAAAGTTATAAACCAACCTTTCCCTGAATTCAAAAAGTCTCTCAAGACACTCCTCACGAGCTTTTAGACTAAGCTTCTTAAACTTTGGCTTTGGGATTTTGATCTTGCGGGAAATCATGTTAGAAAACACATGTGTAATCCAATTTGTCTCTTTATCTTGGTTAAATGAGGTTCTTTTTATCCAAGACACTTGCTTGCTTAGGTTTTCAAACTATATGTCTAATGTCCCATTCTCTTTCTCATTCCACAAGGTCCTTTGTGTGGAAATCGAGGAAAATAAGGCAAAAGTTCCTTATGTTTATCCTTATTGGAAACAAATGATGGTAGAATTTGCACACTTAGAAACCTCTAGGAATGTGATCCCTAGGGAAAGCAAGAGTGGGCAAGTTCATCAATAGGTATTTGTTTCCCACAAGGTGTTTGAAATTTCAAGGTTTTTGTGTATGTTTGTTTTCCAAATGTTTCCAAGATCAAGCAATGTGTTTTTTTTTCAAGCACTTTCACACTCCTAGGTTGATGAGACAATACCTTGTTGGGTTCCCACTTGGATAAATCCAGCTGCGCATATCTTGTGCGAATGGCTAAATGCTTGACCACACTGGCTCCCCTCCACAACACTCACTTATTCGGGTTAGCCAAGCATTAGTACCCATGAATCTCCCATGGCATACTTTCCATTTCCACAACAAGACCGCATGTTACGTGGGGCGGCTTCAAAGGACATGACCTTTTGCACCAACAAGATAGACAAGTTTTTGGCCAATTTCTAAACAAGGGGTTCTAATTCGGGCATTCCGTTCGTGGGGGATTATCCAACGTCGGCAAGAGTCCATTTTTGTCCATCTAGTCGGAATAATCCTCATGATATTGGCCTTTGTTCCAATATCCACACTTATATACCGGTTGGAAGTCGCTTGGCTTTAGCGTGTTCTCGGTTGGGTCATTCCCTTGGGTGATTACTTTTTCCCACAAGGCAGACCCTCTAAGTTAACAAAAGCGAGCTAACATATCCCGTTGTTCACACAACCTTTGTTGAAAAACAAAGGGGAGAACCTCTGCAATATATCGTGCTCACACTCGCATGTTTTGTTCAATTTTAGATCCCAAATCGAAGTGTGGAGGCAATATTTTTGACAACTTACTATCAAAAAAAAGACTTTTGATTCTCAAGGTCACCATGAGGCACGAGAGAAGTGCATACGTCTTTTCGATGATATTACTTTTTGAAAAAGATTACAAAGCATGACAAACAGTTGTTCATTTTAAGTCCAAAAAGTAGTGATGAATTCGTTTTAAGCACCAAAATCCAAGTGTGAAGGTTGCCTTGTTCAATTTTAATCCCAAATTGAAATCTAGTAAGTGTCTAAGGTTCAATTTTAACCAACTTTGAAAAGATCAAGTCAATGGTTGATTTTAAGCCCAAATTGAAAAGTGAGTTAGCTAAAAACAAAAAAAAGGGTAGTAAATGGAAGCTCCAAACAAGCATTAAAAAATGCTTTTCAAGTTTCTATTTGCAAGAAAACCTCCAAGTCCACTATATTCGTCTTTATTTTCGCTTGATCACAACCTTGTTCCTTTGTTCAATTTGGATACTCGTCTTCAAATGTCCACCTTAATTTCAACCTTGATGTCAACACCTATAAGCAACACAAAAGTCATCATAAATAAGAAACATGATATTTCAAAGATTCAATGACAACTTAGCATAATGAATTCATAAACTTATTGAAGTAAGAAAACAATCCATTGGAAGTGAGTGTTTTAAGAGAAAACTTTAGTTCAAAAACTAAAAAATGGTAACTCATTTAAACCTTTTCTTCATGAACTCCCTTTCAACTTGCAAATAAATTTTACTCAAAATCATATTTAATCATATTTAGGCGGCAAAGTAACAAAATTCTACATGTCCTCATAGGGTCTGGCCCACTTCACACGCCACCAAATGCTGCATAAAACTATGCCATCCTTTATAATCAGCTAAAATAATAAAAAGAAGAGCTATAGTATTATTGTTGATTTTAAAAACAGTGACAGCCTCGCAATTTCCAGAACAAGAGACAGGCACATTAAGTCGCAAAGGCAACTCTTAAATTGACATTAATGCATGAAAACCAGAGTTTAAATAGTTGATTGTAAGGCCAGACGGTAATTACCGATTTCCAATAGCAAAAAGATGAAAGAAGACATCATATTCTCAATGCATTTTTTAGAAATTGATTAATGATCACACATCACTAATAGATGACGGCTTTTGAGATATGTATTTAGCAAACACAAAACTTCATTTATAATTTGTTGTCTGAGAGAAATATGACGAATTTACCTGCAACCATCACTTCCTATTTAATATTTTAGCAGCCTAGAGAAAATCAATCACAAGTTTTTATCGTACTATATGCTTTTTTCACTGATCCAATGTACTTATGAATTTTTCTGATATTTAAATGAAGGAGTTACTGAGATTATCAGCATAGCTAAGGCATTTCGTATTGAATCTACTCGCAGTTCTAGGAAGATGTGCGCCCACAAATTAATCATTTAAGACATCAGACAAAAAAAAACTAAGGCAGGCGGCCTGTGATAGCAAGGGAAGTGAACAAACGGATGGTACTGGACAGTGACTGGCAAGGGCACGCGAACTGTTGAAAGAAATCGTGCCTACAAAAGATTAACATACTACCTCAGGTCAAACACAACGCTCCTTTCACATGTGCATTCAATGTTGATAGCTTTGATGTCGCACTTCATGAGTGTGGCACAATAAATGCCAAGGCAAGGTTCTTTTGAGTTTCCCAATCCAAGCAAACATATTAGTGCAACTAATGCATCAATTCTTCACGTTTTCTACCAAAGGTTAGAAAAACAAGCAATGGATACAAAGGTCGGAGACAGCTGTAACTAAACCTAGAGCCATTGAAATGAGCTCAGCAAGAGAACAATACTTAATAAATCGATACTTTCCTATGCTAGGCACTGCCTAATATTCTTTGTACATGTTATTACCATTTCCTTCCACGGGTGAATAATTTTTTGGTAGGCCAGAGACGTGAGATGACTGTGCTGGCCATTATTCTTCCCTTTTAAAAGAAAAAGTTATATTTTTCTCTACTAGTTACAAATTTGAAAAAGAAGAAGACACGAGAACAACTCTTACGACCAGATTCAAGTCATGAACACATCTAATCAACCTCAATCAATTCCATTACCAAAAAGAACTTTTATCATCATGCTGATTAGCAAATTGAACCTGGTCCAGACATTCTCATAGCTCTTTATGAGGGTGTGTTGGAAGAGCTTTTTTGATAGGATAAATCTGTTACTAGAAAGGGCGATGAATATTTACTATTTTGCACATCTAGTTCTTCTCCTCGATTTCTCAAAACCAAGGAGAAGCTCCAGAATTTAAATATCCACTGGCAGATTTTAAATCAGAAGGTTCTAAGAATAAAAAAGAAGTGTAGACAAAACAGTGAAATTATAAGAATCTAAAAAAAGCAACTTCTGATAGAATCAAGTAGACAGCTATATATTTTTCAATGCAATGGGATAAATGCCCTCCTTCTAGCACCATTTGTGGGATGCTAAAATATTACACATTGTTTGTATAGATTTAGCCATCCTCATAGAATAAAATAGATCATTTACTCCAAGCAAATTAATAAACTAAATCAAACATGCATTAGAGAAAATGAAATACAACCTATTCTATGGTGGATTGGTGCCCTCCATGAAGATGTGAGAGAGCCCTTTCCCAATCCCTTTCTAAGCCAAATGAGATAGACAATGAGTTGCTATGAGCTCAAGTTGCCTATAGTTTAGATGCATTCAAAATGTGTTGTTGTAGAAATGAGAGAAAATGCCTTGCATTTATAGGAGAAGCTGAGAGAATAGAGGCCAAGATTAGGCAATATGGGACTAAATCCCATCCAATAGGATAGAGACACTTGTCATAATGGGATTGTTCAAAGCTTGTGCAAGTTTTGGCCAATGTGCCCATTCAAATTTAAAAAATGTCAATAAATGCATGTTGTTGAGGGTTTTGGGGGGAATAATCTTTGTCCAAAAAAGTCAAAGATGAGAGTTATTGAGGGAAAATAAGTCTTTTTAATAAATCAAATAAATTGATTTATTGGTGCAAGTGGGTGGGTTAGTTAGGAGTTTAGATTTGACTCTAGTTGAGTCAAAAACTAGAGAATGGTAATTATGATTAGAAGTTAATTAATTTAGACTAATTAACTTAGGGGATTTTAGGGATTTGACATTTGATTAAATTAGTTTGATTTATTAAATCAAATGAGAAGAACATAAGGATTAAATAATTTGATTTATTTAATGAACCTTAAGAAATTAATCAATAAAGATTTTAATTGATTAATAGAAGAAATGAATGTTAATTTATATGATGCATGATTGTTATTTTTGCATGTCTACACTAATCCCAAACGTGGATAGTTTACTTATGATTACAAAGATAGTCTGTAACATTTATACAACTTGAATAATTAGGTTACAAATCTTCTCGTATAAACATTTTCCAACATTGTGACAATAAAGAGATACAACAAATAAGAACTACAAAATCTTGCACGATCTCCAATGAATGCCATCAAAGTTTATTTGGCCCCAATGGTGATCATATCCACCTAACCATGCAGGACATGCAGGACCTTGAGGCCCACACCTCTAGATTAGGAGGCAACTGGTCAAGTAATCATAAAAATGCACACAAAACAAAATGGGCATGTCATAAAACCATCTCATACACATGACATATGATAAGCATAAACATTGCAATCATGACACCAACCAATAACATGCAATAGGAATGAATATAACAACCAATTGCACAGACATAGGTTTCAAGTACACAAATTGGATGCAACAATCTGATGGAATCAAGGAAGAGATTACTAGTAGGATTGTAGAGTGTCATCATGATAGTGTTAAGATTGTGTGGAGTTAAGAAGCGTACCCTTGCCCATAATAGGAGATTCTTAGTGATATTTTCAATCATCACAAAAGGATTGTGATAATGTTCTTCACTATCATGCCATGAATCGAAATAGGAATTTGGTATTAGAAGTAGATCATGTCTTAATTAAGTTTAGTTATGTATACTTTTCATCCAATTTATTTTTTTAAGGTTTTATCCAATCACATGCCACACCCATTGGTTTTCATTTCAATCTAAATGAATGGTGAGAGTTAACTCTACTCTTAACTCTAGATCTCATTCCTAACACCAAAATGATCAAAATGGCCATGACACAAAAATTGAGGTTTGTAGTGTTCCACCACTTTGCTGATTCGTTTTAACTGGGTTTGTAGGACTGATTTTTTTGTTTTGGTTTGTGTTTTTTCTCTTTTTGGTGCTTCTGAGTTTGTTTGCTAGTAATGCTAAAATGGTACTAAAGAGCATATGCATAAAGTTGAACTTCTAATAAACTAATCTACTGAAATAACTCAAGTAATTACTCAATTTAATAGCCAAAGATGTTTTCTTCATTACATAATAAATTACATAAGATAGACGGCTTACATCAAATTCTAACAAGATACATCTTATGCCATAATTTTTACTTACAACCATACAACATAATGAATAGTGAATTGCTACAGTACCAAACCCCAATGAAGTGCACACAACTCTTGGAAGACAAACTTCTCCCTACCAAATAAAGCATGGGAAGCCTTCTAGGACAAGGGCACCCCCTTTAGGAATGATAGTAGTCACCAAAGAGAGGCGTTTCTTTTTCTTGTGCTGATATAAATCCTCATAAAAGGCGGCTAGCTATAGCTTTCCAAAACAACCCCAAAACTCCACAAAAAGTAAGCAACCCCTGTGCTAATGTGATTGGAGTCTATGGCAGCCAAAACCACTCAAAAACAAGCTCGAAATAACCTGCAAACAACAACATAGGTCTCCAACTGAAGTAATAATAACTGATCAGCAACCTTAAGGTGGTGTTTCACACCCTCAAGCAACTCAAAAATGAGAATAAAGCCCCACCAGGCTCACCCACTACAAGAAATTAGGAAATCCTAGCCTCCCTCTTCCTCCAAAACCACACTCCCAAGTTCATCAAGAAAAAAACATCCATGCATGAAGAGGGTCAAACTTTTCCTCTTGATATTTATAATTTAACATTAAAACACTATTCATTAAAGTGAGCACTATTCACTTAAGTTATAACTTTTTTCACTTTAGGAATGAATAGTAACTGAAAAATATAAAGTGACCCCTTCATTTTAAAGACACATGGTCCCTAGGCCAAGGATGGTGAAAATAAAGGTGAGCATCATTAATTTAAGCACGAGTATCATGCCAAACACAACAATTCACCCTGCCACCATGCTCCAGAGATCAACACTGCGAATTGGCGACCAAGTGCCCGTCCAAGAAACCCTCGATCCATAACTATTAGCCTACGAGGGTCAAGAAAATAGGCTAATCCCCAACTCTGATGCTCGTGAAAAAGGGGACATTACAGTCCACCCTCCCTGAAATTGCTTGTCCCCAAGCAATCTTTACTGCAAAGAAACCTCACTCCTCGAAAGGCCCAAAAGAAGAACTGTAAAATGTCCCATGCATCACTAACTAACTCCGAAAGCACCAACATAAATGCAACTGCGCCAAATATCCCTGAATCCCAACCCCAGAATGGAAGTCTGCCATGTCTGATAACCTCTGACTTCCTCTGCGCAAATTTGATCACAACTTCACCATGCTGACAAATGGTGAAGCAACCTGTCGGAACTCATCCAACTGGAGTGCTAGACCTGCCACCACCCGAATCTCTATACAACCTAAACTCACATCCATCTGTCATGAAGAGACAAAAATATCTAGAAACATCCGCAACACAAAATCTCTCTACAGTCTCCCCAAAACACCCATGGAAGTGATAACCAATCAAACCATCATGTCCGCTGACACCATAATCACCCTGTAACCATGTATCCATATGAAATCCCTGTGGCATTAAAGTAGCAAACCCTGTTAGATACATATCAACACGATGGATAACTGACTGTTCTCCCTGCAAGTAATCCCCTGCAAACAACTGAGTTAGGTACTTGCAGCCTCTGGTCCCATTTTCTAAAGATGGTGACTCTGGACACAGTAAGGAGTTACTCCCCTTGATTGCACCAAGAAAATCACCCTACGCATAAGGATTGTGCATTGAATACGAGTCATGTACAGGTGGATCAAAGGCCAAACTGTAAACATTCCTCACCTTGTACACACTATTAAACTCCTCCGTGAGCCCTATTTGGAATCCTAATGCACTAGGACTATCCCAAACACTGCGATTATCGCTCAACCCTGAACTAGTATCGAGAGTATGATCGGCTTCTAGCTCAAATATTGGATTATCATAGATCAAACCACCATTAAACTCAAATAAGGGATTATTCACAAACTGCGCAATCACTCCGTGCGGATTTGAATCATCCAATTTTGAGTCCTTGGAACAATACATTGAATTGTACTCCTGAATTGGCTCATCAAGCTACCAATCATAATCAACTGTATGGAATGAAATGATATATTTGCTTCCAGTAGAGGGAAAAAAATTGACATAAGAACCAATCTCCCAACTAGATGTTGCTCTGCATATCTCCTGTGAAGTGGATGTAGTGTCGTGAGTTGACACATAACTTTCTGGTGAGTCAACTACCATGTCACAAGAGCTATCGATAATTTGTTATGCATCACCTGTCATGGGACTAAACTCAGGAGAACCTAGTGCAACACATGGCTCTTTCCAACTCTCAACCAATGCACTCATCCCATTTGTATCAACTGCACCTGAAACCGTGATGGATGTAGTAACCACAATTTGTGGACATATGTTCTTCACCAACTGTTGCCATGGAAACTTGAACTATATCGGAAGAGGGTGAAGATTGTGCCAAGCTCGATACCACAGTAAGCTCCTTGTCCCATGACTGTGACTCTTGAAGGGCCAATTGAGTGCTCTTCAAAGAATCCATAGTCATCTCTAGCTCATAAGTGAGCTCATCAACCTCCTCTTCTTTTCCCTTCAATGCCTTAGGACAAATGCAAGCCCACTCAAGAAGGAAATCTTTGTTTGCAAGCAGCTGTAGGTAATTTTGTTTCATAATTCCAACTGCCTCTCGAAGTGCATGAAACTTTGCAAATGAAAAACTACTATCAGTATGCCCATCTGTCATAGGAGTGCTCCCACCCAAAGTAGCCAACATCTGACGAGCAACATCAAAATGCTCTATGGTCATGGAAATCATACTGCCATTAACCTTAAGTTTCCCTATCACATGATGAGGACCCTGGAACTTATCACTCCTGTACAAGTTCTCTAATTTAGAAGTTGCACTATGATATGAGGCCGAATTATTATTGCTCACTAACTGATAAGAAACATCGTGTGTGCTATCAACTTCACACACAATATCAACAAGGGTACTACTGCTATGTACCTCATAGGATGGCTCAATAGATATTGTTGAAGCTTTCATTTTGTCAATGTCTTTGTACACTTCTCATTCCAAGGCATCTGCACTTCCACCCATTTCACGATCCTAGGATTCATTGCCCTTAAATAAATTTTTTGATTGGTTTCCTACGATCTTATATGAAAAATCAGACTCACTGTGGCATGAATCGCCACCATAAATTGCATAATTAATGCCCAAATCTCGAGTACCAACATGTGACAACTCTGTAGGAACACCATTCCTCAGTGAATTCACTATCCTCTTGTGCTAATGCAAAGTTTCATCCATGTGGTCATGAAAATCAGAGTTGTTATCAGTGCTGATAACAACTTCTTGAGCGCTGTGAATATCATTCTGGGACTTCACCATACTATTTTCATGTTGTAATATTTCCTTATCAACAACAACTTCAGTTTCAATCCCATGTCCATTTGTAGATTCTAGGTAATTCTCTCTTGACTTATCATCTTTTAACCCAAACACATCATAGAGACCTTTGGATACAACACCAAGTCTCTCATTTTTGCTTC
>CM021102.1:148064485-148132029 GCA_007115665.2 Sequoiadendron giganteum | reverse complement strand
CATTGTTGGCTCCCTTGATATTTATGACAGTGACCAACTCATCGACACATCTGACTATCTCATCGTATACTAGATTAGCACTAGCATACTTTTGTTTACCCTTATTATTCCCTTGGTTATTTCCCTGATTATGATTCGGCATCGGATTCGTGTAGATTTTCAGGTCTTGGTTTCCGGCCGGCTGCTCGATGTTGATGACCTTATCCTCGACGAGGTCTTGGATGATATTCTTGAGTCTCATGCAGTTGGCGGTGGTGTGTCCTTTAACTTTGTGGAAGTTGCATAGGAGATTCTCGTTGTACCACGGCGGTTTGGTAATGGGCTCCGTGTATTGTTCGGAGTTAGAGATTTTGATTAGGTTTTCTTTGACCAATTTCTTCATGACAGCCTCAATTGATTTGCCAAGAGCTGTGGACTTCCTCTTGGGGGGAAACTTGTTGTGGGGAGGTGGTCCTCCTTGATTACCCACATTGTTGACTTGGCTGGTGGAAGGTGGTTGTGACTGTGCTACTACCACATTAGCCTGTACATTGTTGTGGTTATGAGTTTGCGGTTGATGATGATTTTGGGTATTTTGCTTAGGAGCACTGATGACTACCTTAGCATCGACCACGCCGTCGTTCATGATATTTTTGTTCCTCGACCATGTTCAAGGTTTATCATTGTAGTTGTTGGACGGGTGGTTCTCCTACGGTGGAGTAAATGTAGGTGTGCCTCCTCGTGCAGTAAGGGCTCTTTCGATGTTGAGTGCCTTTGGAATTAGTTGATCGTAAGATGTGATGCACTGCATTTTTAGGTAGAATGCCAAGTTTTCATCGAGGTTGGCTATGATGGTGCAAACTTTTTGTTCCTCTAGCATGGTCCACTTGCTCTAATTGGCCTTGGATTGCCATCTTTGCAAGAAGGATGCAAATAACTCTCCTCTTCTTTGTTTGAGTGTAGATAGTTCTTCTAAACTGACATCCGCACCCATATTAAAAGCATAATTCTTAAGGAAAGCCTCCACAATTTCCTCGAATGTTTTAATGCCCGTGGGTAGGTGAGAAAACCATTCCATAGCTGGACCAGTCAGGCTTCGGGGGAAGAGCCGCATTAGATACGTGTCATCATATGCGACTTCCATGCAGTGCACCTGAAATTCCCTGACGTGGTTTTCAGGGTTGCCCGTTCCATTGTACTTATCAAATTTGGGGATCTCGAATCCCTTTGGAAATGGTATCATGGTGAGACTTCTATCAAATGGATAAGGGCACAAGTTGCCTGGTGTCCTTGTGGTTTTTCCTGCTTGCAAGTCCAACACCTGTTGCGAAAGAAATTTGATCTGTGTTGTGACATCCTTGCTTGGGTCGGGGGGTGGGATGAATGAGTGGTGAGGTGTTGGAAGTGTTTGATGGGTTGGGAGCGTACTGGTCGGCGTTTGCTGCGACCTTGGTTGTGCGTTTAGGGCTTGTTGGTAAGCTTGCATTTGTGCCAACAACGCTTGTTGTTGATCTTGCTGTTGCTGTTCCAATAACGCTTGCTGTTGGTCCATCTGCTGTTGTTCCCATGAGGCCTGCTATTGGTTAAGTTGTTGCTGAGCTAGTAACGCTTGTTGTTGGTCTAGCTGTTGTTTTGCCAACAATGCTTGTTGTTGGTCGAGCTGCTGTTGTGCCAATAAAGCTTGTTGTTTAGCTTGGTGTTGTGCCTGAAAGTCTTGCAGGGCTTGGTGGTAGGCTTGCAGGTGGATTGCTTGCAATTGCGCTTTGTATTGAGCTTGTGTCTTTTGTTGGGCTTGAGCTTGAGCTTGGGCTTGAGCTTGTGCTTGTGCTTGTGCGGCTTGTGCTTGAGCTTGAGCTTGTGCTTGTGCTCGCACTTGTGCGGCTTGTGCTTGAGCTTGAGCTTGTGCTTGCGCTTGTGCTTGTGCTCACGCTTGTGCGGCTTGTGCTTGAGCTTGAGCTTGTGCTTGCGCTTGTGCGGCTTGTTGTGCATTTTGCAACATGATGGAGAATGAATTGGTCGTGTTGTGCTTTGGCGGTGGGATTGGTGGTGGAGCAGGAATCATGCCAACTGTCGTGGCGGGTGGAGGGATTGTGGTTGTGACTATGATTTGGGTTGTGGGCGGGGTGGTTGAGACAATTGGTCCTTGATGAGGCATGCTTTGGGAGACTTGAGGACCAATAGATGCATTAACCGTGGTGACAGGAATGGTTGCGATTTGTTGTGAGGATATGGGCAAAAGAAGCGGGTTCAAAGTGGTGGTCGGATTGCTTGGATTAGCAAAAATTTTGATGGTTAAAGGTGGAAGACCTATTCCAGGAGGTGATGCAGATGTGAAAGGAAGCAGGGGAAGGGATGATGCACCACTTTGGAAAGAGAAAGGATTGATAGCTTCTGTCGTTCCAAGCAAACCAACTTCCTCATGCGGTGGGGGAGTTGGTATGTTCAATTGATAAGCTGGTGTGGCATGAAATGAGGATGAACCAGCGGGATTATGAAATGTGAGTGGGATGTAAGGGTGAAATGAGTTTTCCGGAATAAATGTAGGGGTGATGATCGCTTCTTCATTAGCCACAAGGCGGTGTTCTTGCAATTCTTGGAACATGGCACTCCCCTTGTTCACAATCGGGGAGGTTGGTGTGATGATTGAGGTGATGCAAGGTACTTCTTGATTGATGTTTGACAACGGGGATGCAACTGCACTAGTGCTTGTGTTAAGGTTGGGAGGGCGCATGTCCCCTCCTCTTTCTATTGAATTTATGCATTTGAACATAGCACTAACAATTTTATGGTTTTTAGGATTTTGAATCATTTCCATGATTTCCTTTGGTGTCATCCCTATGTCTTCATTTATGTCGTCCTCTTCATGACTCTCCTCTAGAGGATTTTGTGATGATAAGGGAGAGTTGCTTGGGGGATTGCTTGATCCTGCTAGGTTCACTTCGGTATTTAGATGACTCATGTCCATAGAAGCTGATATTTCTCTGATATTCTCCATGTCCTTCTTGTGTTGAGATCTTGTTTGGACCATAAAAAATAGGGATTTGTTCGATCCTAATCCTTTAAGTCCAAAAAGAGAAGAACTAGGGTAGCTAAAAGATCAAAGATGGTGATGATGGTGATGGGTTAAAATGGATGAGATGAGTGAATGAAACCTTTGGAAAACTTTTTGAATGTATGTGCTAAACTTTGAAAGGGCTTTTGATTTGATTTGATTGTGATAATTTGACTAGAAGCATTAAGTCAAACAAGATTGGTTGTGAAGTTGTTTTCCCTAGGAAGTTGTGTTATCCTAAGGGAACTTGCACAAAGTGGATGAATTGACAAAGTGTGTTATGCCAATGTTTTGGAGAGCTAATAGACTTTAAGAAGTTGTGTTATCTCAAAGAAAATTTGTTCAATGATTTGTGACTATGTTGGCTAAGTATGTTAAGCCAAGATATGATGATGTTGATTTAGCCCTCTAAGTTTAGCGTGATGTTTGATTCTAGAGTTCTCAAAAGGTTTGATGATGAAATGAGACTTTGATTTGATGGATGAATGAATGGGAATGACAACTTTGATCTTGAACCTTAACCTAGATGTGACTCTCTTTTTACAAAACCTAGGTGTTGAAGAACATGCTTGACTTCCTATGGGAGAAATGCAAACCTTTGAAATAATTCGGGATTTTGTTGACAATAAAATGCATATAATGCTGGATTGTTCCTTGAGGCTTTTCTGTAAAAGATATAAACCAATCTTTCCTTGAATTCGAAAAGTCTCTCAAGACGCTCTTCACGAGCTTTTAGACTAAGCTTCTTGAACTTTGGCTTTGGGATTTTGATCTTGCAGGAAATCATGTTAGAAAACACATGTGTAATCCAATTTGTCTCTTTATCTTGGTTAAATGAGGTTCTTTTTATCCAAGACACTTGCTTGCTTAGGTTTTCAATCTATATGTCTAATGTCCCATTCTCTTTCTCATTCCACAAGGTCCTTTGTGTGGAAATCGAGGAAAATAGGGCAAAAGTTCCTTATGTTTATCCTTATTGGAAACAAATGATGGTAGAATTTGCACACTTAGAAACCTCTAGGAATGTGATCCCTAGAGAAAGCAAGAGTGGGCAAGTTCGTCAATAGGTATTTGTTCCCCACAAGGTGTTTGAAATTTCAAGGTTTTTGTGTATGTTTGTTTTCCAAATGTTTTCAAGATCAAGCAATGTGTTTTTCCAAGCACTTTCACACTCCTAGGTTGATGAGACAATACCTTGTTGGGTTCCCACTTGGATAAATCCAGCTGCGCATATCTTGTGCGAATGGCTAAATGCTTGACCACACTGGCTCCCCTCCACAACACTCACTTATTCGGGTCAACCAAGCATTAGTACCCATGAATCTCCCATGGCATACTTTCCATTTCCACAACAAGACCGCATGTTATGTGGGGTGGCTTCAAAGGACATGACCTTTTGCACCAACAAGATAGATAAGGTTTTGGCCAATTTCTAAACAAGGGTTCTAATTCGGGCATTCCGTTCGTGGGGGATTATCCAACGTCGGCGAGAGTCCATTGTTGTCCATCTCGTCGGAATAATCCTCGTGATATTGGCCTTTGTTCCAATATCCACACTTATATCCCGGGTGGAAGTCGCTTGGCTTTAGCGTGTTCCCGGTTGGGTCATTCCCTTGGGTGAGTACTTTTTCCCACAAGGCAGGCCCTCTAAGATAAATAATAGCAAGCTAACATATCCCGTCGTTCACACAACCTTTGTTGAAAAACAAAGGGGAGAACCTCCGCAATATATTGTGCTCACACTCGCATGTTTTGTTCAATTTTAGATCCCAAATCAAAGTGTGGAGGCAATATTTTTGACAACATAATATCAGAAAAAGACTTTTGATTCTCAAGGTCACTGTGAGGTGTGAGAGAAGCGCATACGTCTTTTTGATGATATTAATTTGTGAAAAAGATTACAAAGCATGACAAACAGTTGTTCATTTTAAGTCCAAAAAGCAGTGATGAATTCGTTTTAAGCACCAAAATCCAAGTGTGAAGGTTGCCTTGTTCAATTTTAATCCCAAATTGAAATCTAGTAAGTGTCTAAGGTTCAATTTTAACCAACTTTGAAAAGATCAAGTCAATGGTTGATTTTAAGCCCAAATTGAAAAGTGAGTTAGCTAAAAACAAAAAAAAGGGTAGTAAATGGAAGCTCCAAACAAGCATTAAAAAATGCTTTTCAAGTTTCTATTTGCAAGAAAACCTCCAAGTCCACTATATTCGTCTTTATTTTCGCTTGATCACAACCTTGTTCCTTTGTTCAATTTGGATACTCGTCTTCAAATGTCCACCTTAATTTCAACCTTGATGTCAACACCTATAAGCAACACAAAAGTCATCATAAATAAGAAACATGATATTTCAAAGATTCAATGACAACTTAGCATAATGAATTCATAAACTTATTGAAGTAAGAAAACAATCCATTGGAAGTGAGTGTTTTAAGAGAAAACTTTAGTTCAAAAACTAAAAAATGGTAACTCATTTAAACCTTTTCTTCATGAACTCCCTTTCAACTTGCAAATAAATTTTACTCAAAATCATATTTAATCATATTTAGGCGGCAAAGTAACAAAATTCTACATGTCCTCATAGGGTCTGGCCCACTTCACACGCCACCAAATGCTGCATAAAACTATGCCATCCTTTATAATCAGCTAAAATAATAAAAAGAAGAGCTATAGTATTATTGTTGATTTTAAAAACAGTGACAGCCTCGCAATTTCCAGAACAAGAGACAGGCACATTAAGTCGCAAAGGCAACTCTTAAATTGACATTAATGCATGAAAACCAGAGTTTAAATAGTTGATTGTAAGGCCAGACGGTAATTACCGATTTCCAATAGCAAAAAGATGAAAGAAGACATCATATTCTCAATGCATTTTTTAGAAATTGATTAATGATCACACATCACTAATAGATGACGGCTTTTGAGATATGTATTTAGCAAACACAAAACTTCATTTATAATTTGTTGTCTGAGAGAAATATGACGAATTTACCTGCAACCATCACTTCCTATTTAATATTTTAGCAGCCTAGAGAAAATCAATCACAAGTTTTTATCGTACTATATGCTTTTTTCACTGATCCAATGTACTTATGAATTTTTCTGATATTTAAATGAAGGAGTTACTGAGATTATCAGCATAGCTAAGGCATTTCGTATTGAATCTACTCGCAGTTCTAGGAAGATGTGCGCCCACAAATTAATCATTTAAGACATCAGACAAAAAAAAACTAAGGCAGGCGGCCTGTGATAGCAAGGGAAGTGAACAAACGGATGGTACTGGACAGTGACTGGCAAGGGCACGCGAACTGTTGAAAGAAATCGTGCCTACAAAAGATTAACATACTACCTCAGGTCAAACACAACGCTCCTTTCACATGTGCATTCAATGTTGATAGCTTTGATGTCGCACTTCATGAGTGTGGCACAATAAATGCCAAGGCAAGGTTCTTTTGAGTTTCCCAATCCAAGCAAACATATTAGTGCAACTAATGCATCAATTCTTCACGTTTTCTACCAAAGGTTAGAAAAACAAGCAATGGATACAAAGGTCGGAGACAGCTGTAACTAAACCTAGAGCCATTGAAATGAGCTCAGCAAGAGAACAATACTTAATAAATCGATACTTTCCTATGCTAGGCACTGCCTAATATTCTTTGTACATGTTATTACCATTTCCTTCCACGGGTGAATAATTTTTTGGTAGGCCAGAGACGTGAGATGACTGTGCTGGCCATTATTCTTCCCTTTTAAAAGAAAAAGTTATATTTTTCTCTACTAGTTACAAATTTGAAAAAGAAGAAGACACGAGAACAACTCTTACGACCAGATTCAAGTCATGAACACATCTAATCAACCTCAATCAATTCCATTACCAAAAAGAACTTTTATCATCATGCTGATTAGCAAATTGAACCTGGTCCAGACATTCTCATAGCTCTTTATGAGGGTGTGTTGGAAGAGCTTTTTTGATAGGATAAATCTGTTACTAGAAAGGGCGATGAATATTTACTATTTTGCACATCTAGTTCTTCTCCTCGATTTCTCAAAACCAAGGAGAAGCTCCAGAATTTAAATATCCACTGGCAGATTTTAAATCAGAAGGTTCTAAGAATAAAAAAGAAGTGTAGACAAAACAGTGAAATTATAAGAATCTAAAAAAAGCAACTTCTGATAGAATCAAGTAGACAGCTATATATTTTTCAATGCAATGGGATAAATGCCCTCCTTCTAGCACCATTTGTGGGATGCTAAAATATTACACATTGTTTGTATAGATTTAGCCATCCTCATAGAATAAAATAGATCATTTACTCCAAGCAAATTAATAAACTAAATCAAACATGCATTAGAGAAAATGAAATACAACCTATTCTATGGTGGATTGGTGCCCTCCATGAAGATGTGAGAGAGCCCTTTCCCAATCCCTTTCTAAGCCAAATGAGATAGACAATGAGTTGCTATGAGCTCAAGTTGCCTATAGTTTAGATGCATTCAAAATGTGTTGTTGTAGAAATGAGAGAAAATGCCTTGCATTTATAGGAGAAGCTGAGAGAATAGAGGCCAAGATTAGGCAATATGGGACTAAATCCCATCCAATAGGATAGAGACACTTGTCATAATGGGATTGTTCAAAGCTTGTGCAAGTTTTGGCCAATGTGCCCATTCAAATTTAAAAAATGTCAATAAATGCATGTTGTTGAGGGTTTTGGGGGGAATAATCTTTGTCCAAAAAAGTCAAAGATGAGAGTTATTGAGGGAAAATAAGTCTTTTTAATAAATCAAATAAATTGATTTATTGGTGCAAGTGGGTGGGTTAGTTAGGAGTTTAGATTTGACTCTAGTTGAGTCAAAAACTAGAGAATGGTAATTATGATTAGAAGTTAATTAATTTAGACTAATTAACTTAGGGGATTTTAGGGATTTGACATTTGATTAAATTAGTTTGATTTATTAAATCAAATGAGAAGAACATAAGGATTAAATAATTTGATTTATTTAATGAACCTTAAGAAATTAATCAATAAAGATTTTAATTGATTAATAGAAGAAATGAATGTTAATTTATATGATGCATGATTGTTATTTTTGCATGTCTACACTAATCCCAAACGTGGATAGTTTACTTATGATTACAAAGATAGTCTGTAACATTTATACAACTTGAATAATTAGGTTACAAATCTTCTCGTATAAACATTTTCCAACATTGTGACAATAAAGAGATACAACAAATAAGAACTACAAAATCTTGCACGATCTCCAATGAATGCCATCAAAGTTTATTTGGCCCCAATGGTGATCATATCCACCTAACCATGCAGGACATGCAGGACCTTGAGGCCCACACCTCTAGATTAGGAGGCAACTGGTCAAGTAATCATAAAAATGCACACAAAACAAAATGGGCATGTCATAAAACCATCTCATACACATGACATATGATAAGCATAAACATTGCAATCATGACACCAACCAATAACATGCAATAGGAATGAATATAACAACCAATTGCACAGACATAGGTTTCAAGTACACAAATTGGATGCAACAATCTGATGGAATCAAGGAAGAGATTACTAGTAGGATTGTAGAGTGTCATCATGATAGTGTTAAGATTGTGTGGAGTTAAGAAGCGTACCCTTGCCCATAATAGGAGATTCTTAGTGATATTTTCAATCATCACAAAAGGATTGTGATAATGTTCTTCACTATCATGCCATGAATCGAAATAGGAATTTGGTATTAGAAGTAGATCATGTCTTAATTAAGTTTAGTTATGTATACTTTTCATCCAATTTATTTTTTTAAGGTTTTATCCAATCACATGCCACACCCATTGGTTTTCATTTCAATCTAAATGAATGGTGAGAGTTAACTCTACTCTTAACTCTAGATCTCATTCCTAACACCAAAATGATCAAAATGGCCATGACACAAAAATTGAGGTTTGTAGTGTTCCACCACTTTGCTGATTCGTTTTAACTGGGTTTGTAGGACTGATTTTTTTGTTTTGGTTTGTGTTTTTTCTCTTTTTGGTGCTTCTGAGTTTGTTTGCTAGTAATGCTAAAATGGTACTAAAGAGCATATGCATAAAGTTGAACTTCTAATAAACTAATCTACTGAAATAACTCAAGTAATTACTCAATTTAATAGCCAAAGATGTTTTCTTCATTACATAATAAATTACATAAGATAGACGGCTTACATCAAATTCTAACAAGATACATCTTATGCCATAATTTTTACTTACAACCATACAACATAATGAATAGTGAATTGCTACAGTACCAAACCCCAATGAAGTGCACACAACTCTTGGAAGACAAACTTCTCCCTACCAAATAAAGCATGGGAAGCCTTCTAGGACAAGGGCACCCCCTTTAGGAATGATAGTAGTCACCAAAGAGAGGCGTTTCTTTTTCTTGTGCTGATATAAATCCTCATAAAAGGCGGCTAGCTATAGCTTTCCAAAACAACCCCAAAACTCCACAAAAAGTAAGCAACCCCTGTGCTAATGTGATTGGAGTCTATGGCAGCCAAAACCACTCAAAAACAAGCTCGAAATAACCTGCAAACAACAACATAGGTCTCCAACTGAAGTAATAATAACTGATCAGCAACCTTAAGGTGGTGTTTCACACCCTCAAGCAACTCAAAAATGAGAATAAAGCCCCACCAGGCTCACCCACTACAAGAAATTAGGAAATCCTAGCCTCCCTCTTCCTCCAAAACCACACTCCCAAGTTCATCAAGAAAAAAACATCCATGCATGAAGAGGGTCAAACTTTTCCTCTTGATATTTATAATTTAACATTAAAACACTATTCATTAAAGTGAGCACTATTCACTTAAGTTATAACTTTTTTCACTTTAGGAATGAATAGTAACTGAAAAATATAAAGTGACCCCTTCATTTTAAAGACACATGGTCCCTAGGCCAAGGATGGTGAAAATAAAGGTGAGCATCATTAATTTAAGCACGAGTATCATGCCAAACACAACAATTCACCCTGCCACCATGCTCCAGAGATCAACACTGCGAATTGGCGACCAAGTGCCCGTCCAAGAAACCCTCGATCCATAACTATTAGCCTACGAGGGTCAAGAAAATAGGCTAATCCCCAACTCTGATGCTCGTGAAAAAGGGGACATTACAGTCCACCCTCCCTGAAATTGCTTGTCCCCAAGCAATCTTTACTGCAAAGAAACCTCACTCCTCGAAAGGCCCAAAAGAAGAACTGTAAAATGTCCCATGCATCACTAACTAACTCCGAAAGCACCAACATAAATGCAACTGCGCCAAATATCCCTGAATCCCAACCCCAGAATGGAAGTCTGCCATGTCTGATAACCTCTGACTTCCTCTGCGCAAATTTGATCACAACTTCACCATGCTGACAAATGGTGAAGCAACCTGTCGGAACTCATCCAACTGGAGTGCTAGACCTGCCACCACCCGAATCTCTATACAACCTAAACTCACATCCATCTGTCATGAAGAGACAAAAATATCTAGAAACATCCGCAACACAAAATCTCTCTACAGTCTCCCCAAAACACCCATGGAAGTGATAACCAATCAAACCATCATGTCCGCTGACACCATAATCACCCTGTAACCATGTATCCATATGAAATCCCTGTGGCATTAAAGTAGCAAACCCTGTTAGATACATATCAACACGATGGATAACTGACTGTTCTCCCTGCAAGTAATCCCCTGCAAACAACTGAGTTAGGTACTTGCAGCCTCTGGTCCCATTTTCTAAAGATGGTGACTCTGGACACAGTAAGGAGTTACTCCCCTTGATTGCACCAAGAAAATCACCCTACGCATAAGGATTGTGCATTGAATACGAGTCATGTACAGGTGGATCAAAGGCCAAACTGTAAACATTCCTCACCTTGTACACACTATTAAACTCCTCCGTGAGCCCTATTTGGAATCCTAATGCACTAGGACTATCCCAAACACTGCGATTATCGCTCAACCCTGAACTAGTATCGAGAGTATGATCGGCTTCTAGCTCAAATATTGGATTATCATAGATCAAACCACCATTAAACTCAAATAAGGGATTATTCACAAACTGCGCAATCACTCCGTGCGGATTTGAATCATCCAATTTTGAGTCCTTGGAACAATACATTGAATTGTACTCCTGAATTGGCTCATCAAGCTACCAATCATAATCAACTGTATGGAATGAAATGATATATTTGCTTCCAGTAGAGGGAAAAAAATTGACATAAGAACCAATCTCCCAACTAGATGTTGCTCTGCATATCTCCTGTGAAGTGGATGTAGTGTCGTGAGTTGACACATAACTTTCTGGTGAGTCAACTACCATGTCACAAGAGCTATCGATAATTTGTTATGCATCACCTGTCATGGGACTAAACTCAGGAGAACCTAGTGCAACACATGGCTCTTTCCAACTCTCAACCAATGCACTCATCCCATTTGTATCAACTGCACCTGAAACCGTGATGGATGTAGTAACCACAATTTGTGGACATATGTTCTTCACCAACTGTTGCCATGGAAACTTGAACTATATCGGAAGAGGGTGAAGATTGTGCCAAGCTCGATACCACAGTAAGCTCCTTGTCCCATGACTGTGACTCTTGAAGGGCCAATTGAGTGCTCTTCAAAGAATCCATAGTCATCTCTAGCTCATAAGTGAGCTCATCAACCTCCTCTTCTTTTCCCTTCAATGCCTTAGGACAAATGCAAGCCCACTCAAGAAGGAAATCTTTGTTTGCAAGCAGCTGTAGGTAATTTTGTTTCATAATTCCAACTGCCTCTCGAAGTGCATGAAACTTTGCAAATGAAAAACTACTATCAGTATGCCCATCTGTCATAGGAGTGCTCCCACCCAAAGTAGCCAACATCTGACGAGCAACATCAAAATGCTCTATGGTCATGGAAATCATACTGCCATTAACCTTAAGTTTCCCTATCACATGATGAGGACCCTGGAACTTATCACTCCTGTACAAGTTCTCTAATTTAGAAGTTGCACTATGATATGAGGCCGAATTATTATTGCTCACTAACTGATAAGAAACATCGTGTGTGCTATCAACTTCACACACAATATCAACAAGGGTACTACTGCTATGTACCTCATAGGATGGCTCAATAGATATTGTTGAAGCTTTCATTTTGTCAATGTCTTTGTACACTTCTCATTCCAAGGCATCTGCACTTCCACCCATTTCACGATCCTAGGATTCATTGCCCTTAAATAAATTTTTTGATTGGTTTCCTACGATCTTATATGAAAAATCAGACTCACTGTGGCATGAATCGCCACCATAAATTGCATAATTAATGCCCAAATCTCGAGTACCAACATGTGACAACTCTGTAGGAACACCATTCCTCAGTGAATTCACTATCCTCTTGTGCTAATGCAAAGTTTCATCCATGTGGTCATGAAAATCAGAGTTGTTATCAGTGCTGATAACAACTTCTTGAGCGCTGTGAATATCATTCTGGGACTTCACCATACTATTTTCATGTTGTAATATTTCCTTATCAACAACAACTTCAGTTTCAATCCCATGTCCATTTGTAGATTCTAGGTAATTCTCTCTTGACTTATCATCTTTTAACCCAAACACATCATAGAGACCTTTGGATACAACACCAAGTCTCTCATTTTTGCTTCATGATAAGGTTCGTCTTGAAATGTTATCTTCATATTGCTGCAAGCTACGAGCTAATCTTCATTGTGAAGGCGTGAGGTTCCGTTGGGTGTTATTCAAGATGCTCTCAACACTGATCCTAACTCCACCCTACCAGAAGTGGTGAAGAAATACACTGGGACCCATCCAAACGACAGTGCTAACTCTATCTCCACCTGGATCCCAATATAAACAAAACTCACATCCATCCATCATGAGGAGGTAAGAATGTCTAGAAGCATCTGCTATGCAACATCTCTCCATTACCTCTGCTAAACTCTCATGGATGTGATATCCAATTGTGCTATCATGCCTGCTGACATTATAATCCCTTTGTAACCATGTATCCACAAGTAGTCTCTGAGACAAAGAAGCAGCAAACCTTGTTGGATACACATCAGCATGATGGAAAACTAAATACCGATCCTGCAAGCATTCACCCACCAACAACTAAGTCAGGTACTTGCAACCACTAGTTCCATCTACTGAAGATGGTAACTCTCCATCCCAAAATGGATGGAATACACTCTGAGCCAATCCACACCAATGCGTCAACCAATCCTCCATGTGTGGACTAAAGGAGAAGTGATGGGTACTCCTCACTATGCAGTCGCGGTGAAATGCTCCAACCTCTGTCGATGGATCATCACTAACAACACTGGAATCAAATGATAGCTTGTGCCTTTGATCCTGCAAATCAGACCCGTGTGATTCATGAATTGACAATCCTTGCACATAAATTGAATTGACATCTTCAAAATGATAAAATGTCTCATCAACAATTGCTGATACTGAAAATTTAGGTAGCTCAAAACCCTGATTGGTTTCATATGGGGCCCTTTCTTCATGCGCATGTCCCTCAACATGATCATCCTGCAACTCTACCTCATAACTTGTGGGTTATCAGAAATATGAAAGTTACTTTCAAAATTTTGTTTAGGCCCATCACCCTTGTGTTCTAACTCTTCTTCATCTTCAAAAGGACTCAAGTACTTTTCCCCTACATCTGCCTTAGAAATTTCAACTTCATCATCAACAAGTAGATCTTCTAAGGTCTGATTTTTTCTCTCCAAAGGATCAGTTGTATGTTGGTCATTAACCGTTGAGAATTCATCGTAGAGGCTTTTGGATACTGTAGTGACCTCTTGTTTCTTCTTCTCTTCGTTCTATGATGTAGACTTGAAGATGGATGCCACATACCTTGTTGCTCTGTCTAAGGTTGTAGGGTCTAAAAATAATTTATTTATTTCTTCCAACTCTTTTAAGCTTTGTTTAAGGATTTTCATATTCTTGTCCCACTGCTTCTAGGAAATAGCCATGTTGTTCAAGTGAAACTTTCGAACTGCAGTTGAATCTTACCCAACAGGTTGGCACTTGGTAGGAAACCGCTCTAATACCACTGTAGTGTTCCACCACTCTGCTGATTCGGTTTCATTGGGTTTGTAGGACTAATTTTTTTTTTAGTTTGTGTTTTTTCTCTTTTTGGTGCTTCTGATTTTGTTTGCTAGTAATACTAAAATGGTACTAAATAGCATATGCATAAAGTTGAACTTCTAATAAACTAATCTACTAAAATAACTCAAGTAATTACTCAATTTAATAGCCAAAGATGCTTTCTTCATTACATAATAGATTACATAAGATAGACGACTTACATAAGATTTGATGGGACTTCAATTTCTAAGAGAATTGAGATGGGGTTTTAGGGTTTCAAAGTTACTCATGGTAACTTTGATTATCGACCTTCTAAAACCCTCTTGTTATGTTTCAATGGTGACCTGCTGCTAGGGAGAACCGATCACTTAAGTGAGGTTTTATCCCTCTCGGGTCATGCTTTACCAGCCCCATTTCACTTGATTCACCGGTCTTTTGGCATGATGGCTTATGTTCTACACCACCGGGAATTTCAATGCGGGCCCCACTCCAATGTTCTATCTGAAGTCTGATGAGTCGTTCGATCATAGGAGTGGATCTTGGCCGCTTCTCGCCGACCTCGCGGGTTTTTGTGCTAGCGTCACCAAAGTGATGCGAGGTTCACGAGATGTTGCCATCTGGCCTGAACGGATGAGTGGGTTTTCTTCCCGAGGAGTTGGATATGACGTGGGGCCATCTTTTCATTGGTGATGGCCATTAATAACAAGGTTAATTATGGTTTTTCGTACACCTCGCACGAGCGGAGTAAATATCCGGGAGGGTATTGCGAGGTCTGTGAGGGCATGGCACATGGCTTCTCTTTTCCTGCAAATGGGACTATGTGGGTCCCACTGTGGTTCGGATCTACCATTTTTGAGGGATTTTGATTGGGTATGTTTTCTAAGGGTGTCGAGGTGGATTGCCAACATCCATGGACTTGATCTCTGCCCTCTGTTTTGTCACTATGTGGTATGAATCGGTGGTTCAATTTCAAGAAGGAGGTGTGTGAGTTGTCCGCGTGGCATATATTGCTTGGTTGTTGCTCATGTCATTAATGGAACGGATTTTCCTTCTCCAAAGGTTCTCCACCTGATTTCCTCTGATGTGCGAACAGTGTCATTCTACTGGGAGTATTCATGGTTATCTTGGTCACTAATTGTTCGAATGTTTGAATTGCCTTCAAGTAATCGTACCCTACATGCTGGGCTATTCTATAAATGCTGACTGAATTGTATACAAACAACATTGCATCTTCTTGTATCTGTGTACAGGAAGGTTTCTTCTCCTGTGTGTTGCAGAGCTTTGTTTCTTTCATGGATAAATCAATTAAGCGCAGGAGTGCGAGGCTAGCATCCCATGGGTTGCTAGTCATGATGGAGCCTATTACACCCACAGTGCCTACGAGTGCTACAAGAAATACTGTAAAGCGGCCAGTACATTGTTCATCCCCGATGATCATTTCGGATTCTAATGAATCTGACACCGATTCGAACTATCGGTGTTATTTGGCCACTTTAACTGAACTCTTAGGAGTTGACAAGGAGGTTCTAGCAATTGGACCAATAATTGTACTGGCATCGAGTCCAGTTGTTAGGGGTGGTGCTTGCAAGGCTGATAAGGGAGATGTGGTTTCGTCGCTGTCACAGGCGCGGACTCGAAGTGGTTGCCTATACCGGGGCCGTGTGTTCTCTTGATGGTGAGTGGTGGCAGGTTGGTTGGACATGTTTGCTCCTGCTTTTTTTTCTCTTATGGACGTGGACGTGTGCGTGCTTTGCATGAATTTTGTTCTCCGGCTAGTTACTGTGTAACCATTTTTTATTCCTTCGATCATGCACGATGTCATCTAATGATAAGGAATGTAAATTTGAATTTCACTTTGAGTTGAAATTCAATTTTGTATCGACAATGTAGCCTAATGCTTGTTGCTCTCCTGATATATAAAGGAGATTTCACAACTTATTGTGGGGTCAGGAGTTTTGGGTCCGAAGCTTTGAATTTTGTACAGTCGGTTTTACGGTTGAAGTGTTATGAATATTTTGTTCAGGAAATCATCCCAGGTGGGGATTTGTATACAGTTAGTATGATATGCTTTTTTTTAATTACTGATATCGAAAGAAATCTATAAAATTAAGATGGTTTACTCTCTTGTGTGTGTGCCATGGATTATGAATGGAGTTATCAAGGGTTCCTCCTTTGATTTTCAACAATTAATTGAAAGTGTAGTTAGTTTTTCTTGCTTTAACTTAAGGAGTTAATCAAATGCTTGAAGAGTCAATTACATGTTCATGGTTGTATATGCTAAGGATTCTTGAAGAAGTATTGTTTTAGTGTACTGAAATATCTCATGATAGTAATGCTATGTGAAGATAAGTTCATAGTATCGGGATTTTATTTTGTATGACTCCGTTGCCCAATGGATGAGGCACTGAACAATGTTTGTAGCCTTTTTTTTGGTTTAAGACTGTAAGCTCTAAGCATGGTAATCCAAATACTAAACATAAACACTTTTTAAAACCTTGTCCTCCTTCGGGAGGTATTTCCTTGTAGTAAGTGGATCAATTCGGTTGCTCTTTGGCACTGATAATCATTCTCTAGTATGCCTATACCATGAAATGATGACTATCCCTCTGAGTGTGTAGGAATTGTGATTTGTATGTGGGAAGTGTTCTTACCAGTCATGAGGCATTCTTATGAACACATTTAGGTTTACCCACCTTGTTCCTACAGAGCCAAAAGTGTAGGAGAGTTCAGTCCTCAACTGACTCTCGTAAGTTGGCCACTAGTGGTTGTAGTTATCCTTGATAGGGGTTGGATACCTCTTAGAGATCTGAAATCTCTATGTGGATTTTAAACACCAATAGAATGGCGACTCCGCTGGGGAGAAAATCAATAAGTTTTGGTTGCTGACGGTGTTGATATAGAGTCATATTAAATGATATGTTGTTCTGAATGTACACAGTGAATGTTTTCAAACTAAGCGAAAGGAGGTAGTTCAAAATAATCTTGATAATTGTGTGGTCTATGGTGTCCTGTAAGCAACAGATTCAGGAGTTCTAGAGTTATTCATTGAAGGATGGTTTATTTGGGAAGAACTTCTGAGAAATTTAAAGAAAAGAGGGAGAAAGAAGACAAAGGAACCATAGGGATAGGATGTGCTTATCCAGAACTTCTTGTTCAAAGTAAAGATAAGTGATAAACTACAATGGTAATGGGTTATGACTGTGAGAGATATTACTGGTGGTATGGTGCGACTCTGTAATGGGTAATGAAACCCATAATTTGATAGAACCTAGAAAACAGGCTCTCAAAGTTTTTGAAATATTGTCCTCTGAAAGGAGGTGGCGACTCTGACTGAAGAACCAGTGAATAAATGAAGGAATAGTTCCAAATTTGTGCTATTTATAGTCTAGAAAAGAGGTTGATACATGTTGCAAACAACTACCAGGTATTTCACCAAAACTAAAACAGTTCACTACTTTTAATGATAATGGGTGTTTTGAGTAAAGATAAAAATGGTTCCAAATTTATATGTCAAGCATATACAAGGGAACAAGGATTTGTTTTACCATACTTCAAGTAATACAATATGTAAAAGGATTTATGAAACACATTTGTATTGCATAAAATCTTGGAAAGTAAGGAATACTTTTGTCCGTCATTAACAAACTCTTGGTTGAGCTGACAAGTGATGTGCCTGATAAGTATATGTTATTGAATAGTCTGTCGTGTGTAAGGTCAAACATAAATATGCCGGAAGAACATGTTGTATTAAGCCCTTTTGGGAGTTTTGTAACTCAAAGGTATATGCCTTTTATGTTTGGTGCTATCAGTAATTACCCTAATTCAATTCCTAGGAAAATTAGGAAGTATTTACCTCAATATACAGGGCAAGTTGCAAAATCGGCTTCAAAACATTTACAACATTTTGTCAATGTAATGGGTGATTATGAAATTGATCATGAGGATGTTGTCATGAAATTATTTGTGCAAACTTTAAAAGGTGATGCTAGGGACTGGTTTTCCTATCTACCTGCTTTTTCTGTTAACTCATGGAATCAGTTGGTGATTGCTTTTATGGAGCAATTCGGTGAAAGATTCAATCCCAACACATTGAGAAAAGGATTTATGGGAGTTCACATACAAGAGGAGGAGTTAGTCCTGCATTTTAATCTCAGGTTTTCAAAAACATTAAGGGAGATCCCTAAAGAAATAAGACCAAATGAGGTTGAAAGCTTGATTGTATATCTAGGTGCTTTCAACAAGAGGATGAGTTTTTTATTAAGGGATAAAGAACCTACTACTCTGCCTCAAGCATACCAACTAGCTATGGAAATTGAAAATAATATGAAATATTCAATGATGAAGAGATATCTGATTGCAGGTATTGGTTACCCTTGCCTAACCAATGCTAATATAATATCTGAGCCGGTTATTCAAAGAATTGATGATAAAATTCTTCCTAGAAGTGTTATAAGTCCAGAAATGCAATTTGATGATAATGAGATCCAAGTTGAAACCCAGTCTGATTTGAGTGAAGATGGTCAGGTTTTTTTTGTATCAAAACTGTATGATATGAGAAGGCAAGAGAAGGAATCATCATATGAGTTTTTTTTGAGATTTTTGGAAATCTTAATACAAATTCCCATAAAGCAAAGACCTAATGATTATGAATGCATTGATTTGTTTTGTGAACTATATGAATCGGGACTGAGTTCCTTACCAGAGGAATTGAAACCTGCTAATTTGGATTAGGTGATTCAATGGATAGAGATTGAAGAGTCGGTCAGGAATGCATCTACACAAAATAAAGGTGGTGCTCATTCATTGCAAGATGTTTGCATAAGTAATGAAAAAATTGAGAGACAAGATGATGTAGGATTGTATGAGACACCTATTGTGTTTCCTAATCCTAATTATGATTCTAATATTACTAAGATTCTGTTGCAAGCTAATGATTATGATTTTAGGGGTAACAATTGCAATGCTGAGAATGCAGCAAAAATGTTATTTTTACCAGAGTTATGTGGGGATGAAGAGCCCCATGTTTATTCCCAAGTAAAGAAAAATTTGTCAGATGGTGTATATCTGGAGTGTACCTCAGATATATTAGCATTGGAATAGGGGAGTTATATAAATGTTGAACAATCTAAGGATATTGATACCTGTGATCAAAAGAATACAATTGGAGGCGGCTAGTATTGTGGTGAATACACTGGCCCTATGGTTTTCCCTGACTATCTATGTAAAGTGGAGATGGAGGTGTTACTACCCTCTAGCATTGATGTAGTCAGTAAGGGGTTTTTAGATTATGCAGAATTATTCACTTATAAATCAACATATTCAACAAATAGTGTTGAGTACAATAAAGCCAGTATGTATTGCTCTATCTTTTCTAATCAAAGTGAAGTTGATGTTTTAAAACTTGTCTCTGAGGGTTTTTATATTGAGATAAATGAAGAGGTACAAGAAAAGATGTGCCAGGAGAAAATTTCCTCGAGCTATGTATCATCTTGGATAGCTAATGGAAATAAGGGTACTTTGCATATTGTTCTATATGACAACTTTCAGTTCAATATGCAAACCGAGGATAATAGAATGGATGATGTTGTAGACCAGGTAAGTTATGAGAGTTTTCATTTCCTAGAACAGATGAGCCATCACCCTATAAAATATGACCAGGAGTAGGATAAGGTGAAATATTATCATGGTCATATATTGCTCTTAAATTGGTGGGGCAGGACATTGATTAAATCAATACAGGGGATGAGTGGGGATAGCCTCCATAACAGTCGCAAAGGTATTGGTTATCCCATGCACTTTGAAACATCAAATGGTGAATGTTGCAAGTTCTTTTTCTGTCAGGAAATGAAAAGTTTTGTTTTTGATAGAGGTAAGCCTTGATTTCTCTTGTTTGGTAGCCTGGGGCTACCATGTTTGTATACATAGGTCCAGTTGACAGAACAAGGCAATATATATGTTGAAAGGCTTGTGTAATTCAGTAATCTGGTCTGCGAAACTAGAGGTTCTGGATTCTTGCTATGCCCACAGAGGGAATACATCCCCAGTCACAGCCACTGATGGGACTTCAATTTCTAAGAGAATTGAGCTAGGGTTTTAGGGTTTCAAAGTTACTCATGGTAACTTTGATTATCGACCTTCTAAAACCCTCTTGTCATGTTTCAACAGTGACCTGCTGCCGGGGAGAACCGGTCACTTAAGTGAGGTTTTATCCCTCTCGGGTCGTGCTTTATCGGCCCCGTTTCACCTGATTCACTGGTCTTTTGGCATGATGGCTTACGTTCTATACCACCAAGAATTTCAATGCGAGCCCCACTCCAATGTTGTATCTGAAGTCTGATGAACATATGAGTGGGTTTTCTTCCTAAGGAGTTGGATATGACGTGGGGCCGTCTTTTCACTGGTGATGGCCATTAATAACAGGGTTAATTATGGTTTCTCGCACACCTCACACGAGCAGAGTAAATAATCGGGAGGGTATTGCGAGGTCTGTGAGGGCATGGCATGTGGCCTCTCTTTTCCTGCAAATGGGACTATGTGGGTCCCACTGTGGTTTGGATCTACCATTTTTTAGGGTTTTTGATTGGGTATGTTTTCTGAGGGTGTCGAGGTGGATTGCCAACATCCATGGACTTGATCTCCGCCCTTCGTTTTGTCACTATGTGGTCCGAATCGGTGGTTCAATTTCAAGAAGGAGGTGTGTGAGTTGTCCGCGTGGCATATATTGCTTGGTCGTTGCTCGTGTCATTAATGGCACGAGTTTTCCTTCTCCAGAGGATCTCCACCTGATTTCCTCCGGCATGCGAACAGTGCCATTCTACTGGGACTATTCATGGTTATCTTGGTCACTAATTGTTCGAATGCTTGAATTGCCTTCAAGTAATTGTACCCTGCATGCTGGGCTATTCTATAAATGTTGACTGAATTGTATACAAACAACATTGCATCTTCTTGTATCTGTGTACAGGAAGGTTTCTTCTCCTGTGTGTTGTAGAGCTCTGTTTCTTTCATGGATAAATCAATTAAGTGCAGGAGTGCGAGGCTGGCATCCCATGGGTTGCTAGTCATGATGGAGCCTATTACACCCACAGTGCTTAGGGGTGCTACAAGAAATACTGTAAAGCGGCCAGTACACTGTTCATCCCCGATAATCATTTCGGATTCTGATGAATCTGACATCGATTCGGACTATCGGTGTTATTTGGCCACTTTAACTGAACTCTTAGGAGTTGACAAGGAGGTTCTGGCAATTGGACCAATAATTGCACTGGCACCAGGTCCAGTTGTTAGGGGTGGTGCTCGCAAGGCTGATAAGGGAGAGGTGGTTTCGTCGCTGTCACAGGCGCAGACTCGAAGCGGTTGCCTATACTGGGGCCGTGTGTTCTCTTGATGGTCAGTGGTGGCAGGTTGGTTGGACGTGTTTGCTCTTGCTTTTTTTTCTCTTATGGATGTGGACATGTGTGTGCTTTGCATGAATTTTGTTCTCCAGCTGGTTATTGTGTAATCGTTTTTGATTCCTTCGATCATGCACGATGTCATCTAATGATAAGGAATGTAAATTTGAATTTCACTTTGAGTTGAAATTCAATTTTGTATCGACAATGTAGCCTAATGCTTGTTGCTCTCCTGATATATAAAGGAGATTTCATGGCTCATTGTGGGGTCAGGAGTTTTGGGTCTAAAGCTTTGAAGTTTGTACAGTCGGTTTTACGGTTGAAGTGTTATGAATATTTTGTTCAAGAAATCATCCCGGGTGGGGATTTGTATATAGTTAGTATGATATGCTTTTTTTTAATTACTGATATCGAAAGAAATCTATAAAATTAAGATGGTTTACTCTCCTGTGTGTGTGCCATGGATTATGAATGGAGTTATCAAGGGTTCCTCCTTTCAGTTTCAACAATTAATTGAAAGTGTAGTTTGTTTTTCTTGCTTTAACTTAAGGAGTTAATCAAATACTTGAAGAGTCAATTACATGTTCATGGTTGTATATGCTAAGGATTCTTGAAGAAGTATTGTTTTAGTGTACTGAAATATCTCATGATAGTAATGCTATGTGAAGATAAGTTCATAGTATCAGGATTTTATTTTGTATGACTCCGTTGCCCAATGGATGAGGCACTGAACAATGTTTGTAGCCTTTCATTTGGTTTAAGACTGTAAGCTCTAAGCATGGTAATCCAAATACTGAACATAAACACTTGTTAAAACCTTGTCCTCCTTCGGGAGGTATTTCCTTGTAGTAAGTGGGTCAATTTCATTGCTCTTTGGCACTGGTAATCATTCTCTGGTATGCCTATACTATGAAATGATGATTATCCCTCTGAGTGTGTAGGAATTGTGATTTGTATGTGGGAAGTGTTCTTACCAGTCATGAGGCATTCTTATGAACACATTTAGGTTTACCCACCTTGTTCCTATAGAGCCAAAAGTGTAGGAGAGTTCAATGCTCAACTGACTCTCATAAGTTGGCCACTAGTGGTTGTTGTTATCATTGATAGGGGTTGGCTACCTCTTAGAGATCTGCAATCTCTATGTGGATTTTAAACACCAACAAGATTCTAACACGATACATCTTATGCCATAATTTTTACTTACAACCATAAAACATAGTGAATAGTGAATTGTTACAGTACCAAACCCCAATGAAGTGCACACAACTCTTGGAAGATGAACTTCTCCCAACCAAATCCAACATGGGAAGCCTTCTAGGACAAGGGCGCCCCCTTTAGGAATGATAGCAACCACCAAAGAGAGGCGATTCTTTTTCTTGTGCTGATATAAACCCTCATAAAAAGGCGGTTGTTTGTAGCTTTCCAAAACAGCCCAAAAACTCCACAAAAAGTAAGCAACCCCTGTGCTAACGTGATTGGAGTCTATGGCAGCCAAAACCACTCAAAAAAAGCTTGAAATAACCTGCAAACAAAAACACAGGTCTCCAACTAAAGCAACAATAACTGATCAACAACCTTAAGGTGGTGTTTCACACCCGCAAGCAACTCAAAAACGAGAACAAAGCCCCACCAGACTCACCCACTACAAGAAATTAGGAAACCTAGCCTCCCTCTTCCTCCAAAACCACACTCCCAAGTTCATCAAGAAAAAATCATCCATGCATGAAGAGGGTCGAACTTTTCCTCTTGATATTTATAATTTAACATTGAAACACTATTCATTAAAGTGAGCACTATTCACTTAAGTTATAACTTTTTTCACTTTAGGGATGAATAGTAACTGAAAAATATAAAGTGACCCCTTCATTTTAAAGACACATGGTCCATAGGCCAAGGATGGTGAAAATAAAGGTGAGCATCATTAATTTAAGCACAAGTATCATGCCAAATGCAACAATTCACCCTGCCACCATGCTCCAAAGATCAACATTGCAAATTGACAACCAAGTGCCCGTCCAAGAAACCCTCTATCCAGAACTATTAGCCTACGAGGGTCAGGAAAATAGGCTAATCCCCAAATTTGATGCTCGTGAAAAAGGGGACAATACAAGGTTTAAACTATCATACACATTGCCAAAATATAGACAAACTCATTTCCATGGGGAGACTTCTTGTCCCACAAAATAAAATGATTTAACATGGTCTAAATTTTTAAATTTTCATTTCTTAGAAAGCATGTCCCAAACCATGCAATCTAATCCCACTATTAACACACTTTAGATTTTTTTCAAATTTTAAAATAACAAATAATCAAAATTTAACTACTCTTTAGAGCACAAGGGCAAGGATTTAAAAGAAGAAGAAGCTTACAATAGAATTTACACATCAAAACTAGATTTTGATTCTAGCTTCAAAATGAACCTACTTAATGGAAGCATATGAAAATCCATACAAGGTGGAGCATGGCCAAATAATAAGTTCATTTAAAGAGATGCATACTTTTGCAAAAATTGGAGAGATACCTTGTGAAATGTACAAGATTTCACTAATGGAGATCCTCCATTGAATGCAATCCACAAGCAATACTATTGCAAGCAAAAGAAAACAAGCTCCTTACATTTCCTTGGATTTATTTCTCCAAAATCAAGGGTTTGAAGCATCTTTAATCTTTTCCAAAAGGCTAAAGTATACAAAGAGTGAGGAAGTCATATGCTAATTACAATACCTTTACCTTTTTCTTTAAAACCCTTAACTTAAAACATGTCTTTTCATTCAAATTCAATTCAGATATTTTTTCCAAATAGAAATTTCCATATCAAATGACTAATATCTTTCCAAATAACTAATACCTTTTTTTTTAAATGACACAAATACCTTTTTAAAGTACTTATGCATTTTATTTCAAATAATTCTATAAGCAACCTTTTAGTTTCCTTTCAATAATACAAATAATCTATTTGTAGAATACTAATTTCACTAAAGCATTAAATCAATAACCCCCTTTTTGACTCAATGGCATATTAGTCAATTTACAAACATCGCACTAGCATTTCAAAGACTATATAGATGCAACACAAGAAGAGCTAAGTAAACTTACACAAAGCACTCACACACACTTTATGAGTTTATACAGAACACAAAAATCTAAAATGTACATTGATTTGGACTAAGGCTTATATAGTTAAATAGGGCACATCTCATAATTTGCAATTGAGTGAGATAGAGAATTCAAGTACAAACACATTTACCCAAATTGATTGTCTCCAAATTGATCGCTTTTGGGAACATTTGTTTGTGCATTCAATGCAAACATAAAATACATCTACACAATATAACCAATGGGAAAGGAAATCAAACAAGATGCACATAACATCATTTGATTACATCATAACTAATCAAACTCGATATAAACCAACATGATATCAAAATTTTATCATAATTAAATCATTTTAATCATTAAATGTCTCACAATATTGAACTCATAAACTAACTTAATATCAACATATAATACTCTAGTGTTTTGAGGAATGAAGATGGCATGTTCTTAAGTGCAGTGGCACTCCCATTGGGAAATCAGAGTAATCACTACGTTGAGGTCGAAGCTGCTTATATTAGCATCAAAGCTGCAATGGATAGGGGTATTTCTAAATTATGGGTTAAGGGTGACTCCCTTAATATTGTCAATTGCTTGGCAATTAAAATCCGAGCTAGACGATCTACCAACTTATTGTTGATTCCATCATGATGTTGAGATCTTTTGACGAGACCCATGTCACTCATACTTATAGGGAAGGTAATTCCCTTGTTGATTTTTTTGCTAACGAGGCTATCGGTTTTAATAATTTCAAGGTGTGGGAAGAGTACTCTTCCCTTCCGGAGAGGGCTAAGCTTTTATTGCAAGATGACAAATAGATTTGGGTTTGTGATTTGGGGTGATCGAGAATTATCGCCCCTTGTTTATCACATGTTTTATGGGTTATGTTTTGTCGATTCTCGTGCTTAGTTGTATCCTTGCAAGTGTGGTTCAACTCTGGTATCTGTTACTACTTGGAATTGTTGAAATGGGTGGAGATAGGAGAAGGATTGAGCCCATCTCCTGCAATAAATGGAAGAACAAGCATAAAATTTGGTGGATTTTGAGACATGGGCATATCACGCCCTATTTGGAAAGGCTTCATGGTCATGACCATGAAGCCTTTGTGAAGTTTGTTCACTACTGGCATAATAGGTATTTGAAAGTGAATGGTATGGAGTTTAACATCAACGAAAAATTTATTGCATTCATTACCGGATTACTGATGGATGGGCACAAAATCTATAAAGAAAGGAAGAGTAATGAAGATGTTGTGGACCAATTTTTTAAGGACAATGAGAAAAATAAACTGGTGAAGCTTCCCTCATGGGATTATGAACAATTGTTCCTTAAGCAAATCTGGGCTAATGTGGCAAGTTTTAATGCAGCATTTAACTCTTGATGGTCAGTTTACTGCTATTTTAGGGCATCATTTTACTCTACTAAACCACTTCAAACATGATATGCATGTTTCCTTTCTATTTTTTCTTCTTTCTTCTCTGAAGGTTTCGATTTATGCCCACCTCAAGAATCATAGGTCCCCTATTCTTCATGAAGGGCTCAGTTTGCTCATCATGGAGCATGTGAGAGCTAATACCCTGACTAAATCGGTTAAGGGTAAAGAGAAGACCATTAGTGACGATTCACTTTCTTTTGGTTCAGAGACGAGTGTTGATGGTGATGAAGAGTGGAAGGTGGAGGAGGACAATACTATGGGGGTCTCCTCTTCCCCCGTGGCTTCCCCTTCTAGGAAAAGGAAAAAGGGGAAGTTGAAGAATAAGGGACCTGCCAAGAAACTTGTTATGCAGAGGTCAGATTTTTGTGGGTCCCTGTCTAGTGGGGACGATATTGAGCAAAGTTTGGGTGGGCCTCACTATCACCTGACCAAGAAGAAAGATAAACTTCATGGCCATGGTTCTTTTGATTCTAGGAAGGATGAGGAGGAGTAGTTCGTTCAGTTGGGGGACAATGTGGATGAGGGGCTTCCTTGAAGGGCCTCTAAAAGACTTGCTAAAATGCACAAGTCAGGGTCTGAAGGTGGTGGGAAGGGTGAGAATGTGGTTCATGAATAGGTAAAGTTCACTGCTGATAATGTCATTGATGTTGAGGATTCCTCTGCTCGACAACTTCTCCACATGTGGACATTGATGGGGATATGGGAAGTGAGGATGCTTCAGGAGAAAGGGATGTGTGGGAGGATACAGGTGAGAACTCAAACCTTAGCAAGTTGAAGCCTTTAAATATAAATCCTCTGTCTGAGGATTTTTCTTATCTTGATGATGTTAACACTATTATGTATGAACTATTGTACATGGCTAGGTCTGGTGCTACTTGCACCTTTAAGCTTGCTAAATGGGTGTTGCAGGAATTCAATAAGGTCAACATTAAAATCAGGGGCTTGAAGGAGAACATGTCTAACCATCTGAATGGTTCTTCCTTAGACCTTCTCATTGAGAGGTTGGTGGATTTGGAATGCTCATTTTCTGATTTCAAAGCCCAGTGTGAAAGCTGCCTTGGTGTATTGGAGGAAAAGATCAAGGAAATAAATGAGGATATAGAAAAGCTCCTACAGATTAGTCATAGTTCTGTAAAAATAATGTAGACTCTCTCAAGGTTCTCTTTGGCAAAATTAGTTAGCTCCATGAGGATCAAATGTACTTTGCATACATGCTTGAGAAGGATCAAACTTCCAAGGGCAAGGGTAAGAAGAATGTCAAAGAGGAGGCTAAAGGCCCGAGCACTAGAATGAGGGGGAGCCTAAGGAAGATGTTTGAAGAAGAAAAACAAGAGTTGATAAATACTAGTAAAAAATAGGCAATAAATGACCAAATAAATGACTAAAAATTACAAATAAACTACTAGCTAGTGGTTTATTTGCAATTTTTAGTCATTTATTGCCTATTGTTTTACTAGTGATATATATATATATATATATATATATATGGTTAACTTGCACTATAATCAGGAGATGGAGGTGGCCAATACCTTGAAGAATCTGAAGTGATTTCTGTGTCTGTGTGTTGTTTTCTCTGTCTCTGCTTTCCTGTTATTAGGTTTTTTTTGGTTGTTGGCTACTACTTATGCTTTATTGAGTATTCTCTTTTGTAGTAGCATTTTGATGTAATGTGATGTAAAGGGTTTTAGGTTCCTTCAAAACCCATTTTCCCATATAATACTCTAGTAATGTTATAAATCAAATAGTTTTAGCATGTAATAATAATCACATCTATCTAAATGTCATTTACCACTAACATGACTTAGGTATCAAAACATGTGAAATCAATCAATCCATAATAAACCACTAATTTATCAAACCAAATAATATCATCACTATCAACTTATTATAAGTGAAATTAGTGAAGTTGAACATGCTATAGGTTCAAACTTATAGTCATACCATATGTATCCAAAACACATAATCAAACACCTAAAGGGAAATATAAAACATCATCAATAATAAAAATAGTATCAAACTCAAATAGCTCAAACAAGACACATTAGCTTGTGGGCCTTATACCAATCATATCAACAATGGTATTGTTAGCTATTATTTTCACTTCACTTTAATATAAAATAAATGTTTTGGAAAAGCGCTAACATTGTGTTAGAAATATCTTACAATTAATGTCTTACACATAAACATCTCCTAATTTCACCTAAATAGTTGTAGTGTTTATGCAACTCTTAAACTCTTCCATTGTGCACAACATATACCTCATCATTTTGTATGTCAGCATAAAGTTTGTCAATTGCATTGGAGCATGTTATATGTATCTCCTCTTATATTGAAAAATACAAATCCAAATATTTTTCCTTCAAATATTTACCGAATGTAGTTTGGAATAATTAACGTATTATGTTTTTCTAGTATTTGACAATATAGTAATTGCTTGTTGGTTTGTGGGTACTTGTTAGAAGTTAGTTGTTAGTGGTTGTTGATTGTTTTGGTTTTCTTGGCAATCATTAGGTACTCTAGACATGCTTCATATTGTCAAGAAAGTGAACCTAATCCTTAGTTGGCTATCCTTGGTCTATTTCTATGCAATGAACTTCATATAAATAAAGCTATACATCTCTTATTCAATAAAAAATAGCATCATTGCCTTTAAGAATCATGCCAAATTCAAATAAAGGATAGTGTTGATCTATAAATCCTTGAAAAGGCCATATAAATGGAATGATAGGTTGAGAAATCAATGAAATCTAATTGAGAAAAAGAGGACAATCCCATAGAGGATCTTGTGTATTTGTTGGTGTAAATATGGTTTTTTTCCTTATGGGTTCCCTCTGTAGTCCTATTGACATAGGTTTACTTAGGGCACTTATAGTTCATTTACCTTTTCGTGTCTCATGTCATATGATTGTGACACTTATCATAATCCTATGTTGTCATGCATTCTTCACCTTGTCTCTATAAGAAAGGTTCCTCTTGTACATTATGTAGAGGCCATTATATTCTATTGTATCTTATATTCATTGAATAATCTAACATTGATTTCTTGTTTTTCTCTTGTGGAAGTTTGTTTTCGGTTTTGCATGTAATATTAGTCACTTGAGTTTGTTATGTGACTCTCACTTGGTATCAAAGATTTAGATCTACAAGGCCCTTCTTAATTTGGGAGTGTTTTGAGGAGAAAATTTTGTTGGGTGCATCTTGGTGCAAAATGAACCTCACCATTGAGTTCTAAAAACCTAAAAATCCTATAAATTGATATAAATATAAGGTTTGGATTTGAAAAAAAGGCCATTTTTGTAGGATTTGTAGATTTTATCACAAAAAAATTATGTACAATTTGTGCAGAATTCGTATCATATAGCTTGATCACAACACTTAGCATAAAAATATGTAGCATTATGTGGTATCAATCAATAGAGATTTATATTCTAAAAAATATTTTGTTCTTATGTCATCCCTATATTGATATATAATGTGTTGCATCATTTTCGGCATCATTAGGTTTGATTTTTGTTTTTATATTTTTTTGTACAACAATTATAAGCTACTAGTTTCACAAGGTCAAAGCTCCCAATTCTTCCTAACCAACAAGGGCCAGTGGTCTTGGCCCCAAGGAGCGAGGAGAACCTAGCATTGTCTAGGTTGTGCACCCTTTGTTGATCTTTGCTCCGTCATAACCTCCATGCCAACCCTCCACCTAATATCCACCATTGCTCCACTTTGGTTGCAACACTAATAAGCTGCTCAAATTTGCTACCCAAACTAGTAACACCACCATCTTGCCATTAAAATAGTGTGGGGGACCCCATTTTTATTGCCTGGGATACTTTTCAGAGGGCATGACTTTTTTCTAAGGTATCGATTTTTTATGTTATTATAAGCATCAAAAATTTGGTTTTGAACACTTTGTATTGGTATAGGTATTTTTGTGTTCTTATTGATGGTGGATCAGGTGTAAATGTGCTTCCAAAATGAAATTGAAAGAACCTTGAAAAAACCATGAACTAGCCACCAACCTTCCAATGAGTGAGAGTAAATCAATACGACATAAAGTTGGTCTAAGTACTCATGGCCCAAAAGGTAATCATTGGGACCTAGTTGTTCATTTTGAATTCCATATTCATCTCTAACGAAGAAGGCATTTGATACATTATTAGGCCAAGGCTAGCTAATAGCAACCAAGACCGATCATGTTTGGAAGAAGAATTTACTGTCCATTGATAATAAAGGAAAAAAATGCATCATATATTTGAATAAACGTCATCGAGAGAGGAAGAAGAATCATCTAATAGACCATTAATTTTGAACTCTAATGAAGAATGCTTTAGAGGCAAAGACCAAGGTACCATAGAGCCAAATGATAAAGGGGTTCTAAAGTTGCAATTGCAATTGAAAGGTGAAACAAATTCTCTTAGAGGTCTCTTCCATTGGAAAATTGAATATTATGAAGTCTTTCAACCTAATTATTACTTTGTGAAATCAAAGAAGGAAAGGGAAACACATCAAATAACTACAAAGGATATCTATTCATTAAACTTATTCTCTAGATTTTATGAAATATAAAGTGGGCAACATTGAGTTAGATTATCAATCGATACATCAAATTGGAAGTAAAGAGCACATGAAGTACAAAGAGTTTACATTAGTGAATGACAAATTGGGATTAGAAGGTGATAATAGGATGATTTAGGTTGGAGAATCCATAAATATGATCAATTTTGTAGACCACCAAAGTTTCAAAACTAGACTTATCTAATGTTAAATAAGGCATGATAAAGATCGAGAAATTATTTTAAAAAATAATTAAAGTTTGTATTTTTGTATTGTACTAAAAAATGTTAAAAAGTGTAAAAGGGGAATTTCAATCTAGCTAAAATATATTGGTTTTCTAACTAAATGATTCCAATTTTATTTCTTCTAGGATTATATAAATTTAAACAGAAATATTCTACCTCTACACTAAATGGAAAGAGAAATAATTCTAATAACCTCATAAATTCCTTTTAAATTTAAAAATAAATATATTCATTTATAAAAGCATGAAAGGAAGTAATTAACATTGTTTACTTGAAACTAAGAGAAAATTTATAGAAGTAGAACATAGAGCAAGAAATAGGATGAAGAGAGGAACTTGGAACCAAATGTTGTAGCTCATTGTCTAGGATGCCAACGCATTGTGTAGATGTCTACACTTCACACTATCATTTGTATGATTCAAAATACTAGATAACTTCTAGAAAATGTGTTATTAAAACCTAGTAGTTCACCCAATCTATTCAATTAGATACATTAACACACTAGAAAATAAAATATAACAAAATTGATAGAAATGCAATGAAATGGAAATAACTACATCATATTAAATAAAAAATAGAGATGGAAAATGAACACAAAAGCACTTGCAAACCTCTATGTAGCTGAGTGCTCTCAAAATACATACAAAGATAAGTAAAAAGAAAAGTGTTTTTGGTTGTTTTGGAGCTTGCCCTTGGGGTAAGACCCTCTATTGGTATTTTGACCTCTATGAACATCCAAAAAAGATAAATTGTAAAAATATTCATGTGCTCTTATCCTACATGCATCTAGGAATAAAAAACAATAAAAAAATACAACAAAACTATGAGTATAAAACTTAGTCTATAGGGAAGACTATTATAGATATGAAATTGATCATATCGATGGTGGTCTGCACCAAAGAGATTTTCTTGATAGATAATGGGAGATGCAATATCAATAATAAAGCTATATTATTCAAATGAATAAGAACAATATTATTGCAAATGGAGAGATCCTTGAACAATTGAAAGATGTGTAAATCAAGCTATGCTACAAGAGTTTTGATCAACCATGTAGAGCAAGAGAATATAGTGAAGATGGAGTCCTCTAGCCTTCAATAGAAATTTTAGTAGAGTTTCTTGGAAAGAGCAAAGAGGGAGAGTCAAGAGATGCAAAAAGGTTCAAAAAATATTGTAAATACTACAATGCGATGAGAGTTTTGTTTGGTAAGATATGTGAACATGGATCGTTACATTATCGATAAGGCATTACAATAGGTGGCAATAGTTATTGAGTAGGAAACCAATGTTTGAAACTTGAAAACTTTAGGGATGTCTAAGCACCACACTTGCATTTGAGAAAAAAATTATGGAATTTGATACATGTTCCTAGAAAAAGTATGATAATGACATTACACTCCAAAATTCAAGAAAACCTTGGTGTAGGTGAATTAGGCCAAGGTCCGAGCTCAAATGGACCTAGAACATGGTACAAGAGTGGATGCTAAACCAAGTTCAAAACACAACATGAAATTATTAGGGTACATAATTTTATACATTATGTTTTTCCCCCACTTTAGCAACTTGGTAACACCATGTCATGCCCATATTTTATTACAGATTTAACATAAAAGACAATTTAAAAAAAAACATATTATTTATTCAAATCATCACTCTAAGAGATTGAGGTGAGGGATATAACTAAGATACACACTACACACCACTACGTGGTCACCACTTAACCCAAGTATGGAAGTTAACTTAAGGATTTGGTACAATGACCATTAGGTTCAATTGGGTTTAATGAAGGTGGAGCATTCATCAAATTCCAAGGAGACTAAGGTCCCCTAAATTTGATTCAATCTAATTGTTTAATTTAAACATAACATGGTTATATGTACTGACAAGTTCCACCTTGAAAATATTAGGTACTAAAATATACTTCCTATCTTAATAATTTAACTGTACCAATAGACTTAAACCTTACCCAAGTTGAACCTATTAAATAGTTAATGACCATTTATTCCTCTTCTCAAAATATGACAACATCCTCAATCACCTAAGCTGATTCATAATTTGGTATATCAATAATTAAATTGTACAACTCCTTAATAGGGAGGTACTATTTTACCCATTATTAATTTAAAAAAAAAAAAAAACTATTTACCTTTCCTTGTTAAATATTAATAATCTAAGGTCACCATTTTGTTAGGATGGGTTAATAAGATTGATACTTATTAAATTCATAAATGATTTAAGTCCCTTAAGTTAAATACCTTGCCTTCAGTTGATTTATCCCACATTATTTAAACGACTTACTTGGCGGACTCAAATCTCACTGTTTATTCAATAGAATTATTTATTATATTCTATCTCATTTGATAGGGTGATGAGTCATTTTCTCGATTTTACCATGTTAACTATAAAATATTCACTTTAAATTTTGTAATATTATGAAGGATTTAAATTTAGTCCACCCTTATGAAGGTCTCTTTTGTATTATTAAAACACAATTTATCATTTGCACCTCTTCATTTCATCATTATAAGTTGGTCGATAAAAACATTATAATCTCATTTATTTCTATTTTCTTTCCTATTACCATCCTCACAATTATATAATTTAATTTATACCATCAACCTAAAATATTATAACAAGATTTCTATTATCACACTACCAAAATAAAAATAAAAATAAATATCAATAAAATAATATTATAATATTATAATTGATCAATTAAAATATTTTTTATTGAGTGGCGAATGAGCTTTGCTAGGGTTTTTTGTTTCTACGGTCTCTCTTGGCCTTTCATGTGTCATATTGTGCCTTAGGCAATGGATTTTTCATTAAGTATGTGTTGTATAGTTGCATTTACTACGATTTTTTAGTTATTTTATTATGCCTCAGACCAACTCCAACCCAATAGTTCTTGCTAGTGTTGGTGGTTCAAGGAATTTGCACAATGGCTCCTCCTTCAAACAAGCAACCCTAAAAATTTGTTTCAAAAGTATTCCACAAGGTAAGTCTTTTGATTCTCTGATGGATGTGGTCTTACCCATCCTGGATTTTGATTTTGCATGCCAATGGTTAGAGAAACATACTCTTGTTGGTTATTTTTTTGGGAGGACTCCACCTAAAAGTGTGCTTAAATAATGGGTTTAAAAGGCTTGGGTCCCTCATGGGTCCGCCTTGATATTGTCTTGAATTTGAAGGGTTTTTTTCTTTTTCGCTTTATGGAGGTCAGTCATGTTCAGGCTATCATAAACTATGGTACTTGGTATGTCCGGTCCTCTTTGTTGGTTTTCTAGCCTTGGTACCGATACTTCACCATCTTTGATGACAAAAAGTTATGGCTTCTAGCTTGGATTGAATTTCTTGGTTTACCCTTGCCTTGTCTTCACTTTTTACAGCATATGGCTTCCTCCGTTGGGAGGGTTATTTGTGTCAAACCTAACTAGTTCTTTCAAGCTCGCCCTCAAAAGCGAGTCTATGTTGAGGTTGTCATCTCGTAGGACTTGAAAGATCCCATTGATATTCAAATTGGTAGCTTTAGGCATACCCAAAAGGTGACATATTTTAATTTTACCAACACTTGTTATCAATGCCAATCTAGTGATCATAAGATCAAGGATTGCCCTCTTGCAGTCCCTCGCACTCAATCTATGCCACAGGAAGCTAAAAATCCCCGACATGTAAAAGGTTCTGCAACCGAAACAGAGGAGAAATGGACAACGATTACCAACCAGAAAAATAAGTCCAACGATAAAGGGGTGGTTTCTAAGTCCCTTGAGCCGTCTGTTGAAATTTCAAACCCTTCAATGAAGGGGAAAGAAACTCAAGTTGCTTCTAGCAGTATGCTAGCTCGTCCATAGCCCTCTACCACTCCTCAACCTACCTCTATTATGATAGCCCAACTAGTTGCATCTTCTCCCATGTTGGGAATTCACAGAAGGTTTCACAACCCTTCTCGACCTCTTGAAGAAGGGGAATTTGTATAGAAAAAATGGAGGCATTTATCTCCCCCATTTCAGATTGGGATCGTACCACCAAAATTTTTGCAGAATCACTTTTCCTCTTTGGAAGAGTCGGACTCCGTCAATATGATCAAGTCCTTAACATGAATTTTCTTTCCTAGAATGTTCGAGGTTTGACAAACCTCTCTAAGAATTATTTTTTTAGGGATACTCTTCAAAAATATGCTAGTATTGATGTTTTGTGTCTCCAGGAAGTTAAAGTTGTTATTTTGCTTGCTTTAGTTGACCAAACTATTTGGCCAACTAGTAAAATGTTTTGTTCTATGCATGAGGTTGGGCATGGTGGTGTTTTCACCCTTTTGTCTCCATGGTGGCATGCTTGTGTGGTTGACCATGGGTCTAACCCCACACATCGGCTCGTTTGGGTTCTACTGAATATTGATAGTCATTCCTTTGGGATTGTTAATGTATATGCCTCGAACGATGCGGTTGAAAGATATCTCCTCTAGTGATGGATTGTTGACTCATTGACTGTGGCTACCTGGAACCCTTTTGGAGAATTTAATATGGTTGAGGTGGCATATGACAAAGAGGGTACCTTTCCTTTCATATGGGTAGCTAGAGAAAGAGAGGCGTGGTTTTACATGCACAAAATATTGGGTCTTTTCGACCCCAATATTGGCCTCCATCATTCTCACTCTTTTTGGAAAACTTGGTGCAATTTTCGAGGGGTCTGATAGAGTCTTTAAGCATATCGATCGTGCCATGACCTCTATGCAATTTTTCTTTTCCTTTTCTAGCTCTTCCCCACTTTCAGTTAGACCATTAGTGGATGTCACACTGTCAGACCATTTTCCCATTCATTTTTGTATTGAATGGCAAGTGGGGTAGCCTCATGCCAACACAACCTAGTTCTTTTTAAATACCTCTTTGTTGTGTCACCAACCCACACTGACCCACATCAAAACTATCTGAAATCTTGAATGTTGACCTGTCCACTAAACTGGTTGGATCAAGTGGTGGAATGATGCCATCACCTATATTGCGAGGTTTCTTTGCATCTATGGGTACCAACTGGCTATCTTTCACAGATGGTCTTATGAGGCGACCACATCTGATCTTTGTAAAGCCACTAAGGCTTTAGCAGCTAGCCCCTTCTTTGCAAGTCAAGGTTGTAGAGTTAAGACATCAAAGGAAAGTGGCTAATAATTATGTAGCTAGAGGAGAACAAATCAAAACCAGATTACACTGGATCAAGATTGGGGATCGTGCCTCAAAGGAGTTATTTCTAGCTCTTCATGCCAAAAAAAATTCGCCTGGCATCAAGTGTATCAAAGATGGAAATAATGTGCTCTCTGAGCTGCTTGACATTCTCCAAGCATTTGTGAGGCACTATGAGCAAGTTTTCACATCCCAAGATTACACACTAGAGCACAACAATGTGCTCTAGGAATGCCTTGTTGTTGTGCCAACCAATCTTTCTACAACTTATAAAGCCTTTTGTGAGAAATTACTCATGATTGAAGACCTCAAAGAAGTTGTGAGCACAATGGTTGATGACAAAGCTCTGGTAATTGATGGGTTCCTATGCGAGTTTTACAAATCCCTTTGGGATTGTGTCGGAAGTGATTTGCATAAATTTTATCTTGAAGCATTTCATTCTAATTCCATAGGTAATTTCATCAACAAATGAAATATTAAATTCATACATAAATCTAGTGATCCTGAGGATATTTTCAATTGGAAGTCCATCACCATCCTCAATGTTTCCTACAAAGTAATTGCCAAAGCCCTTGCTTTCAAAATCAACCATCTGTTACCTTAGATTGTGTGCCCTAAACAAACTAGTTTCATTAAATCCAGGTTTATCCTGGACAACATGATTGTTGTATGGGAAGGTATGGAGTGGGCGAGATGCTCCAATCAAAAGGAAATTTTCTTGAAAATTGGATTTGCTAAAGATTATGATTGCATTGAGTGGCCTTTCATTCTAGCTATGCTTTTTGTGTTAGGCTTTGGCCCTAATTTCATTGTGTGTTAAAATTTTGTTCTCTGAAGCTTAAAATTTCATCACCATTAATGGCTGCCAGTCCCCATCTTTCAATTTGTTTCACTCAATCTATCGAGGCTTCCCGCGTGCCCCCTCACTATATGTGTTGGCTACTAAGGGTTTTGGATACCTCCTTTCTCACTCTATTTTTTGGGGGCTTGTCTGGGCAATTTCTTTGCCCAACTCGCCCTCTCAGCTTGTCAATGACCACTTTGTTGATGATTCCTTCCCTACCTTGCTAGAAGAAGAAACCAATGTCAAATCTACTCTTCAATGCCTTGAGACCTTTTGTTTGGCCTCGGGTTCTTCCATCTAATGGCATAAAACTTTGTGTTATAGACACTCAATGCTTCCCAACCCTCTTTGGATTCAATAGTTTGGGTGGAAGTGGATTTCCCTAGGGGAAATCTTCAAATTTCTTGGCATCCCTTTCACTTTTCAGGCCTCCTCCATTGATATCTAGAAAGCAGTTCTCTCTCGAATTGAGAAAAAGTTGGCATTATGGGTTACCAAGTTGCTTTATTTGGTTGGTAAATTCTAAGTGTGCTCAAAAATCTTGGCAGCGACTCATGTGTATTACTCCTCATGCTAGGCACATTCCAAGGCCTCTTATGCAAAGTTAGAAAATTTTCTTTGGGCCTCCTCTGAGACTCACAGAGGATTTCATCGTGTTTCCTGGGAGTTATGTTGCCTCCCTAGAGATTCTGGTGGCCTTGGCCTTCTCTCTACTCAGCGACAAAGGATTTCTCTTTGTGTCAAATGGATTAATTGTGCTCTTACTATTAATGAGGCCTGGAAAATTCTCCTCAAGCACTATATTTCAGCAGGTTATCCCACTCAAAGACCTTCCTAGAAGGGAATTGGTTTGGAGACTCTTCTCATTATGAAGGAGCTCATTCATATTATAGGCACTTTTGTGGCCAAAAGTATTTGGTGTGCCTAGTAGGCTGTCAAACCCTGGCTCCGTTGGACTAGGACTGGTTTATGATATGGGCTCTCATTCACTCAACTTGAAATATATGGTGGTCTCCTCTTTTTGCCAATATGGGTCGACCTCTAGCCAAGCTTACTTAACTCAAGGCTCTTAGATTTCACAAAAAGGGTGTTCAAACCCCTCAAGATTTGTTTCATAGATCCACTGTGAGTATTATGCAATGGGAAGCCTTTTGTGCCAAGTTTGGCTTACAAAACCATGGCTGTGAAACTTTTGATGGTCTGGTGAATGTTATCTCGTCTAATATGCTTCACAAAGTGGGCATATGCTCCACGAAGCCTTGGTGGAAAGATTGGAAGTGGTTTCAAGACACCCCTTTTAGGAACTACAAGCCTTGGCTTGGTTATCAATGGCTCTCAACTCATTTTTCAATGATTAATAATTTGAACTAGATGTGGCATCTCCAGTCCCCAATGTTTGTTTGGCACATAAGGTTTTTGCTACATGGTCTACCATTATCGAGCCCAAGCTCGCCCACTTTGCTTGGTGTATTTTTTCCAAGGCTTACCAATGAGGTCTTGGCTTTCTCACTTAGGGGTCCAAGACCTTCGTTGCCCTTTTTTGTAGGTAGGCCAAGTTGTTTAAGCACCTCTTTTGGTTTTGCACCAACGCTCAACAATTGTGGAATTCGATTCATGACTTCTTTTAGCCATTTTGATCGAAGCCTTTCTCTTAGCATATGGCTTTTCTAGGAGACTCTCCTAGGACCACCACTAAATATACCTAGATTTGACACACTTTCAAGTTGGAAATCCTCTTTAGTATTCGAAATATAGAAACTCTTGCATTTTTTTCTCATAGCCAGATTAATAAATATGTTTCTCTTTATTCTAAAGCCATTATTTTCTCTAATGTTCTTTTACAGATTCAGGTACAAACCAATAAATTTGTGCTTGAAGTTGCTCACCTTCAGGAGTTGTTGGATCACCAGGAGAATGCCCCTGCAGTATGGCTCATGTGCCTCCCTCTCCCACCTCTTCCTGGGGTCGGTCACCTCTGTGAGGTCGACAAAGAAGTAGTTCTGTGAGGGATTCTCAGGCTTGCCCCTATTCTTCACTGCAACTCACATCCTCGTAGGTGGTCACCCTCTCCTCCTCCTAGGGTCGACTAGGGGTGGCCTTTTGGAGGAGCATCAGGGGGTGATGACAACACTTTTGGGTGGCCTTATGGTGGTGCTCCTAGAGGTAGTTTTGGTTGGCCTACTGATACTGCTAAATGGCTTACGTGTTTGGATCTGGCGATTTCTCCACAATTTGATAATAAAGAAAAGGATGACAATGGTTGGGATCCTCCTAACATCACTCCGGACCTTGCTATTGTATGGGGCAAACCAGATGACAAGGACCTGCCACCCTCTACTGGCACTATTATGGTCGCTTAGCAACTTTTTATCATTGTTATTGTAATGTTTTTTGCTTTCTAGACGTAGCCCGAGACTTTATGACTTTCTGAGCTCTGCCCATGTGACTCTCGAGGTGTGCCTTCTATCCACCCACCTTTTTTGTGAATATGTGTATTTTATCTTTTATTAATATAGATATAGATACCTACTATAAAAAAAATATTATCATAATCCTAATAAAACATAATTTAATTCCAAAAATCATATTTATGCCGAAGGCGTGTCCTATTTGAGAGAGGAGGGAATACGGTTGAACCGTGCATAGCCGTCGATGATGATTAATTGTGATTATAACAGAATGAAAATTTATATTAAAAAATTTATATTATATTTTTTACTTTCTTTTGCTTTGGCCATCTTTATTGAACGCTTCCAATCAAAATCACGAGCCTTGACTACGTTTCGTGAAGTTTCGTGGAAGCTCAAGTAGAATACCAAAAGTTTTGCCCTTTATGGATGTGTATATAAAGAAAGCTTCATGGTTAAGAAATCAATGGAATACGTGGAAAGCAAAAGTCTATTTTTAGCTTAATTTCTTAAAAAAAGGTAAAATTATAGTTCAACTTTCTAAAAAATAGGCAAAATAATAATTAATTTCCACTTTTCCTAAAAATTCGTCAATAGTATTTATTGTGTTATATAATAATATGTAAAATATTATGCAATACGGATCTTTTGTCCATAACGGTTTATCTGTTTTGATTTTAGTTTCTAATTAGATAAGATTTTGTGACATGAAAATAGGAATGCATTTAGTTTAACTGCCAAAATGTACCTATAATATAGTATAATATAATAAAAATATAATATAATATAATATAATAATAATATAATATAATATAATATAATATAATAATAATATAATCTAATAAAAATATAATATAATAATAATATAATATACAACATATAATAATAAAAAATATATAATAAAATTAATATAATATAACATAATAACATTAGTATAATAATAAACCAATAATTTAATAATTTAATACTACAATTAATCATATTTTATTAATAATATAATATTAAAGATAAATATAATTTACTAAGTATAATATTTCAAAAATCATATAATAAGAATAATAATATTATAATAATAAGAATAATAGAATATTATAATAGTAGAATAATATAATAGTAATATCAAAGTAATAATACAATATTATGAATAATATAATAATTTAAATATTAATAGTAATGTATTAATACAAATATAGCACTATAATAGTAAATATATAACAAAAAAATCATAATATAATAATATTATTATATTATAAAAATATATAACAATAATAATATAGTACTAACAATATATAATACCTTATCCAATTATTTATTAATATAATAATAATGCAAACTTGATATATTAATAAAATAATAATAATATAATAGTAAATGTATAAAAATAATAAAAAATATATAATAAAAACTAAATTAATAGTAATAATATAATATTATAAAAATATTAATAAAAATATTAATAATAATATATCAACAAAATCATTTCTTAAATGACCAACCAATTTGATCTTATGTATTGCACAAATGTATGCAAAAAAAATTAAAACATTTTCCTCCTAATTAACCTTCCATACCTCTTCGGTGTACCCATTGCACACCAAGATGTGATTGCTAGTATATACTTATAGAATAAAACTCTGAAATTTATTTATTTATTATATCCTTCTTATCATCTTACTTTTCCTTTCTCATTTCCTAGTATTTACCATTTTTAAGAGTATATTTTTTTTATTTTTTCAGTGATGAGTACTCCCCACTAATTCTCTTATACTTTTCTTTTAAGTCTATCCACTATTGTTTTTTAACAAATTTATTTTTAGAAATTCTTAGTGTTTGAATAAAGTGATTTCTAATCCTTTTATTTTATTTTATTTTCAAATGCATAGATAATTTAACTAGCATATTAAAATAAAGTTTCTTTCACATGCCCACAAAATAATGAATTGAATTACTTAATGGATTAGAAAAAATAAGTGCCCTCATGTAATTCCTTCGTAAAGCTAAAGAGGAAGAAGACCTAAATGGGAAATTATTTTCCTCACATATATCATTGATTAAATAGAGGAGATGTGGTGGAAGTAAAATAAAGAAACTTTAAAAGAAAAAGAAAACCCCAATTCACATTGCCAAGGAGTGGCCATGTTGGGAGAGAATGGAGTGGCGCCAAGATTTTCCAGGAATGTTGGAGGGGTTGAAATTGAAACCTTACACTATTTCTTGCAGCATTTATAGGGTGGATTGCAGGTTACAAAGGCGGCCACTGACTTTGTTTTATAATTTGGTTCATTTATTTTCCTTTAAGCATCACCAATTAGTTAAATTAATATTTAATACCATACTTACAATTATTAATATGATTTTTTTTCTCTGTAATATTTATTTATTCACAAAATTACCATTAATCATATCATTATCCGTGATCAAAATAATAATTTTATTATCAACGAATATGATATTATTATCAATAATAATAATATTATTTTGTTAAAATAATATTATTATGTAGAGTGGATAGAAAAGGTTGATTTTTATATAAATATGTATATTTAATTTTTATTTATGTTTGTTGTCTACAACTACAGGTCTGTACCCATAGCTGGGAGGAGGTTTCTACAGTGACAGACATAGGAGTCTCACCTCTACCACCACCGCCTCTTTTTCTTATGTTGATACTTGATTAACTTGCTCATATAAAAACTTATCTATGTATTTCTTTATTGCAGGGATATTTTGCATATTACCAAAGTTTCATGAACGCTACCATAAATGATCTGTAGGTCCTACTTCAAACATCATTTTGCTAGTTCTGAAGTTATTTGGAAAAAACAATATTCACTGTGATGAAGCTCTTCGGAAAATTCATATTTGCATGTGTTATAGAGCTTTGGGGGATATGTATTTCCTTTGATGAATCTTTCTTTGGAAATACTCTTTGCTTATGCTGGGTCTGTTTGGGGAAAAGGCTTGTATCTATTTGTTGTCATTGGAGGGACCCTCTACACATATGCATTTATATAGTTGGCTAAAAGTTCCTTGGGCTGTATATTTTTTATATATCTAGCATGAAGCTTTTGGTGTCTAATTTGTTGCCAGCATAGAAGCCTTCCTTTCCTTGCTCAGAAAAAAATTACAACCTTCATGGTAAACTGCTTGATTTTATTATAACATTTTTTTATTCAATGCTATATATAATATTTTTATGTATTTACATTTCCCCATGGAACACACTTTTCGGCCAAGGGGTGGGGAAATGCAGGTTTACTTATGCATAAAAGAATACAATAAGTTTGCATATATCTTATTACGTTTTCCTTAGTTTATTGGTTAGAATCTACATGCACATGTAGATATATCATATAGTCTTATCACTACTTTAAAAAAATGTATATATAGTGTAAGTGCAATTGTAGGAGTGGAAATATACTGTATTTCACGAACCACCGACTTTATTTTTCTTAAAAAATTTAACCCAATCCCTCTTATTAATCTTACAAACTTCCATAGGGTAATACTATCTTCTCACAAAGTATATATTTACATAGGTTCATTTCTTTTCATCAAGAGCAACTACAACATTTTCTTTCCAAGCTAAAATACAAGAGCCCTTCACTTTCATTATAATAAATATCAGTTTTTTCATTTTATCAACAAACCTTACTTTTAGGAGGATGCTTGGTCTACCTGTGCTCTTTTGTCTGCTAGGGACAACCTCCAACAAATCAGAATCAGATTGAAGAGAAGTATTGGAAAGAAGGTCTCTAATTATTTAAACTGGGAAGGCTTGAGACCAAAATGGATTGACTTTACGAACTATTTGAATAATGCTATTATTAGGGGTGGGAGACAACTGAATTGGAATGCTGCTTTGGATTCCCTCTTACGAAAGATTTGGGATCCTCATCTTTTCTCAAGAAACGAGAATGATGAGTGGATTTGGACAAAAAATGCTTCTAAGAGATTTCCAATTAAGTCTACTTATGAGACTATGAATACGCAACCTCTCCATTAAGGGGTCTTTAACTAGAATATGGTGTGGAGCAAGAACCTAATTCCCAAGATTAATTATTTCTGGTGGACAGTGGTGCATGGAAAGATTCTCACAATTGACAATCTTAAGAAAAGGGAACGGTATCTAGTTATTAAGTGTTACCTTTGTAATGAAGAGGAAGAAACCATTATGCATTTATTGTTTCAATGTTCTTATGCTCAAGAAGTTTGGGTTTTTTTCTTAAAGAATTTGATGGTTGATTGGGTCTTCCCTCCTTTGGTTAAAATGCTTGTTGATTGTTGGAATATATGTCCCTATTCTCACAATATAATTCTTAACCTCTGGAGACAAGTCCCCTCGTTCCTCACTTGGGGTTTGTGGAAAGAGAGGAATAATAACATCTTTAGAGATGTTGCTAAAAGTAGTAAAAGCTATGTATGTCTATCAGGAAATAGATTCAAGAGAACATAGAAAGCTGCAAGTATGCTCTATCAAAGAAAGGGCCTTCATATCAAGAGATGAGAATCAAGCAACAATGGGGAATTTATCATAATCTTAATAATGTTAATTGGGATAAATAGCTAATTAGGAAAAGCATCATTTGGATTCCTCCGAACCTAGGGTAGATTAAATGCAACTTTGATGGATGTTCGAAAGCGAATACACGCCTGGCGGGGGCAGGTGGAATTGTTAGAAATCATCGAGGCATCTATGTGGCTAGATACAACAAGGGTCTGGAAACAACAACAAATAATTTATCTAAGGTTTATGTTGTTTGGATATGAATATGTTATCTAAAAGATAACGGCTACACGAAAGTGATTTTGGAAGGCGACTCCAAGCTAATAATTGATTATTTAAACAATAAGGTATAGGTTCTTTGGGAGCTAAAATATTTATTGGATGACTGCAAAATATTTTACAATCTTTCCAATTTTGCAAGATATGCCATACCTATAGGGAAGTAAACAGGGTTGTTGATGCTATGGCGAATTTTGGTTTTAGGCAGGAGGTGTTGAAATATTGGGACTTTACCAATTTATCAAACCAAAATAAGGAAATAATTTCTAAAGATAGATTGGGGGATTTAATTTATCATGGACAAAATGATTATAATTAATAAAAGAGGCTCGTAGAGTTGTCCAACTATCACGTTGTTTGTCGTCTTTCTTTGGTGGAAATTGGGCAAGTTGATAAGATGGATTGGGAGGTACATAATTAAAGGCAGTAGTATACCAAATCCTAAATATTTAAAAATAAAGGGGAGGAAAGGATAGGTCGATTTGGAAACCTCATGTGTTAATAAAAAAGATGTGAATGTGGGTATAGTGATTATTACTCACACCTCTAAAAATATTGAGACTGATTTTGGAAAAGACCTTTTGACATGTGTTATTGTCGGTGTGAAGGAGGGTAATAAGAGGGAGTAATCATGACTTAAAAAGGTGGCGGAGCTATCATTTCTCTTAATGGCAGGATTCAAAAATATGAGAATTGGCCTTGCAATTTGATTGATTACTTTAAACAAACTGCCAAAAGGTTCGAGCCGTTATTCTTACAAATGAAAATCCACCAAGTCTCTATCAAAACTAAAGTTTTTGAATTACCTGTTGCTATTGTCGTGAATGAGGAAGGTCGAAGAGAGGAGTATTTACTCCTTCCTAAGAATTATTATACCACGAAAAATACTATGGGAGGCCCTAGAAAGAGGACAAAGTCAAGTAAGTTCGAATCCCTGAAAAAGAATGCGGAGATTTGGGGTTTGTTTGAGTGGGTTGGGTTTACTCCTTACTTTGCGGCCATGGAGGGTTATGTTGCAAGTATGAATGAGTATGGTGGTGTTGTCATTAAGGTTGTCCTTGGTGTCAACACAATACAAGTTGTTGCAGTGAAAGGAATCAAGTGATTGCATGCGGTACATGTATGGTTGAGATACTGTAGAGATGTTGTGAGTACATGGAGTTATCTTTATGGTGTTGCAGGTGTGTTGATATGATGCGTTATCAAGTGCTTTTGAGAAGATTAATAAACAGTGTAGAAAAAATTATGTGTGCATTCAAAATGTTCTCTGTAATGTGCTCTACATTTATTTTGTGTTGATCCTATGCTTGTTCTGATCTATAGTGTTGTTTATGGGCATCCTTGGGTGATATATTTTGGATTATAGCTTCTGGTTTTATGAAGAGTGAAGGTTGTGTTCACTGGTTTGTGAACTGGTTTGGTAGAGTTGTTTGTCTGTGGACTGGAAGAAATGTTTTTGCTCCGTAGTCCTTTGTTGGTTTGTCTCAGATCTTGTGGATCTAGAAGAAGGCTTGTAATGGTGTTATCTATGTTCTGGAAAAAGTGCTTGTGGTTTGGTGCTCCGAAAGACTAGTTCCAGAGTTACTATGTGTGTCTGTACAGTCTAAGTGGACTGATGGAAAGTGTTCTTTATATGAATATTTTTGCAGTTGTTGCGGATGAATCTGAAGGAATCTAAGAGGTATTACAGTGTATGGTGAAGCATTTTATGCGATCCGCATATTATTCTCTTGTTGCGAATATGCGTACTTCAATGTTCATTGGTGTTTTCATTAGGTTTGGCTGACCTGGTGTTTACATGTTATGCGAAGGATAAGTATCAATTAAGGAAGCGTGTGATTGATCCAAGATGTTTTTTTGGGTCCTGGTTAAGTACTTATTTGGTCCACTCTCATTTTCATCCACCGCGGGAATGTTGAGTCACCGACCCAATTTGAATTTGTAAAATGAAGAATGTGTAGCTGACCTTGGAGAAAGTTTTTAAGATTGAAGATGGTATGCATACAAGGCAATATGTTAAGGTTTAAAGGAAACAAGTGTGACAAGCGAGATAGAAGTGAAAGATTGTGCGAAAGTGATATGAGGCAGCGAGAACTTCAATGTGTTAGACTCCTAAAAGCAATGAGATGATGGTGTTCTTTGATCAAGGCTGCGAATGTGTGGAAGTTGTTGTGGTGGATTTTATGTTGCATTGAGATAATGTTCTTTGTGTAACATTCTTCTTTACATGTTTCTATATATGTAGGCAGTGAACCTCCTATCTGGATAGTGTGTCCTACCTAGACAGTGAGTCCTATCTTGGGCAGTGAGCCCTCTGGCAGTGAGCCTCTTTGTATCTGGTTTTGCAATTACATTATATTGTGAGTTAATCCTCACTGTAGTTTTTCCCTTATAGGGTTTTTCACATAAATCTGGTGTCTCTGGTATTTGCTTTTTGTTATCTTCATTTCATGCTTATACTTAATAGCCGATTAAAGTGAATGTGGAATTGGTTAAGATCAAAAGTGAATGTGATTAGATGCAACTGATTCATCCCCCCTCTTAGTTGTCTTGTGTAATTCAACAATTGGTATCGGAGCTTTGGTTCCTCGAAGAAGAGCTTAACCGCTTGAGGTAGATTCGATGGCGCATAAATTTTTAATCCCTGTGTTTGATGGATCTAACTACAGTGACTGGAAAGTGCATATGAGAGGTTACCTGATCTCTCTTAGCTTCAAGACTTGGAAAGTGTTGAGAAAAAATCTGTTGAGATGGCAAGTGGTCCTTCTTCTATAGATGATATTTCTGCCTATGAGGAAAATGCAAAATAAAGTTATGCAATCTATAGTGCTTTATCTAAGACTAAGCGGAAAAAATTTATTTCATTAGGCACTGCTTATAAAGTGTGGGAAAAGTTGAAAGATATCTATGAAGGAAATGATAGAGTCAAATTATCAAAGAAGCTAAGAGCAAAGCGTAGATATGAGAACTTGAAAATGGAAGAAGGTGAAGACATTGCAAGCTACTTTCAGAGGGTTGATATTGCAACAAATGAAGTCAAAAATCAAGGTGGTACTTTGACAGATGAAGATTTAATAGAGAATATTTTGATGACCCTACTGAAGAGTTATAGTGACAAGGTTTCATCTATTGAGGAAGTGTATGATCCAAACAAATTCACTAAAGAACAACTATTTGGCACCTTGACTGCATTTGGAATGAGTAAATTCAGAAAAGAAAAGGAGAAAACAAGAACAACCTTCAAAGCCACTAATACAAAAGATGATCCGGATAGTGAAATTTCAGAGGAGTTGGAAGAAAACTTTACAAATAAATTGAAGAAATATACCAAAAAATACAAAGCTATGTTACCTTTTAAATTTTTCAGTTGTGGAAATATCAGTCACTATGCTTCAATATGTCCAAATAGAGCCATACACAAAAATAATAGAGATAAAGACAAAATAGACAAAAAGTTTAAGAAATTATATTATGTTAGAGAAGATGCTGGAATTTTTGATGATGAATCTAATTTTGAGGATGATAAAGATGAATGCTTGTTTCTAGCCTTGGAGAATAAATCTGTGTCTATTAACCATGGAAGATGTGCAAGGGAATGTGGTCTGGAAAATAAGAAGGATGAGATGGAAGGTACTTTGGTTACTGCCTTTCATTCTAGACAAGATGAAGATTATTGGGTGATCGACATTGGCTGTTCAAATCATATGACCAGAGACAAAAGTAAGTTCACTAAACTTGAAAAGTATGATGGAGGATTAGTCATGTTTGGAGATGATTCTGGTGCAAAGATTTTTGGAAAAGGAACAAATAGTTTTGATGGAAAACACAATACTCATGATGTCTATTATGTTAAGGGCTTAAGGCATAATCTCTTGAGTGTTGGAAAAATGTGTAGCAAAGGATTTAAAATTGTGTTCTAGGATAATACCTATGGGATCAGAAAAGGGTCTGAAACTGTGGTAGCTACAGGAAGAAGAAAATATGGCAACATTTATCAGTGTAAGAGTGTTGATGGGCAGTGTTTTGTGTCTCAAGTTAATGAAAGTTTTCTATGGCACTTGAGGATGGGAAATGTAAAATTTGAAAATCTGATCAGGATTAGTTCAAGAGAAGTTGTCAAGGATCCGCCTAAAATCACAAAGCCCACCAATACTGTTTGCAGGAGTTATCAATTGGGAAAACAAACAAGATGCAGTTTTAAAGGAAAAAAAATCAACTACTAGAATAATGGAATTGATTCATACAGACCTCTGTGGTCCCACAAGAACAAGAAGTCTTAATGGGGATAGTGGGTTTAATACATTTTGTGAAGAGCATTGTATAAAGAGACATTTTCTACTCCTAGAACTCCTCAACAGAATGGAGTTGTAGATAGGAAGAACCAAAATATTCAAGAGGCTGCAAGGACTATGATGAAAATGGAAAATGTACCTGATGTATATTGGAGAGAAGCAATCCACACTGTTGTTTATATTCTTAACAAAGTTCAGATCAAAGGTAACAACACAAAGACTCCTTATGAGTTGTGGACTGGCAAGATTCCTACTATTAAGTACTTTAAGGTGTTTGGAAGTAGATGTTATATTAAAAGAGATGTTGAGAACCTTGGAAATTTTGATGAAAGATGTGATAAAGGTATTTTCCTTGGATATTCAACTAATAGCAAAGCATATAGATGCTACAATAAAAGATTGAGAAAGAGTTGAAAGTGCAAATGTAAAAGTTGATGAAGATATACACAGACCAGTTGAAATAAGTGAAGTTGAACTAGATGAACCTATATGTGAACAAGTACAAGAAGGGAATAAGGAAGAAGAAGAACAGATTGAAGAAGAAGCTTTGGAACCTGATCCTACGACCTCAAAAAATATGTACAGAAAAATCATCTGGAAGAACAAATAATTGGAGACAAAGGCAAAGGTGTAACAACAAGAAGCAAAGTGGTAGTAGCTGAAGTAAATTTGTGTCTACTTTCTAAGATAGAACCTAAAATAGTGTGTGAAGCATGCAAAAATGAAAATTGGGTTAGAGCCATGAAAGAAGAATTACAATAGATAGAGAAAAATTAGACATGGGAATTGATTCCTAGACTAGTAAACAAGAATGTAATTGTTACAAAATGGGTATTCAAGAATAAGTTGAATGAAGATGGTGAAGTAGTAAGAAACAAAGGAAGGCTTGTGTGCAAAGGTTATTCATAGGTTGAAGGAATAGAATTTGAGACATTTGCTTTGGTGGCAAGAATGGAGGCCATTTAGATGTTCTTGGCATTTTTTGCTTACAAATATTTCAAGGTATACCAGATGGATGTTAAGTCTGCATTCTTGAATGAAGAATTGGAAGAAGAGGTGTACATGGAACAACCAAAGGGATTTTAGTTATTAGATAAATAGGACATGGTCTATAAGTTGAAAAGGGCACTATATGGACCTAAATAGGCTCCCAAAGCATAGTATGCAAGGTTGGATAGATATTTGACACAACAAAGGTTCAACAAAGGCTCCACAGACAATAATCTCTATTTGAAAGTTGAAGGAAATATAATGTTTATAGTGGTTGTGTATGTTGATGATATTATCTTTGGAGGAAATGAGGGTATGTGCAAGAAATTTGCAGAGGAGATACAAAAAGAGTTTGAGATGTCTATGATTGGTGAGTTGAACTTCTTTCTTGGACTTCAAGTGAATCAAACTGATAAGGGCATATTCATTTCACAATCAAAGTATGTTAAAGAATTTTTGAAGAATTTTGGAATGGATGATTCCAAACCAGTCTGGTGACTGAATGCAAAATGAGTAAGGATGATGATTCTCCTAAAGTTGATCAAAGCATGTACATATCTATGATTTGGGGACTATTATATCTTACTGCCACTAGACTGGATATCATGCATGCAATATGTTTAGTTGCCATATTTCAAGCAGAACCTAAAGAAACACATGTTACAACTATGAAGAGGAAATTTAGATATCTAAAAGAAACTCTAGATTATGGCTTGTGGTATCCTAAGGATACTGATTTCACTTTGAGTGTTTACACTAATGCAGATTGGGTTGGTTGTGTGGATGACCAGAAGAGTACAAGTGGTGGTGCATTCTTTCTTGGAGGAAGGTTGGTTTCATGGCTAAGAAAGAAACAAGATTCAGTTTATTTATCCACTGCAGAGGCTAAGTATATTGCAATAGCATCTTGTTGTACATATATATTATGGATGAAGCAAACATTGAAGGATATAGGTGTGATGTGTGATGAGCCTATCCCTATCTTTTGTGGTAATACAAGTGCAATAAATATTTTAAAGAATCTGGTAATGCATTTAAGGACAAAGCATAAATCTATTAGATACCATTTCTTAAGGGAGAAGGCATTGGAGAATGAAGTTAGGCTTGAATATGTGCCTACAAAGGATTAGATTCCATATATATTTACTAAGGATCTCCCTAAGGATACTTTTGAGTATCTTAGGGAGAATTTGGGGGTTACTACCCCTCCTTCTTTGAACTAGGTGCACATAGAGGTGCATCAATCTATTGGATCTATAGATTCATCCTTTGTTTGGAATGATGATTGGGGTATACTCCTCAGGGGGAGTAGAGAGTATCATTGCTATTGTATGATATGTGTGTTGTCATGGGTGTAATCCTAAGGGGGGGTGATTAGAACTTTATGGCTGAAGAATCATGAAAAAACTTTTCTTTTCCATTGATGTCAAAGGGGGAGAGAGAATCATGTGAAAAATCCTATCTATATCTGAAAATTTTGAAAAGGAGAGAAAGAATCTTGCAAGGAGAAGAGAGTGCAAGAAAGTTGTGTAGGCTATTTAATCTGAAAAAGAAGAATAATAATAAGAAGAAGATGAAGAAGGAGAGTGTATATGTTGTCTTTGATGGTTTTTCACATCATGTGTTGCCATCAATGATAAAAGGGGAGATTGTTGCAAGTATGAATGAGTATGGTGGTGTTGTCATTAATGTTATTATTGATTTCAACATTGTACAGGTTGTTGCAGTGAAAGGAATAAAGTGGTTGTAGGTGGTACATGTATGTTTGAGATACCGTAGAGATGTTGTAAGTACATGGAGCTATCTTTATGGTGTTGTAGGTGTGCTGATATGATGAGTTATCAAGTGCTTTTGAGAAGATTAATAAATAGTGAAGACATAATTGTGTGTGTTCTGAATGTTCTCTTCATTTATTCTATGTTGATCCTATGCTTGTGTGGATCTGTAGTGTTGTTTATGGGAATCCTTGGGTGATATATCTTGGATTATAGCTTCTAGTTTGATGAAGAGTGAAAGTTGTGTTCACCGGTTTGTGAACTCGTTTGATAGAGTTGTTTGTCTGTGGACTGGGATAAATGTTTTTGCTGTGCAGTCCTTTGCTAGTTTGTCTAAGATCTTGCAGATCTGGAAGAAGGCTTGTAATTGTGTTATCTATGTTCTGAAAAAATTTATCATGGTTTGGTGCTTCGGTGTTGGTGTAAATAAAGTCTTGTACCTAGTTAATTCATTACTAGGGGACTTATTTACACATGTTAGGTTTACTTAGGTCATAGGAAGGAAAATTTCTAGAAGGTGTTAGTTGTCATTAGTTGTTATCTTATCTTTTGACTTGTAACACATGTGAACCTAGGTAAGTGTGATGAGTTGTCTCATGTCATATGATTAAGACACTTGCCATAATCCTATGACATCTTGTATCTCACCTTCGCTATATAACCAAGGGGTCTCTCTTATTGTACATCACATCATACCATTGAATAATATTGATAAGAATACAGTTTATTCTTGTCACATTCTATTCTCTCTTTTTGTGCTTTGCATTCGGTCTTAAGATCTTGACAGCCGCAGCCAATTCTAACATGGTATCAGAGCAGGTTGGGTGCCATTGGGGAGACTTTTTCTAAAGAGAGAAGGGGGGTTCCATTTTTAGCTCTTTATTGCAAGTTCATATCAAAGCATCCTAGTGCAAATCTAAGCTCACCATTGTGTCTGGAAGGTTTGAGAAAGTTGATTTTTCTTTTTGTTTCGTCCAAATCGGACATATGAGGCCAAATCTATGAGGGTTTGAAGCTGAAGAGTATTTGCCAGATCCAGAAGGTAGCTGCATTTTTGGAGCATTTTGGGTCAAATTCGACCTTGCCATCATGTCCAGAAGGACCAAAAACCCTAAGATCAATTGTCAATTTATCCGATTCAAAGTAGTTGTCCGGTGAGGCAATTGTTTTTGCCCAGGGAGCCGAATGACCCCCCAGGTTGCGTCATAATTACAGTTGTTAGCGTCAGAAAAATTCGTACAACATTGTAGAAAAATCTGTCAGCAAATAATTTTGAAGGTGAAAATTCCTTTTTTTTATAATTTTTTTGGATTATTTCTTAAAGTTCCTTATGATTTTTTTATTATTAAAAATTAAAAAAAAAAGTGACTATAAGTCGCTGTAGCAAAGGTCTACGCACAAGGGTACAAGGTACCCATGGGTTCCACTGCACAGGCCATGTGGCCACATGAGCCCCCGCTACCCACACACCCACAAATTGTTTCATTCAATCGACAACCAAAATAAAGGTGGGAAGACTTCAAAACCGGTCGACAACTGCAAAATATCCTGGCGGCCGGTAATAATAATCTTGGTAAACAATCCAAAATCCAGCGGACAAATTTTGGGCAATGAAACAAAGAATATTTTTTCAGCAAAAAGCATATTCCGGCAGATGGAGAAGGAATATTTTGTCTACATATTCCAACAGGCCGACGGTGACATTGACAGGCTGCAGGCCGTCAATTTTATTTTGTAAGATTGATGACGTCAGCCTAACGTCAGCAGGGCCTTTCAAATTTTTCTCCCCCCTCACCATTTGAGTTTTGGTTTTGGAAGTCAATTTTCAAACTCAGATATCTCAGTCATTTTGGCTCCTTTTTTCATGCATTTTTTATTTATTTGGGCTACTAGAATTTCATGCTCTTCATAGTGGTACAATAATTATTTGGTTTTGGTGCTTTATTTTTCCAAAATTTGCAAATTCTCATAGGTGTTGTTACTTCACCCTCATTTTGGGAACTTCGGGAGCTCATATCTTGCTCCTACGGTAACATTTTTGGGTGTAGTATTTTTTGAAAATGCATAATTTTTTGTGTACTTCTTAGTGGTATGATCAAATTGATCTCATTTTGTATCAAAATTTGTACTTAAACTTGTGGCCTATTTTTTGCATTTGCATGTACTAAGATCAAGACCACTTCACTGTTTTTAGCCAGTGCCAACTGTAAATGCGCTAAATATAAAGTGTCAAATCAGATATTTCTTGGGGGTTTCATGATTGAGTGATTTGTGGGGGTAATCTTGTAGTGGTTGGTTGCATTATTTTGCTTGGTTTGTGTTCTTGCAATGGGGAAATCTCAAATTGAACTCCTAACTCCACATAATTATGCTACATGGAGAAAATAAGTATGGAATTATCTCATGGGAAAAGTTCTAATAGGCTATCTAAAGGAAACCATTTCTCAACCTACTGATGCTAATGAATTGGCAAGATGGGAGATTAATCATGAGAAAATACTTGGATGCATATGTTCATTAGTCTCATTTGATTTACAATTTTATATTGAATCATGCAAAACACCTAAAGAAGCTTGGGAGACTTTTGAAAAATTGTATGGTAAAATAGATAAGATTAGGGGATATCAGATTGATAATGATTTAATGAATCTTGATCCTAAATGTTTTGACCATATCCAAGACTGCATCTCCAAATTTAAAAAACTAAGAACATGGTTGAAGGAATGCAACATTGATAAAGAGGATTTATAATTCATTTTTAATGTGTTATCCAAGCTTGGTCTAGAGTATTCAATGTTTGTTTCTGGCTTTCATACCCATCAAATTTCTATGGGAGCATTATATGTTGATCCTAAGTTTGATGACTTTGAAAATATCCTAATCCAAGAGGAAGCTAAGTTAATGAACATGGGTCTAATCAAGTCTTCCAAGTCACATGCATTGGTGGCTAGTGAGTCAAAAGTACATAAATAATCAAGGAATCTTGATAAGAAGCAAAAGGAGAAAAAGAACAAGCCACATAAAGAATCAAAATCCTCAAAAGGAGAATCATCTAAGAAGGAGAGGCCTTTTTGTGCATATTTCAAGAAGGATGGACATGAAGAAAACTATTGTTACAAGAAGGATATTGATGAGTTGATTTTTTTTTTCAAAAGGAATCACATTGATTTTCCTTCGAGAATGTTTGAGTCACCTCCTTCTTCTTCAAAGCAATCTAAAAAGGACAAAGGTCAAGTATCTACATCAGGAAATAAAGGACAAGCTCTTTGTGATTTTTTAGGTCCAGGATCAGGGAGATGACTTCTAGATTCAGGAGCTTCTCATCATATGGCATCTTCACAATCTATATTCTCTTCATTTCAACCTTGTACTATGTCTCCTATCTTGATGGGAAACAATACATACATGAGTGCAATTAGGAAGGGATCTATTAGTTTTGGGGACAACACTTTTCAGGATTTTGTGTGTTCCTCATTTTATGAACAATCTTCTTTCCATATATCAGATTACACATGGTGGAGATGGGAGAACTGTGGAGTTCAGACCCGATTCAACCGTCATTTGAGACTTGGAGAATTGAGAGATCATTGCTACTAGGGTGGTTGATCATTCATCTCGGTTGTATACCTTTGCAGATTTTTCTTTTGATGGTGAAATTGTTCCTTCGGCTATTGATCAAACTTCAAGTATGAACCATGATTCAGAGGAGACATTCGACTTCTTGAACTTGGGAGTTCTCATCAAATCTAGTTCTTGAGCCATGTATTATATCTCCTCCATCTATTGTTGTACCTGAAGATGCTTGTGTTGCCACAATTTTGGTCCCTTGTGATTTAGTACAAAAGGATCCTGATTGTCTTCCAGATATGGCTACTTTGGATGACTTCTTGACAAGTATTTCAGACTTGTTTAATGTGGAGTCTCATCTTGCAGATTTGGGGGACATCTTTGATGACATTCATCTTCTCTTTGATGAAGATGATCCTTCTTCAGTTGTTGTGAGGGAACACTTTGACCCTCTTTCTCATTCTCTACATGATCATTCTTCACAAATTGGCGGAGTGTGGATACTTTTGGACAAAATTTGGAGGAGGCTTCTTTTTCTTCAAAGGGTATATCTTTATCTTTGGGTGATGTTCTACATTCATCTCTACTAGATTATAGATTGTCCTCTTCAGTAGTGTGGCCTAGAACATTTGTTTGGAGTCTGTCAGCTTTTGACATTGACATGGAGACACTTGAGCATGCTTCAGAGACATCATCACATATCATCCATGTTCCTGACATCCTGCGTACATCCATGGTTTTGTTTCTTCCTAAGGGGAGGAACATTGTTCGGCGAGATTGGATCATCTTCAACATTCAATGTTGAGCTTCTACCATCATTGCAAGAGACTCAACATTGAGGGGGGGTTGCCTTGTATCTCTTCTACTTATCTCTTATGGGGGGATATGTTTCCTCACATGGGGTTTTGGCCTTCTCATTCTTCACTGAGAGCATTTCTATTTTGTATATTTTATCTCTCTTTTGGGGATGAGTTTTGTTCCACTGGGTTTTCTCCTTTTCTTCATTTGTGAGATTTATTTTCATATGTACATGGGTACCTAACATGTCCTAGTAGTTGGGAACCATCTTTGTGTCATTTTCATAATAATATTCTACTCCCTAAGTTGCGCTTAAGGGGGGGTGTTGGTGTAAATAAAGTCTTGTACCTAGTTAATTCATTCTAGGGGACTTATTTACACATGCTCAGTTTACTTAGGTCATAGGAAGGAATATTTCTAGAAGGTGTTAGTTGTCATTAGTTGTTATCTTATCTTTTGACTTGTAACACATGTGAACCTAGGTAAGTGTGATGAGTTGTCTCATGTCATATGATTAAGACACTTGTCATAATCCTATAACATCTTGTATCTCACCTTGGCTATACAACCAAGGGGTCTCTCTTATTGTACATCAAATCATATCATTGAATCATTTTGATAAGAATACAATTTATTCTTGTCACATTCTATTCTCTCTTTTTGTGCTTTCCATTTGGTCTCAATATCTTGGCAGCCATAGCCAATTCTAACATCCAGAAGACTAGTTCCAGAGTTACTATGTGTGTTTGTACAGTCTGGGTGAACTGATGGAAAGTGTTCTTTGTATTAAGATTGTTGTAGTTGTTGTGGATGAATATGAAGGTATCTAAGAGGTATTCCAGTGTATGGTGAAGTGTGTTATGTGATCCACATGTTATTCTCTTGTTATGAATGCAAATACTTCAATGTTCATTGGTTTATTCATTAGCTTTGGTCGACCTAGTGTTTACATGTTATGTGAAGGATAAGTATCATTTAAGGAAGTGTGTGATTGATCCAAGATGTTGTTTTAGTTCTTGGTTAAGTACTTATTTCATCCACTCTCATTTTCATCTACCACAAGAATGTTGAGTCACCGATTTAATTTAAATTTGTAAAACGAAGAATGTTTATCTGACCTCTGAGAAAGTTTCTATGATCGAAGATGGTATAAATACAAGGAAATATTTTAAGTTTTAAAGGACACAAGTGTGAAAAGTGAGATAAAAGTGAAAGATTGTGTGAAAGTGATATGAGGCAGCAATAACTTCAATGTGTTAGACTCCTAAAAGTAGTGAGCTGATGGTGTCTACAATTCTTTGATTAAGGTTGCGAATGTGTGGAAGCTGTTGTGGTGGATTTTTTTTTGCAGTGAGATAATGTTCTCTATGTAACATTATTCTTTACATGTTTTTGTATCTATAGGAAGTGAGCCTCCTATCTAGATAGTGAGTCCTATCTTGGGTAGTGAGCCTCTTTGTATCCGGTTTTGCAATTACATTATATTGTGAGTTAATCCTCACTGTGGTTTTTCCCTTGTAGGGTTTTCCACATAAATATGGTGTCTCTGATATATATATTTTTTATTTGAATTTCATGCTTATACTTAATAATAGATTAGAGTGAATGTGGAATTGGTTAAGATCAGAAGTGAATGTGATTAGATACAACTGATTTAGCCCCCCTCTCAGTCATCTTGTGCAATTCAATATGTTATAGTGAACAACTTAGCTACAAGTTTGCAAATGCCTGGAAAGATGGGGAAGTTGAGTTGCGTGGCCTCCATTTTATTGTTGATGCTAAGCTCATAGCCAAAGTGACGAGGCTTGCGTATGAAGGGAAGAAGGTTTCTAAGGTAAGCACTAGAACATATAAAACTTATATTGATAAGTTTTTTTAAGATAAAGAAAAAGCACAGAGATTTCAAAATTGTTACTCTAGAGTTTTGCTTCCTCCACCTTACCATAATGTAGCTTCTTTTTTATGAAATACTTTATGTTAGAAGGTCATTTTTAGTTTGCACACAGTTATTAGTTCCCAATTTTGAACCACATATGGCAGCTTGAGAATTTTTTTATACCTTTTTTCCTCTTTTCCTCCTTGAGCGAAAGCCTTATCAATGGCGCTAACCCTCCTTTATACTAGGGTTTGATTCATGCCAAATGAAAATATTTCTTAGCTACCACTCTACAAAGAAATGTTTTCCAAAATTTTATTGAAAGTCCTACTCCCAAGAGTTTTGTTAAAATTGAGCTTATAGAAAGTCATCCCCACTCCCTGACCAAAGATTCTACTAAGGCTTCTCCTAATTATGTGGACCGCTCTTGGTCAGCCCTCCTTAAAATTATTTCAAAAAAATGTAGTGCAACTCCCATTACTCCCATTATGAACAAGAAGAGAAAAATCTTAATTCGTGAGTTGGGGGATAACCCTAATACTATAACTATACCTGATGATAATGATAATATCCCTGAATGTTCCACCCTAGTGAGTCGAAGATAAACTCACCTTGCTTTGGATGCGTCAAAGGAGTTTGATAACAATAAAAAAACAAAAAATTCGGAAGAAAGGAATGTGGAAGGGTCTCTAGATAATAAGGGGAAGAAGGTGGCCAAGGAGGAAACAACTTCCTCCTCTGAGGGTTATGTGCTAGACATTCTAGGCGACGGTGGGTAACCTGAGGAGGAGGAGTCGTGGTCAAAGGATATGGAATATTTTATCCAAGAGGAGGAGGAAGGGGATATGCAGTAGGAGGATTTGTAGGATGTTGAAGAGACATTGATATGGCCGAGGAAAAAGGAACTGCAACTAATGACCCAGAAGATATGGATATTACTAACCTTGGTAATGATGATTTGAAAGACAACATATTGGGTTTATATATTGCTAGAGTGCAAAGGTTGGAGGAAAGGATGGATTTGTTGGTAAAAATGATGCAAAAGGATGATAATGTGTGCAGGTTCTAGGCACTTGAGAGGGCTACAAAGAATATGTGAAGGGTTGTGGATGCGGTGATGAAAAAAGTTGTTATGGACACTATCTTAGGACAAGGAAAAATAAAGAAACAACAAAGGAAAAAGGCGAATAACAACAAGGCCAATTTTTTAGGAAAGATGGAGCCCAAAGATAACTTTGAAGATTATGTTGACGACCTAGTGAAGGCATGGAGCTTGATTGAGGATGCTTAATCCTTGGATCTTGTTTCTCTTTCTTTTTGTTACTTTTTTTCATTAAGTTTATTTTATCTTCTCTAAGGTGTTTTGGTGGTATAGGTTGTAGTTGCCTGGACTATTATATTTCTAGTTTTAACTCTGTTAAAAACTCTATTTATTTGATGGTTACTTTATTAAGGTTATGTTTATATAACCTTTTTTTGTGGATGGATATTAAGATGGATTGGTTATATCTTTATGGGATTAATGATAGGTTTATAATGTTTGATGTGGTTGGTATAGGCTAATGTGTTTGGTTGATTGGGTTTGGGGAAGTGGTTATCTTTCTGTCTTGCTTCCTTTGTTGTGTTGTTTTGTCTTGTTGTTGGCCTCTAGACTAATGTTCTTTTCTATAAGGGTCAAGACCCTTTCCATGCTTACTCAATAAAAAAAACATAAGTGGAAACAATAAGAAGTGAACAAATTTTTTGATTTAACATTTATAAAGAATACATGGGTACGTGCAAAAAGACGGGGGGCCAAAAAGTGGCCAATTTACTTTTTCATCCTGAAATAGAAAAAACACAAGCACGTTATAGTAAAACATGCTCGTGTTATGGGTTGGTAGTGACCAAGCCTAGGATCAATCATTACCAAGCCATAACACAAGCGTGTTATAACATGCTCATGTTATGGTTTAAATTTAAAAAATGCACACATTTTGAATTCAAAAATGTGCATTTTTTGAAATCAATTTTTTTTTATAACGTGCTTGCGCTTTGGTCTACATTGAATTTTTTTTCTTCTCTTTTTCTTATATCTTTATTCTTGTTATGTTTCAAGGAAACTATATAAATGAAATAAACATTTAAGTATAAGTTGACATTTATATATGTACATTTACTTTCTTATACTTTAAGTTATATTTCATGTATATATTTTTAGGATGTTTGAGAGTGGTTTCGAATATCTAGGAGTTATAATGAAAATTATAGTTTATGGAAGATCTCACAAATTTTAGACTTAGTCAAATTTCAGTAATCAACATGTCAAATTTCAGTAATCAAGAGGTCAATTTTTAGTAATCGGCAAGTTGTATTATTTGTCTCTCTATCTCACTCATTTTTTATCCCTTACACTCTAGACCTCTCTCTCACTATCTCCATCCCTTTATCTGACTCTCTCTCCCTTGATCACAAGAACTCTCTCTCCTTTTCCCTCTAATTCTCTCTATCTCACTTCTCTCTTGCTCCCTCCCTCCTTCCCTCTCTACTTATCTCTATCTCTATCTCTCTCTCTCTATCTCCCCTCTCTCTACCCACCTCTCCCTCCATCACTCCCTGCCACTCTCTCTATTTCTCTCTACCTCACCTCTCTCTCCCTCCATACTCATTCCCTCTCTTCTTCCATATCTTCTCTCTATCTCCCAATCCCTCTCTCTACCTACCTCTGCATCCATCACACCCAACCACTCTCTCTCTAAACCTCTTTATCTCACCTTTCTCTCCATACCTCTCCCTCCCTCCATCCATACTTCTATCTATATATCTTCTCTCTACCTATCCTTCCCTCTCTACTTATCTGTATCTCCTCTCTCCCTCTCTCTACCTACCTCTCCTTCCACCACTCTTTATTTCTCTCTATCTAACCTCTCTCTCTATCACTACATCTCCCTCCCTCTCTCCCTCCCTCTCCAATTATATATATCTCTCCTCTCCCTCTCTACCTACCTCTCCATCCATCACAACCTACCACTCTCTCTCTATTACTCTCTATCTCACCTCCCACTCTCTCCATCCATACCTCTCTCTCTCCTCCCCTCTCTACCTACCTCTCCATTCATCACTCCCTACCACTCTCTCTACACCTCTCTATCTCACTTCTCTCCCTCCCTCCTCATTCCCTCTCTACTTATATCTCTCTAACTCTCCTTCCCTCTCTAATTATCTTTATCTCCCCTCGCCCTCTCTCTATCTACCTCTCCCTCCATCTCTCTCTTTGTCTCACTAGTTGTCTCCCTCCCTACCTTTTCCCATATCTACTATCTATCTCTCCTCTCCCTCCCTCTACCTCTCTCTCACTCCCTCTCCCTCCCCTCTCACCCTCTTTCTCTCTCACTCTCTCCTAACTATCTCACCATTCTCTCTTTCCCTCTCTGTAACTCTCTCCTTCTATATATATCACCATTCTCTCTCTACTTATCTTTATCTCACCTATCCCTCTTTTCCTCTCCCTTACTCCCCTCTCTCACCCACCCTCCCTCCTTCCTTCTATCTCTTTCTCTCTATAATTCTCTCTATCTCACCTATCCCTCTCTACCTACATATCCCTCCATCTCTCCCTACCAGACTCTCTCTATTGCTCTTTATCTCACCTATCTCTCACCTCCCTCTCTTTTCCTCCATACATCTCACTCCATTTTTCCTTCCTTATCTACTCTGTATCTCTCATGTTTCTCTACCTCTCCTTCCCTATCTACTTATCTTTATCTCCCCTTTCCCTCCCAAGCTCTTCTCTCTCTCTCTCTCTCTCCCCCAATCCCTCCCTCCTCCTCTTTCTCTCTCCCCCTATGAGGGTTGAGGGATTAAGGTTTAGTGTTTAAGGTATAGGGTTGAGATTATAGGGTTAAGTGTATAGGGTATATGGATTAGGGTTTAGGATATTAGGTATAAAGTTGACGGTATATGGTATAGGGATGAGGGCTTAGGGTTTATTGTTTAAGGTATAGGGTTGAGGGTTGAGGGATAGTGTTTAGGGTTGAATGTATAAGGTTAAGTGTATAGGGTATATGTATTATGGTTTAGGATATTGGGTATATGGTTGAGGGTATTGGTTTGAGGATATTAGGTTTAGGGTTGATGGTATTGGGTTGAAGGTTTAAGGTTAAATTTATAGGGTATAGGGATAAGGTTTTGTGAACCCCAATTCATACCTGCACAAACATAGCAAAAAAACACACAATTAGAGTCATATGCAAGTTAGAACAAGGATTCCCCATGAAATTCATTAGAAATGCTCAAATATAGAAAGAAGATGAAGAACAAGACAATAAAATAAGTTAAATTATATTTAAGCAATGAAAACACTTAATCCCATGAGGGAATTGGTGCCAATTATGTGTATAAATTGGCCCTTTCCCAAATCCTTTGTAAGCTTGATGATTTGATGGAGATTGATCCACTTTGTTGATGAAGAACAAGATGATTTCTTGATAAAACCCGCAATAACCTAGCTATGGTGATGGAAAATGCTCAAGAAAATGAATGAATTTTCTTTCAATGTGAAGATAATAACTTTTCTCTCAAATTGTGGATGATCAATTCAATAGAGGGGGCCTTTATTTATAGATTTGAAGAATGGAAGATTGAAGGATTTTGATGAACGTGGGACAAAATACCAACCAATGAGAGAAGGCCATTTGTCCACATGTGATTGGAGGAGGAATGATCATATTTTGATGAATGTGCCCATAAATGCTATTAGATTCAAGTTTGAAATTTGAAAGTTGGCAAGTTGGAGGGAGAGAAGAATGGAGTTAATTTCACTTGGCTCGAGGCCAAGGACATGTAAGAGGCATTAAATTCCTTGTTGGAAGTACCTATCCCCTTTTGGAGGGATTTTTTTAATTTATGGAATATTCCCTTTTGATGCCAAGTTGAGGGAAAATAGATGAATTAATAAATGAAATAAATTGATTTATTGTGTAAGTGGAAAAATCTAGAGAAATTTAGTGATTGAGATTAAATTAATCAAGATTTCATCAATTTAATGAGACATTAGGTGATGTGACAAATTTGATTCACATTTTAGGATTTATTTAAATCAAATTTGAGAAGAAAATGATTTAGACTTTAATTAAATAAAGATTAATTAATTTAACTAAAGGGAAATGATGTTATATTAAATTAAATAATGTTTAATTTATTCAATTTAATAGGATGAATTTATAGATTTAATTAAATAAAATGAATTATTTAATTAAATGAAGATATAGGGTTAATTAAATCAAACTAATTAATGTAATCAATAGGGAAGAATGACTTAATCAGATAAATTTGATTTATTTAATTAAGAGACGAAATATGATGAATTTAATCAAATCAAGATTATTTAATTAAATTGGTTAGAAAAGGGGATGATTTAGGAATAAACGATGTTAGTAAGATCACAATCAGGTGTGTAGGATCAACTTGTATATTTTTCATGTCTACAGGTTTTAATGGAGGGAGGGTGAGGGGGTGTGAGGGAGAGAGTATTCTCTAGTTAGGGTGGGAGGGAAAGACTTGAGAGAGGGGGAGAGGTGGGAGGGAGAGACTTGAGAGAGAGTAAGAGAGAGAGAGAATTATATAGTTAGGGTGGGAGGGAGATACTTGAGAGAGGGGGAGGGGGTGAGAGGGATAGACCTGAGAGAGAGGGAGAGAGAGAATTATCTAGTAGAGAAATATGGGGGGAGAGAGGGAGAGAGGGAAGGAGGGATAGATAGATAAAGAGAAATATATAATGAAGGAGAGATAGAGAGAGGGAGGAGGGAGGGAGAAGTAGAGAGAGGTGATATATACAAAGAGAGGATGAGGGAGGGCAGGAAGGAGGGAAGGATGGAGAGAGAAGTGAGATATAGAGAATGAGAGAGAGGGAGAGATGGAGAAGGAAGGTGGAGAAATTGAGAGAGAGAGGAGGGAGGGAGAGAAAGCGAGGTAGAGAGAAATATGTTAGATAGATGGAGGTAGAGAGAGAAGGTGGGTGGGATGAAGGAAGAGAGAGGGTGAGAGATAGGGAGGGAGGGAGAGAGAGGAGGAGAGATAGGGAGGAAGAGAGAGGTGAGATAGAGAGAGAAAGGTGATATAGAGAAAATTTGAGAGGGCAAGGGAGAGAGAGAGGAAGGTGGATAGATTGAGAGATAGGATGGAGGTAGAGAGGAAGGTAGATAGGGATAGGTTAGAGAGTAGAGTGGGAAGGTGTGTGGGAGGAAGGACTAGAGATAGATATATATGGATGAGGGTTGAGGGTGTAGGGTTTAGGGTTTAAGGTATAGGGTTGAGGATTGACGGACAATGTTTAGGATTCAAGGTATAGGGTATATGGTTATGGTTTAGAATATTGGGTATATGGTTGAGGGTATTACGCCTAGGGTTGAGGGTTGAGGGTTTAGGGTTAAGGGAACAAGGTTGAATGTAGGGTTTAGGGTTAAAGTATAGGGTTCAGACTAGTGGGTTTATAGTTTAGGCATAATGTTTATGATTGAGGGTCAAGGTTAAGTGTACAAGGTATAGGGATTATGGTTTAGGATATTGGGTATAGGTTACAGGGTTGAGGGTTGAGGGTATAAGGTATAGGGTTAAGGGTAGAGAGTGTAGATTTTATGGTTTAAGTATAGGGTTGAGGGTATAGAGTTGAGGGATAATGTTTAGGGTTTAGGTTATAAGGTTGAGGATATAGGGTATAGGGATGAGGGTTGAGGGTGTAGGGTTTAGGGTTTAAGGTATAGGGTTGAGGGTTGAGGGTATTGGTTTTAGGATTGAGGGTTTAGGGTACAAGATTGATTATAGAGTTTAGGGTTTAATTTTATGGTTGAGGGTATAGGGATTATGATTTATGATATTTGGTCAAGTGTTTGGGATATTGAGAGAGAAGGTGAAAGGGAGATAGAGAGAGAGAGGGAGGGAGAATTAGAGAGGGAAGGAGAAAAGAGGTAATAGAGAGAATTAGAGAGTAAAGGAGGAAGGTGGAGAGATTAAGAGATAGAGGAGGGAGGGAGAGAGAGGTAGAGATGGATAGGTTAGAAAAAATAAGTAGATGCTTAAACCCTAAACCCTTAAACCCTTAATCCCTCAACCCTCAACCCTTAAAACTTTAAAACCTTAATCCCTTATCCCTTAAACCCTCAACCCTTAAACTCTTAGTCCCTCGACCCCTAAACCCTCAACCCTCTAACCTATATATTAAACCAAGTCAATCCTCAATTCTGAAACCACTAGTCTAGACATTGGACCCTCAACCTTATACTATCAACCCTATACCATCATCCATTTACCCTAAACCCAATACCCTTAACCCTATACAGTTAATCTTGTACCCTCAACCTTAAAAACTATCCCTCAACCCTCAACCCTATACCTTAAACTCTCAACCCTACACCCTCAACCCTCATCCCTATACCCTATATCCTCAACCTTATAACCTAAACCATAAACATTATCCCTCAACTCTATACCCCCAACCCTATACTTAAACCATAAAATCTACACTCAACCCTTAGCCATACACCTTATACCCTCAACCCTCTACCCTATAACCTATACCCAATATCCTAATCCCTAATCCCTATACCTTGAACACTTAAACTTGACCCTCAACCCTAAACTATAAACCCACAAGCCTAAACCATATACTTTAACCCTAAACCCTACATTCAACCTTGTTCCCTCAACCCTAAACCCTCAACCCTCAACCCTAAACCCTAAACCCAATACCGTCAACCATATACCCAATATTCTAAACCATAACCTTATACCCTATACCTTGAATCCTAAACACTATCCCTCAATCCTCAACCCTATACCTTAAACCCTAAACCCTACACCCTCATCCATATCTATATATCTCTCTTCCTTCCACCCACAGACATCTCTCTACTCTCTAACCTATCCCTATCTACCCTTCTCTCTACCTCCCTCCTATCTCTCAATCTCTCCACGTTCCTCTCTCTCCCCTTCCCTCTCAACTTTTCTCTATATCACCTTTTTCTCTATATCACTTCTCTCTCTCCCTCCCTCCCCTCTCTCCTCCATGGCTCTCACCCTCTCTCTCCTTCCTCCCACCCATCTCTCTCTACCTCACTCTCTCCTTGAGTCCTCTCTCAATTTCTCCACCTTCCTTTCCCCATCTCTCTCCCTCTCTCTCTCATTCTCTATATCTCTTCTCTCTCCCTCCTTCCATACTTTCTTCCTCCCTAATTCTATCTTAGTATATATCACCTCTCTCTACTTCTCCCTCTCTCCTCCTCCTCTCTATCTATCCTTCCCTATATACTTCTCTCACTCTCTTTGGTCTCTACCTCCCACCCCATCCCCCTCTCAAGTATTTCCATCCCACCTAACTATAGAATACTCTCTCATGTCTCTCCCTCACACCCCCTCACCCCTAATACCTCAAACCTATACCCTCAACCAAGTACCCTAAACCATCAACCCTATACCCAAAATTCTTAACCCTCTACCCTATACATTAGATCCTCAACCCTCATATATCTTTGTCCCTCTCTCATTTTCTCTTCTTCTCTCTATCCCACTCATCCCTCCATCTATCACTCCATCCATCCCTCCCTCTCTACCCTAATCCCTCAACCGTATAACCTCAACCCTTAAACCCTTAAACACTTAACCCTCAACCCTCAACCCTCAACCCTCAACCCTTAAACCTTAAAACCTCTACCCTACCCAATACCCTCTACGCTCAACCCTAATCCCTCAACCCTTAAACCCAAGTAAACTCTCTACCCTAATCCCTCAACCCTCTTGAACCTTAATCCCTCAACCCTCAACCCTTAAATCCTAATCCCTCAACCCTTATACCCTCTACCCTATACATTGGACCCTCAACACTAATCCCCCAACCCTATATCATAAATCCTATACCCTCAACCTTTAACCCTCAACCCCCAACCCTTAAACCCTCTACCCTCTACCCTATACATTAAACCCTCAAACCTCAATTCTCAACCCTCAACCCTTAACCCTCAATCCTCAACCCTCAAACCCTAAACCCTCAACCTTGATACCCTCTACCATATACATTGGACCCTCAACCCTAATCCTTCAACTATTGTACCCTCAACCCTAATCCCTCAAACCTATACCCTCAACCCAATACCCTAAACCATCAACCCTATAGGTCCTAAAACCTATACCCTCAATTCTCAACCCTCTACCCTATACATTGGATACTCAACCCTTATATATATTTTTCCCTCCCTCCTCTTCTCTCCTCTCCATCTCACTTATCCCTCCATCTCTCCCTCCCTCCATCCCTCCCTCTGTACCCTAATCCCTCAACCGTATACCCTCAACCCTTAAACCCTTAAACACTCGACCCTAAACCCTAAACCCTCAACCCTCAACCCTTAAACCCAAGTAAACTCTCTACCCTAATCCCTCAACCCTCTTGACCCTTAATCCATCAACCCTCAATCTCAACCCTTAAACCCTAATACCTCAACCCCTATACCCTCTACCCTATACATTGGACCCTCAACCCTAATTCCACAACCTTATAACCTCAATCCTCCACCACCAACATTACTCTCAACCCTCAACACTTAAACCTTCTACCCTCTACCATATAAATTAAACCCTCAACCCTCAATTCTCAACTCTCAACCCTTAATCCCTCAATCCTCAACCCTCAAACCCGAAACCCTCAACCCCGATACCCTCTACCCTATACATTGAACCCTAAACCCTAATGCTTCAACCATATGTACCCTCAACCCTAATCCCTCAAGCCTATACCATCAACCCAATACCCTAATCCATCAACCCTATAGGTCCTCAACCCTATACCATCAATTCTCAACCCTCTACCCTATACATTGGATCCTCAACCCTCATATATCTCTATCCCTCCCTACTCTTCTCCCCTTCTCTCTATCCCACTTCTCCCTCCATCTCTCCATCCATACATCCCTCCCTCTCTACCCTAATCCATCAAACCTAAACCATCAACCCTTAAACCCTTAAAAAATCAACCCTAAACCCTAAACCCTCAACCCTTAAACCCTAAACCCTTAAGCCCTCTACCCTCTATCCTCAACCCAATACCCTCTACCCTCAACCCAATACCCTCTACCCTCAACCCTAATCCCTAAACACTTAAAACCAAGTAAAATCTATACCCTAATCCATCAAACC
>CM021102.1:147893483-148064465 GCA_007115665.2 Sequoiadendron giganteum | reverse complement strand
AACCTCAAACCTCAACCCTCAACCCTTCAACCCTCTACCCTCTACCCTATACATTAAAACCTCAACCCTCAATCCTTAACCTCTCAACCCTCAACCCTTAAACCCTAAACCCTCAACCCCTATATAGGCTCTACCCTTTACATTGGACCCTCAACCTAATCCTTCAAACATATACCCTCAAACCTATACCCTAAATCCTCTACCCTCAACCCCCAACCCTCAACCCTAAACCCTTTAACCCTAAAATATTTAACCTTCTACCCTCTACCCTCAACCCTAATCCCTCAACCCTCAACCCTTAAACCCTAATACCTTAAACCATCAACCCTATAGGTCCTCCACCCTAATCCCTCAACCCTATACCCTCAACCCCTATCCGTTTATTTTTATCTATACACCTCACCTCTCTCTCCCTCCCTCTCGCCTACCCTCTCTAATTTTATTTATCTACGCTCTCTCTTTCTAAGTACCTCTCGCTATATCAATCCCTACCACCCTCTCTCGATCCCTCTACCTATCTCTCTCTATCTACCTCCCACTACCTCTCCATCACTCCCTCTCTCTCCCAGGTCTCTTCCTCTAGCATCCTACCTAAGTAACTCTCTCTCTCTCTCCCCTCTCTCTATCTATCCCTCCCACCCTACCTAGATAAGTCTCTCTCACTCCACCCCCTTCTATCTCTCCCTCTCTAGGTCACTCCATCCCACACCCTTCTCCCTCTCCAGGTCTCTCACTCTCACACTCCCTCTCTCTCCCACTCCCTCTCACTACCTATCTCTCAAGTATCTCCCTCTCACCCCCCTCACACTCTCAAGTCTCTCCCTTTGGCACCCTACCTACATAACTCTCTCTTTCCCTCCTCTCTCTCTCCCCCTCTCTCTCTCCATCTCTCTCAATTCTCTCTCCTAGCCCTCTCTCTCTCTCTCTCTCTCTCTCTCTCTCTCTCTCTCTCTCTCTCTCTCTCTCTCTATCCCTCTCACCCTACCTAGCTAATTCCCTCTCACTCCAACCCCTTCTCTCCCACTCCCTCTCTCTTAGACTCTCCCAACCCCCTCTCCCTGTCTTAATACTCTCTCTCACTACCTCTCCACCTCTCTCTCTCTTAGGTCTCTCCCTCCCTCTGTCCCTCCAACCCTACATAGACAAATCTTTCTCTCTCTCTTAAAATTATCCCTCCCTCTAAAGACATACATACATACATACATACTTACATACATACAAGAATAATACATATGTACATATGATCTGACATACATAAAAGCATACATGTACATATGTAGATACAATCTTGCATACATATAGGCATACATGCATTGATACATACATACATATAGACATACATACATACATACATACAAAAATGAATACATACATACATACATGACATACAAGCATACATGTACATACAAACATACAAATATATAAACATACATTCAATAGAGTAGCATTTAACATAAATCAACACATAATGTGAGTGTGTTATATAATGCTTGTGTTATGTCTTGCTAGACATGTCCCACACAAACGCAAAAAACCATGTCAAAACTAAGATATAACGCGAGCGTGTTATATCTTGCTTTGGGATTGGTATCTTCCTTGGAATACCAACCCAAAGGCTTGGAGGACCTTCCTAATGACTAGAGACGTGTTTTTACAAATTCTATAATATTTCATATAATCGGTTTCGTTCTCACCGTCAGGATTGCAAGTGTTTCAATGTCAAACAAATAAAACACCTAGATAATGTTAGGTTCTCTCTTAGCTATCCAACGATGTAATTTTTTTAACTTTTTGACAATGTTAAGTCTTTCATCTAAATTTATTTTGTTTGTGTGTCACTTTTTTGGATAAAAGAAATGTTTGGTGTTTGTTTTGTTATAAATTAACTATTCATCAAAATTTCAAATAAATTACATTTTTAGAAACTAGAATCCATTCTACATTTTTTTTATAAAAAACAATCAATTAGTTTCCAAAATTTGTAGGGGTAGCATGACCAAAATTCTATTTTTCAGGAAGTGTCTACTTAGAAAATTAGTAAAAAATCAAATATTCATTAAAATTTTATGAGAAAAATTGAGCATCAACTACATACTATTAGCTAATTTCTCACCAAAGAGATTTTAAAAATACTTTTAAAAAGTTCATCGTGCTAGGGACATACAAAAGTTGCTATGTTATGTTTTTTTGACAAAAACAACACCAATTTTTGTACATCCCTCTTTTGAACCCCTTAATCTCAACCATTTTAAAAATAAATCAGTAGTTTAGAAAGTAGACTCGGAGCACTAAAATCCTTGTTTTTGTTTCATCTCAGAATTTTGAGTGTAACTATCCTTAATTTCATGTCCAAGGTCAGTATTTCTTGATTTCAGAAAAAAGTGGTCACCTAAGCTCCCTTTTTGGCCTCCATATTTTTGCACTTACCCACATGCCTATCAACACAACTTGTTATATAACATATCTTCATTAAACAATCTATAAAACTCATCCTTTAACTTGCATTGCTACAAATAATATTGGGAACAATTGATTTTTACATACTAATGAAGTTAACTTTTCTCTTCTCCATATTTCCTTATTTAAACTCTCCTCTTTACAATATTACCTAGAAATGAAATAAATAACAAAGAAATGCATAAGATCTTGGTCTCCGCCCTACCATAAATGGAATTACAAAGCCTCATAGGGCTCTAGCCATTCCCCGGAGCAAGAAATCTTTTAAATCCAAGATGATGAATGGATTTTTCCCAAATTTTACCAAAAAAGATAAAAATAGCATAACATCAAATTACATGCATATATGTTCTCTTCTTACTATTTTCAACAATTATTTATACAAACATGTTACCTTCTTATAAAAAATAAACAAAGGGGAATGGAAGTAGGGAAAACTTATCTCTTTTCTTTAGATGAGGAGATTAAACTCTTTTGTCCTTCTTTCCTCTCCAAGCCAAGCCATCTTGATCACTATGTCCCAAAGAGGGAGGACTCCTCTCCTCTTCTCATCCTTTCTTCTATCTCAGCTAGAGTTCTCCAAAAGGAGAAGTGGGTAACACCCCACTCATTCCTCCTCCCCAAAATATATCTAGGAGTTTCAAATTGAAACCCTTGGATGGGGAGGTGTGGAGTGTACCTCCTTCCATAAATGAAGGTCTTTTCCTCATTGATGAGGGGAACATGCACTTGGACAATCCTTCAATATATCCACTGCATCCTCTCCTCAAAATTTGTCACTCTTCATTATGATGGATTTTTTAGGGGTTGAATCATGTCCTAGGGGCACTATTGTATGCCCACTTGAACCCTACCACTTGTTACATCTCGTCTCTTAGCTATAAGGTTACGTTTACCTTGTATGTAAATATGATGATAAATGTTTATCAAAAATTTAAAATGTTTAATAGTAGAATGAAATATTGAAATATGTATTATGATGTAATTTCTTTTGAAGGAATGATTATGTTTTATATTGATGGAAAATGAAATGAATGATATGAATTGTGATATGATTACTTTAATGCTTGGATGATGCAAATGATTAATGATGCTATTGGATTTTATGTGAATGGATAACTACCTATTTGGCGTACTAAGTTGAATACAGGAATAGGTTTGAACCTCCTAAAAAGAGGGGGAGTATCACTTAGGAGAGGAGCTTGGTCTAGTAACCCTCAATTCAACCTAACTGAGCATTCACACACTCATGCCCTAGATTGGTTTAGAAGAGTCAAGTCAGTCGGGATTTGGTAAATAAACCCTTAGTTGAAGTCTTGGATAAATTGAAGAGATTGTTTTGTTGTCTTTGATTGATTTTGGTTTTGGTATTAAGTATTTGGGTTCTTGATTGTTCTTGAATAAAGATATGTGATTAAATATTTATGTCTTGGGAAAGTCCTTCGTATATTTCTATTTTGTCGATAAGTATATATGGAATGAGTATATGTATAAATGTATGAGCAATAACTCATGCATGTGATTACATGTTATGTATGAGGATATCAATTATACATTATCACATATATTTACATACACATTTCATCTATGTACTCATAAATGAAGATGAATATATTTATATATGTGTTTAGGTACACCTGGGAGCAGAGTTGGCTTGGGCTATGGGTTTTCTCCCCATTGGTTTCGGGTTTGACTCTACTCCTAGGCTTACCCAATTGGGAGTAGCTTACAGGTTGTTGGGCCCCCCTACAGGGGACTAGTCTTGCCTCAGCTCACCCCTTTAGATGTTGGTGTAGGTCACAGGGATAATCATGTCATTAAAATTTTTTTATATATATATATATTATAAAAGGGTATAATATATATATTATTTGATTGAAATATATATATTAGAAGAGTTTTATATAATGCTCATTATATGAAGAGACGATAGGAGTAAGAAGAGGCTTGATTAAAATTGTAATTAATATATTGAAAGTGCTTTATAGTAAAACCTTAGCGCATGCTATATACATGATCACTTAAAGAGCAAAAGAGGTATATATTCTATGCATATATGTATAGAGGAAGTTGACTTCAGTATATAGCGTAGGAGTATAAGTATTTGAATAAAACGTAAATAGAATAAGTGTAAAGTCAACACTAAGCTAGCAATAAAACAATAAAATCATTTTTTAATGAATGAGGCACATAGGAAACACATGGCGCAACGTATGAAGGAATACCACCAATGCATAAAATATGTAAGACTAAGTGAAAACAAAGGAAGAAGCACATATAAATTTATGTGCAACTGTGTAAACATTTGAAGGGATGTGTAAATTGTTTTAATTTCCTTTTGAATCAATCAAATCTCATGCTATAAACTTGGGCACCAATGTTTGAAGATGGCCCCATATTAACAAGTATTTGGAATGCTTTAGATGTCTTTAAAATACACATAAGCCTGCAAATAGAATAGAGACTTAGTCAAGTGAAAACTTGGCAACATTTTTTAAAGGAGTTCGAATTAGGAAACTTGTTTTGAGCTTGTTGTCCCATATATCAAGTCGACTCAACCATTTAAATGGTGAGGACTATGATGTCTTGCAAAACCTGTGCATTAGCTTGGTGATTTGATGCAAGAGGATATAAATGTGGTAGGAATATTAACTAGTTTGTAGCCTTTGGTTACTCAAAAATTTGTATAAATAGAGGTTCTCATTATACCAATTGTATCACTTATCATTTCGATTTCTTTGTGTTATTCTACTATGAATTCTTGTGCAAAGAGAGTTGAGAGGTTGTGATGTTGAGAGTTGTTTTGCTTTTTTACATTGGTTTGTTGAGAGATCTAGAGAGAAGATAGTAGAGGATTTTGGGTTGTTCATAGTGGAATTTGCAAGTGATCTAGAGCCATTGATCTAGGAGGGAAGACTATTCAGTTGGAGCTTTATAAAGGAATGCTAATTTCTACTCCCTTGTTATTATGTTGAAAAGAGTTTATTTGTGTTGCCATATTTAGAAATATTTTCTTTATGTATTCTATGATGTTTGGAAGTGAGTGCATGTATCTTGTTGGTTACTTGCATTAGTGAAACATTTCTTTGGTTTATACTTATTTAGATATTTGTACTTATTTTTTATTTATACGATTATATACTACTTATAGTATATGTAGTTAGCCTATATTATACGTATGTAGAATGAAATCTGAAATGTGGAATATATCGATGTCTTGAGATGACTTGAATTTGTTAGCTTATAATGCTAGGTAAAACTATATGAATATTGTAAGGAAGCTAAGGTAGAAAAACAAATTCTTGCACTAATCTTGAGAGAAGAATAATGCAAAACTTGTACATATCTTTAACAGTTACAAAAAATTGGATAGAAATAAACACAAATATCATGCATACCACAACATAATGACTTATGTGAGGAAAACCCTTTCGAGAGAAAAACCCCACACTCCAAAAGCCACCCAATATATTATTCAACAATCAAAAATATTACAATATACTTACAAAGAAAGCTTCTCATAGGAGTATCACCACTCATAGATCCAAAGGAAACACAACCGCTATTAGACTCTCAGAATACATCACAATACACAATCGTAATATAATTCCCTCATAAAATAGGGTTTCCTTCTAGGGCAAGTCAAGCTAATAAAATATCTGTCATCAAATATGAGACATAATGATAAAATATCCCCCCATGCCCCCCGATCATCGTCGGTTGAACAATACCTTATGTATCAATAGTAGCTTATGTAGTTGCAAGGTTGAGACACATTTTCTCAACAAATCTCCCACTTGTCAAACACCTTGAAATGACAACAAAAGGGTTTCATCGTCATCTCTTAATTTCTAGGGGACGTAAGGCACATAGTCTCTAAACACCATTTGAACTTCTTTATGCTCATAGACTTAGTTAAACAATCAAAAACATTCATCAAAGTCTCTACCTTAACCAAATTCACCCTGCCATCTTCAACCATGTATCTAAAAAATGATATTGTACATCAATGTGCTTGGTCCTAGCATGAAATGTCGGGTTCCTAGCTAGACATATTGCACTCTAAATGTCACAATAAATTGTCACTGCACCTTGTTTTATTCCAATATTTGAACACAGTCTCTTAAGAAAAATGGCTTATTTACAAGCATGAGTAGCTACCATATACTCTACTTCAGTAGTGGACAAAACAACCACAACTTATCACTTACTCATCCAAGTAATTGTACCACCAATAAAGTAAACACATAAGTACTTGTGGATATTCTCCTATCAACATCACCCGCCTAGTCTGAATCCATATAACCATGAATATCAAGGGAAATTTTATCTTCAATCATATTACTATGATAACATAAGAAATAATATGAGGTACTGCACAAATATCTAAAGACTCTTTTAACTACATCCCAATGAACTCTATCAGGATTAGACATATATTTGGAAAGAACTCTCACTGCTTGGGCAATGTCTGGTCTAGTACAAACCATAGCATACATAAAACTTCCAAAAGCACTCTGGTAAGGAACTTTTCTCATGTCTTCCATCTCCGATGGGGATGTTGGACAATCTAAAATAGATAATTTTTTTCCAATTGAAACAGGAACACACAATGGTCTACAATCCTGCATATCAAACCTCTATAAAATTGAGTTGAAATACCTACTTTGGCCAAGACATATATTTCTATTCACTCTATCTCTTCTAATTTCCATCCCAAGAATGTGTTTATCTACACCAAGATCTTTCATTTCAAATTTAGCAGCAAGTTGAGATCTCAGTTCTAAAATCATACATTTCCCTTTACCAATAAATAACATATCATCAACATATAACACAATAAATATGAAATGATTACCATCAATATTTTAATAAACACAATGATCTGATTTAGAATGCTTAAATCCCAAACTCAACACATATGTATCAAATTTTTGGTACCACATCCTAGGACTCTATTTTAAACCATACAAATATTTCTTCAATTTGCAAACCAATTTACTTTTACCTTTCACCACATAGTGCTCTGGTTGTGTCATACACTTATCCTCCTCCAAGTCACCATGAAGGAAAGTATTTTTCACATCCATTTGATCAACCTCTAAATCATAAGAAGTGGCAATTGAAAGCAATGGATGCCATTTTTGCAACAGGAGAAAATATCTCACCAAAATCAACAGCCTCAACTTGAGAGTAACCTTTTGCAACCAACCTTTCTTTATAATTCTCAATATTTTGCATCATTCATACCTAATCCCTCTTCTAGCAATCTAGGCTCATCCATGTTAGTATTCAAAGAAAAAATACATCTCTAATCATCAGGTGAATACCTTTTAGGTGGTTGCCTATGCCTTTTAGACATACAAACAAGTTGAGTTGGAGGTTCTTCCTGCTCATCTAATGATTCAAAGTTGGATTAGCTCTCCTCAACTTCTTGTATATCCATGGGCCTTAATTCAACTTTCTTAGGTGTATAAGTAAATTAAATCACATCTTCTTATGTACTTTGTTCTAGCTGCAATGTAATAGAAGAAGGCTTAGTTTCTCTAAAAATAACACTTCTAATATGTATTTTCTTCTGTGTAACAGGATCCCAAATCTTGTATCCTTTCACACCATAATTGTATCTGATGAAGATACATTTCACAACCTTATTCTCCAACTTTTTTCACTTCTCCTTTGGCACATGTGCATATGCCTCACAACCAAAACTCTAAGATGTCTTAATGAAGGATTGTGGCCTGGCCATGCCTCTATAGGTGTCTTATCAACAAGAGTTGATGTAGGAGACCTATTAATAAGGTAACAAGCAGTAGCAACAACTTCAGCCCAAAACCTTTGTTCTAGACAAGTACCACTCAACATACTCCTAACCTTCTCCATCAGTGTCCTAATCATTCTTTATGCAACTCCATTCTGTTGTGGAGAATACAGAGTTGTCTTCTATCTATGAATACCAAAATCTTTACATAATCTATCAAAATAATTAGAGAAAAAATCACTACCATTATCAATCCTCAAACATTTTATTTTCTTTCCAGTTTGCAACTCAACCATTGCTTTAAATTCTTTAAATTGATTGAAAACTTTATATTTACTCTTTAAAAAGTATACCCATGTCTTTCTACTATAATCATCAATAAATTAAACATAATATATGGATTTACCAATTGAAGGAACATCTATAGGACCAAACACATTAGAATGAATAAGATCCAATACACCACAAGATTTATGAGAACTCAAGTAAAACTAAACGCAATTTTTTTTTCCATAAATGCAATACTCACAAAAATAAAATTAAATATTACAATCAGACAAACCTTCAATGTTGTTTTTATTTTTCAAATTCCTTAGACCCTTTTCTCCAATGTGGCCAAGTTTCTGGTGCCATAACATAGCTTTCTCTACAGGTAACTTTGTTTCAAAAGAAAGAGAACCCTTGGGTACCCAAACACTATGACCATCTGCTGAAGATGAAACCCTCACTTCCTCCACATAATTTATTTTCATAGAAGTACTATTGCACTGAATAGTGCATGCATCAATATTATACAATGTTCCATATCTGAAACCTCTATCAATCACCATAGCACCTCTGACCATCTTGCATCCTGCATCTATTAGTTTTCTCAAAGATAACAAATTTTGTGCTAAACCAGGGATATGCAACACACCATTAATCCTTCTTATTCTACCATCAAGAAACCTAATTTTAACTTTACCACGACCAATGATGTCTAAATGAGAATCATCACCCAAGTACACCTTACCTCCATCAAATTCTTCATATTCAGAAAAAAAATCTCTATTAAAGTTCATATGGAAATATTTGCTTGAGTCAATTAACTATGCATCATTATTCACACGAGTTGCCAAAGTTACAATAAATGTGTCACCATATTCCTTCTCAGACTTAGAATCAAAATCAAATTTCTTTTTTTTTCCTCTTTACAGTCCTTACGAACATGTCCAGGATTACCACAATTCTAGCAAATAACTTTGGACTTTCCAAGAGACTTAGATCTCCCTCTGGACTTGGATTTATCACGCTTCTCATTCTTCTTTAATTTTTTATTAGGTATTCCATGAACATTTAGGGACTCCTTGGCACTAATGGATAGCTTCCTCCTCATCTCTTTAGAAAGAAAAGAACCACCACATTTTTAGTATTCAATATAACAGAAGTACTTCCAATAGCCATAACAAGAGAATCCCATGATTCAGGAAAAGAACAAAGCAAGATCTAGAATTTCTCTTCCTCATCCATTTTGACACCAACTAATGCCAATTGAGCCACCAACATATTGAATTCTTTGAGGTGTTATGTAATTCGTCCACCCTCTTCCATTCTTAAGGAATATAATTTATTCCTCAAGAAAATCTTGTTCACTAAAGATTTGGCTCGATACATCTCACCAAGCTTCTTCCATAGTTTCTATGTAGAGGTCTCTTCATGGACATTGATTAAAATAGAGTCTACTAAGAACAATCTAATTAGACCCTTGTCTTTATAGTCCATAATATCATATTGATTATCCTAAGTAGGATTTGTAGGTCTTGAAACATTCTCATCAACAAAATCCCACTGATCTCGATCTATCAACGGATCCTCCATCTTTAGCTTCCACATTTAAAAATTATTCCTAGAAATTTTATCCACCTCTATTCTCCCTAATAAACTTGCCATTTGAAAATTCCTACAACATGATCACAAAGATTCTTCTGTACAAGCTCCCACTTAAATCTAGATTAGTTCAAATACCCAACAACCCACAATTGAAACCAAAGGCGATCAAGCTTTGATACCACTTGTAAGGAAGATAAGGTAGTGGAACAACTTCCTACACCAATCTTGAGAGAAGAATAATGCAAAAAATTTACAGATCTTCAACGGTTACAAAAAATTAGACAAAAATAAACACAAATATCATGCATACCATAACACAATGATTTACACGGGGAAAACCCTTTCAGGAGAATAACCTATTTGGTCAGGTTGTTTACTTGATTTTTGATTTAAGCATATAGGTTGGGATTAACCTATATAATCAGATTGATATTTTGATTGTTGATTTTATTTTTGATTGAATTCATTTATTATTGAAGATTATACTTTTGATTGAGACCATTTATTGATGAGATTATAATTTTTGATTGAAGTCATTTATTGTCAAAGGTTATGCTTTTGATTGAGGTCATTTATTGATGAGATTATACTTTTGATGGGTCATTGATTGTTGTGATTACACTCTTGAAAGGAGACTTTTATTGTTGAGACTGTACTATTGAAATAGTGTCATTTAATGTTATGACATTATGTTCATCTTACGTCAATACTATATGTATGTAGCATAAGATAGAGTTGATTTATGATACTTGTAGCAATGTAATTTAGATATGAGTTAATGAGAAGGTTATTCTTGGGATTAGGATAATCTACGAGAAAGGGGATAGTCTTCGAATAGAATACTAATGGTTAATACAAATCAAGTAATTAAATGTGGTGATATAGAAGACCTCACTCGAAGTTACTAGGTGATGAATCTTTAGCCAAAGTAGTGTAGGTATCCACTGTCTACACCGTTAGTTCATTGTGTGATCTAACATACATTCTAGGTTGGGGTAATCATAAATGAGATAGTAGACATTATGGTAGCTCTAGATTTATAGGACATGTCACTATGCTCAAAAAAGGTTATTTGAAGGATGAAGTTACCAAACCAATCTCTTCATCAAATGGTAGGACCATCTACCAATTTGGTATATAAGCGGGGGACTACAGTTAGTCCATGGTTGGTGGAAAAGTGCTTGAATGATGTTTCTACTCATGCAGTTGACAACCAAGATTTGGGAGGACATTCTAGACCATTGGTTGTTTTGATTCAAGAATTAAAGATGTACACACTAGTATTGGGGACAACTAGAAGGTATGCACCAGGGAATGAGGAAATTTAGAATGTATGCACCAATGCTAAGACATTTGTAGTAGTTTTTAATTCTATTCCGTGTTAGCTTGTTGAAGCTACATAGACAATCATGTATCCATATATATGGAAATTGTAAACATAAAATATTATCTTGAATATATTTATGTAAAATTAAATCATACTAATACTATTGGAATGATTCTTTGATTATGCGTTGGAAATTTTGGATAAAGTTATATTTCAAATGATTCATTCATTATTGAATAGGAAAGAAAAAATTTATGGCTCATAATGCTAGTAGCATAACTGCCCACTTGTGGGTAAAACTTAGTAAAATTACTAGGTAGAACAATGGGCATGTTACATGTGGTATCAGAGCTACCAGGTTTAGCTCTAGAACTTATGAGCTCATTATGTAAGTGATGCGTAAATCTTATCAGAATATAATGGATGAAAGGTTGTTATGCCAATATGGAAAGAGGAAAAGAACAAAGGGGAAACAAAAAAGAAGTTAAGATTCCTAAAAACTTGTTTAAGTTTTGGACTAGGAAATAATCATCCCTAGATTTGAAAAATCCTAAACCAACAATATTAGGATAAACCTTAGGATTGTGAAAGATTATGCAACCAAGTTTAGTAGGAAGGTTATGGAGGATTAACAATGAGTTCCTTCACCCTATGAAATAGTTTAAATGACTAAGAGATAGAAATAATTGAAGTGATTCACCTTATTGATAACATCCTATAGATGTGAAGAGTCAAGGATTAGGGATTAAGGATACTATGAATCTATGAGTATGCTTTAGTATAAAAGAATTAATAGTTAGAATAATTTGGAAACTTAGTCAAAGTAGAAAGTCAACATTTTGTGAATTAAAAAATCAATTAGAGAGGTATCCAGGAGGCAAGATAACCCTTTGACAATCCTGATTCGGTACAAGGTTAAAATATTACAAAGATAATCAAAATAAAGGGAGAAATTTGGTACCTTAGTATAAAGGATAGAGACAAAAATGGTCAAGAAAAAGAAAAAAGCAACCTACGAAGAATAAAAATCGACATGATTCCACCAACCGAAATAGGAAAGGTAAAATTGGAATTCTAATTAAAAAGGAGAAAATAAATTGAACAAACTTAGAGTGTCTAAAGTCACAAGAAAAGGAAATTACCAAGAACTTGGAAAAAATAGCTTTGGAAGATGATTACATGATAAAAGCTTGGAAGAAAATCAAATAATTCAGACAAAGGCTTAGTTAGAGCATAGTTTGGTTGAAGTGAAAATTGAACTTACAAACTTGCCAATGAAAGTAAACTTATGATTAGATCATTAAAAGGTCATTTGAAGATGATCCAAAGGGACAGTTGAATATGTTTAAAAGTGTATTAGTATTCATGGAAAGGAGAATTGAGATGAAATACTAGAATACCTCTTAGCTTATAAAGTTGTTGATTATTCATTAGATCTCATTATTGGGGATCAAACTATTGATTCTAAGAGATTAGAAGGTGATGATGAATCCAATTTTGGAAATTAAAAATTATATTTAGGGAATACCATGGAGGTTAAGAAGGGAAAGTAACAGTCAAACAACTATTAAAAGCCAACAACAAGGAATGTTAAACCAATTTGGAGCTAGAGGATGATTGTTAAGATTTCAACTTTGAGATGATCTAATGTCTTGGAAACACTAAGGGAGGAAGAGGGAGAGTATTTAGACTTATATAAAGTACCCCACACAACAAAATTTAATGATGTATTTTCAAGAAATTTTGACTTCTTTGTAAGTCATGATTCAACCAAAGACTTATAATTCATGACCACAAAGGTTGAGGTATTGGAATTATTGGAGAAAGGTAGTAGAAAGGTCGAGGTCTATGACTAATGAGAAATAAATATTTACAACACAAATTCCATACGTAATTGTTTCAGAAGAAAAATTTCTTACATAAATTGATGCTTTAGATAAAGATAGGCAGTATGCTTAATCTTAGAAGGAAAGATTATCACCTATGCAATCAGAAAAGGAAGATTCATGTACTCATGATGGTGAGTTATAGAGAAAACATTCATACTTGGAAACTAGGAATGAAATAATTGTTGCTATCTTTTGGAAGATAATATAAACCAGTATGATGTAATGAGAAATTTTACTAACTAATATAAAATGCTCATTGGAAGAAATAGATTGAGCTAAAAATTGTATTTCAACTTTGGGAAATCTTAGAGAGAAAAATAAATTCAAGTTTTGGATGTCATAGAATGAAGGATTTTTATCTCCGCAAAATATTTAATTATTATATTTTGAGAATCATATGTGGCATAAGTCAATGGAATAGATTTCACTAGACAAGATGGACTATTATGAATCAAAGAAAGAACTAAGTATCAATTTTTGGCAGGTTAAGGAATGAAATGAGGTAAAGTGATATCATATTCAAGACACTTGAATGATGTGGAACCACTATAATCTAGAAGGGAATAGAGTAAGATGATGCAAGGTAAGTAGCAAGTTGATGTCCAAAATACCAAAGCATGAAGATAGGATGTCATCACCAGTAGGACTTGTATACACTCAGGGAATTCCAGAGAGGAAGTGGTAGATCATAAAAATAGTTTTGATCTTTATATGTCAATAGAAATGACATAATGTTATGATGGATAAAATCACCAAGATAACAAATTTTGATTGGAAAATTTGACTTATAGGATATAAATCCTAAACAACAAACTATGTAAAGAAGTTGATTAATATTTCTGAGAAGGCTATATTAGAATGGGACACACATGTAACATTTAGGTTTTGTGTAGACCATGACCATCTTATAAAAATTTAATTGAATGAATTCTCAAATTATTACTTTAAGTTAGCTAGTTAGGAAAAAGGGATCAACCAAATCTTGGAGGATTTGTAGAATACTCATATTATAATTAACTTTTAGCATTGAGGTTTAGTCCATTATATGAGAAGAAGGGTTGAATCTCTATAAAATTGAGATAAGATAAGAAATAGGATTAACTTTAGACCATAAAGGTTGTCAATGGAATAGTAGATCAAAAGGATCGAGGAAAAATTTGGTGATGCAAAGCTTAAATTAAGAAGCAATATTATTATGTTTAAGGTAAATGGTTGTGTCAATTAAGGATGGTCTCAACTTATAAGTTTTTTGATGGTGAAAAGACCAAAGGGAAGGATGGGACCCACAATGTAGTGCACAATACACCAAAATTCCTTTTCCATTTGGGTTACACTAATGATAATTTTAATAGCTAAGGAGAATGTGTTTTTACAGTCACTATGGTATAGGTATCATGTAGGATGCAATTACTAAAATATTGTACTTATAATGTACATATGAGTTAATATAATAATGGTGTATAGTTCTTTAAAGGGAAGGTATGTGTGAAGCACACAAGCTCTCCTCATACGATAACACAGTCACTCAATGCAAGGTCCAGGTTGGATGAGAATGCAAGGGATCATGCTATGAGGAAAGATTAGATGGGAATATTACTTATTTCCTGTATGATTTGGAAAATAGAAAGTAAAACCTTTATTTAACTCCATCTATATGTTTAGTGCTTTAAATCATCAGGGGGGAAGTATGTTACACCTCGTCTCTTAGTTACCAGGTTACTTTTACCTTGTAAGTGTAGACACTTAAATAGTCTCGATCAATATTAAACATCTGAATCTGACAAATAACATCGTTTCTTCCTAAATAACTTTTGTTGTAACCATTTAATTAAATAATCTTTATTATTTCATTAATTTCATCAAATTCTACTATTAATCAAATAATTAACTTTATCAGATTGATTCATCTTCTTCTTACTAATGTTCATCCCACTTAATTAATTAAATAATTTTTTTTAATTAAAACGCTATGTTCTCCCATTTGATTAAATAAATCTAATTATTTAAAACAAATGTCATAAATCCCCCAACTTGCCTAAGATTAATTAATTTCGAATTAATTAGACTTAAGCTACCTCCTAATCTTCATTATCCATTTCTCTAGCTTTTAACTTTACCTTGGTCAAATAAACCCTTAGTTTATTAACCAAGTTGCACATGAAATTCATCTTTTAATTAATAATTAGCCTATTTTCCCTCACAAAGGCATATTCTTTGAGAATATTCTTTCAAACTTGATTTTCCCTCCAAAGGCTTTAAAAGCCTCTTACAAATGCCTTTAATGTCTCTTACAAAGGCATTCAATTCTCCTTACATGCCATCTTGTCTCTTACAAGGGAATTTACCTCTCTTACATCCTCACCAACATTCCCTTACACCCTCAAACATATTCATTCATTGATAAGTAGGAGGTATTTTCCACAACATGTCAAATTGTGATATTGCTATCAAGATTCAACCATGTAGTTTTATGAGTCAAAATCATTGACCCATGTTTCATGAGTAGTGGTTCGCAAGAACACATCTCTCATGATAATGAATGATCCACTTAAAACTCATTGCATCTAGGTGATGCTCATAGAGGTGAAGCACTAGGCCTTCCCACGAGATTGCCCATCCCAGTAGTACTCTAGCTCAAGCACACTTAACCAAAAAATTTTACTCAAGGTTAAGCCCACTTAGCTTGCAACCCCATTTGCAAGCTAAGTGGGCTTAACCTTGAGGAAAAATCTATGGTTAAGCGCACTTGAGCTGGAGTAGTATTTTTGCAAGCTAAGTGGGCTTAACCTTAAGGAAAACTCCATGGTTAAGCGTGCTTCAGCTAGAGTAGTACTGGGATGGGTGACCTCCTGAGAAGGCCCGGTGCTTCACCTCTATGAGAATCACCTAGATGCAATGAGTGCTAAGTGGATCATTCATTATGATTAGAGATGGGTTCTTGTGAACCACTACTCATGAAACATGGGTCAATGAGTTCAAGACTCATAAAACTACACGGTTGAATCTTGATAGCAATATCAAATATTCATTCAATTCTCTTACATTATCTTACATTCTCACCTACATTCCTTAACTCATCACTTCTTTCAAAATGTTCTCACACATATCCCCATGGCTTTCATTAGCCTTGTGACAAGTGTAACAAAGCTATTGGCTCCCCATTTTAGTCCCACATTGCCCAAATTTTCCCATTCTTCAACCCTTATTTCTTGTAAATAGAGGCTTCCTCTATTGAATATGGATCCATAATCTCATGCTTTATTACTCTACTCATTTCATCCATCAACTACATGCTTTTCATATCATTTTAGCTTGAATCTACTATCATTTTTCATCAAAATTATCATTTTTCATTAAAGATCTTGGGGCTTATCAACTTGGGATTGGGAAAGAGCCACTTTCCACATCAAAGTGACACCAATCCCCTTATGGGATGGAGGTTTGAGCTACTTAGATAGGTTTACATTTTTTCATTTTCCTGTCTTTCATGCCTTTGTTTCATGTTTTCATCTCTTAGTATGATCAAGAATCTCATAGGGAATGATTTTTTTTGCTTACTAATGTGACTAACCTTGTTTTTTTTGTCTATGGTTAGCTAGGTAAGGATAATAATTCACTTTTTGGAACTATAAGGAGGGAAAACTATAAAAAAAATTAACATTTTGGCATAGAATTCACGTTTTTTGTAGGTTCCAAAAAAATGACATTGTTTTTGCAATCAAAGCATCTCTTTTGCATATAGTGTCGCCTTTGCACGAGAATACAATGCCACTTTTGACAAACAACATTTCTATTGTGATAAGGAGTCACCTTTGATGAATTTCTTTGTTTTCATCTTTTCTTTATCATGTTGCCTTTGCTAGACTATCGCTTTTGACTTCTCAATTTCTGTGAATTTGTAGGTTTCTTTACTAGAGCATCAATTTTTCCATCTTAGTGTCACCTTTACACTCTGTGTCTAAAGTAGAACTTCGCCTCTACTATTCACCAGAGCATCACCTTTGTTGAAACAACATCACCTTTGTTGGTTTAGAGTCGCCTTTGCATATTTGAAGAAATAATTAACTTGGAAGATCAAAAGAATTTTTAAATGCTCATTATAATAGCTTATGGCATCTATTGCTAATTTTCACTTTCTGTTTTAGGACCAACTAGTTTTATTTTGGGCTTAAAATTAACAATTGCTTTGAATTTTTCAAATTTGGTTAAAATTGAACCTACAAACTCACTAGTCATTACTATGTTGGGCTAAAATTGAACAAAACAAACTCACACTTAGATTTAGTGCTTAAAATAAAGTCAAAATTGCTTTGAAGGATAAAATGAACAAGTGTTTTGAGTGATTGATCTTGTCTTTGATACACTTTAAGTGTGTATCCTCTCCCCTTGCGCTTCGTGCAATCTTGGGTTAAGAGAAACACTCAAAAATGTAGTTTATTGCTTTGAGTCACTTTTAAGAGAGGGCTTACTATGAGACACACCCCTCAATAGGAAACTCATAGACAAGTTCTTTCAAGCATGTTTATCGGTGAGCTATATCAAAGGGTGTGAAATCATGAGAAATTACCACCAATTTATGCCAATAACAGACTGGGCCTAATCCCATGCCTTAAGTGGAACAGGAACGGTTAAAGAGCCTTAAGTGGCCAGCAAGTGAGTGTTGGTTCTGGTGTTCACAATTTGTTGTCATTAAGAAATTTCATTTGTAGTGGACAACTTGTCCATCCAAAGAGTTATTTAAGGTGGTACATTGGAATTTACTTCCAAGAAGCTACTTGCCATGTCCGATTTTGGTTAAAGTGTATGGGTTAAGAGTTTCATTTTTAACATACCTCTACACTCTTTCCTTAATTGCATGTAAAATTATATCTTCTACTACGAATGGCATGAGGAAATCCCAATAAGAAGAACATGACATTGATCTAGGATTGCATTACTTGTGAGTCAGTTTTAACACCTTGCTTGGTACCAAAACAAGAAGACAAACATTTAAAAAATCATTGAAATTTCAAACCCTTTGGATTTTGATGTGAATACCTTTGAAAAGTGAAATATTACTACTTGTCCCTAAATATTCTATCTTTAGAGGCTTCTAATTTTTTTGAATTATATCTAAATTCACACCATTCCAAAGTCAACATAAGGAAACTATGGCCTTGGCTTCTTTATTTTCACATAATGAACCTTGTGGAATGAAAGGTTGCTTAGACATAGACATTTAGTTTGAAACTTAAGCAAGACAAGTGGATGTGGTAAAAATAAATTCATTAATCAAGATAAACTCACAATTGAACCCCACACATGTGCTTGTCTTCATGATCTCTTGCAAGACCAAAATCCTTAAGAGAAGATCCACATTCCACATTTTCAAACATAGGCATCATAGTTCAAGATCTATCTGAAAAAGAATCTTGAAGAACTACCAAAACTGATACATCTTGCTAAGAAATTTTTATACACGCCTTTTGAGGAATGAACCAAACTTACATATCCAATATGAGCCTACTATTTGAATCATTGATCTTTTCAGTTTGAGTTACTCATAGGGTAAAGTATGTTCTTCAATATCTTGGTCTTGTAAACAAAGTCATTTTAGGTTCATTTAGGATCAAAAAAAATACTTCATCCATCCCCAAAACATCTATCAAAATCCATCCCACAAACAACTTTTAGAGCTTTGGAAACATCAAATTTCTAGACTTGGGTAAATCCTTTAACCAAATCAAAACCACCTTGTTTAGTTAGGTGTGGGTGAATTCATCCTTTCTCACACATTTTGTTAAATAAGAATCCTTTGAACAAATTTATCCAAATATCACAAGTCCATCTTAGAATTTACAAGTTCATTAACCAAATCCAAGCATCAAAATAAAATCCTAAGTCTAGTATTGACCCAAAGTTCTTAAATTTCAAACACCCATATCATTCACCCCTTCATACCATCATCATTTGATCTTAAAACATCCTAGAATCTATTTTTATACTTAAATTTTAGATAAAACAAAGAATCCAAATTAATCACATATTTCTCCTAAGGTTGATCCCAATTTTATTGTCCAAACAAGATCACAACACAAGAAGAGCATGGAGAAAAATAAGGAAACATCAACCATGAGCGATTGAAGCCAAATTGAATCCGATCCAAGGGTATTTATCAACCCTCTACCTAATCCCCCTCAACTACCTCAAGATTCTCAAGATGAAGGTTACCAAATAGAGGATTTCATGAATAATTTCAAAGAGATGACCCATGATTAGTTACTAGAATTGATACAAGATCCGAACACCCACAAGATTTTCAATATCGTAATGAAGTTGAATCCCACCCAGTACATGTTGGATTTGGAAAAATAAGGGGCTAAATTCCCTTCCAATTTTAATGTGAGCACCATTATGAGCAACCTTCGGGCACCATTCCCCACACATCTTTCACACCATCTTTTCCAACCATAGCACAACCCATCTCCCAACCATCATCATCACCTACACCAAGTCAACCCATGACCACCAAAGGGAGCTCACTACTTTAAGCCCTTCAAGGGAATCCACTTGTTAACAATAAAAACTTGGAGGCCAACATGATCTTGGGTATTGCCAACACCATCCCACAAGAAAATCAAAGACCATATGTGCCACTTATTTTCCATAACAGGAAGATTTCATCCACTTTTTTTGCCACACCTACCTATGCCCTTGATACACAAGGTTACACTCCCAATATCTCACAAGGACAAATAGATCTATTCAGATAAGTGGGTACGTTTGATGCTTCATATTCACTCCTACATGGATATACATCACAAACATATCCACTAGATCCATTCATAATGCCATCACCTACCTTAATCCAAGGTTTAAAAAAAATCACTTCATCAAGTACCTTTCCTCAAAATCAAACCAATAAAACCAACTCATAAAACACAAATCAAGTCAATTCATTCATTATAAATCCAAATACACCACTACTATTGCAACACCAAGTGGCCTCATCCCAAACATTGATCACACCATCAACAACATCCCAAGCATCCCAAAGTCAAATCTCTCAAAGGTTAGGCACGCCAAATCCAATTCCCAATCCACTATCTATCACCCAACCCATTTTCATCATACAACAACCACCCTAACAACCCATCAACATATCACAAAAAAAATTGCCACCCCCACCTCAAAATCCTAATGTAGCAAATGAATATAGCATCATGTTGCAAGCATCACAACAAGCTTACCAAAATGCATTGCAAAAATTACAATAACAACAAGTGCAAGCACAAGCACAATCACAAGCGTAATCCTTGCTACAATAAAAATACAAGCACAACAAGTGCAAGTTCAAGCCTTGCAACAACAACAAGCATGACAAGCGGCATAGAAAGCACAACAAAAAACACAAGCACAAGCACAAGCACAAGCGTAAGCCTTGCTACAATAAAAATACAAGCACAACAAGTGCAAGCTCAAGCCTTGCAACAATAACAAGAATGACAAGCGGAATAGAAAACACAACAAAAAACACAAGCACAAGCACAATACTAGGCACAAAAAAAATTGCAAGTCTTACAACAACAAGCGTTGATAGTGCAACAACAAAAAATAGCACAACAACAAGAACAACAACAAGCATTATTAGCACAACAACAAGAATCCCAACAAAAAGCGTTATTGGCACAACAACAACAATAGGCATACCAACAAGAGTTACTTGTGCAATAATAGAATCTTCAAAAAACCTACAAAAAAGCACAACCAAATTCCTTGAACCTTATGATGCAAGGAACATACACCACCCCATCATTCACACAACAAACCAACCTCCCACACACGTCACATAACACATTAAACTCATCAAACATACCACTCCAAAACACATATGTTCCACCACCCAATCCACAAGATGATCTTTCCACACAAGTCAAATTCACCTCAGAGCAAATACAAGACATTCAATTGAAAAAGATGAAAAAATCATATGTCCAATGGGATTTGTGCTCCTATCCATTTGATAGGAACATTACCATGGTCCTATTCCCACTAGGATTTGAAATACCAAAATTCGATAAATACAAAGGAAAATGAAATCCTAAGGACCATATTAGATAATCTCATGTACATTGCATAGAAGTGGCATATGATGACTCTTATCTAATGTGACTCTTTCTCTAAAGCTTGGTTGGTCCCACAATTGAATGGTTCACCCATTTACCTCTTGGAATTAAAAATTTGCAAGACATCATAAACTTATTTATAGAAAAATTATCATTTAATCTAGATATGGATGTGATCTTGGAGGATCTATCTACCCTAAAAAAAGATAGGGGAGAATCATTTACAACCTTCTTACAATGATGGGGGTCTAGAGCCAACAAAAGCAAATGGTTTGTGCCAAAGGAGAAACAAATAGGAACCATCATTTCCAACCTCGAGGGAGATTTGTCCTTCCAAATAAAAATACAATGTATCACAATGTATGATCAATTAATCCCTAAATCTCTCAGCATTAAGAGAGCCCTCATAGCACAAGGGAACACACCCACATATAGGGATAATCGACCATCAACGAGCTATAACGAAAAACCTCGCACTTGGGAAAAAAAAACATTACCAACAATGATGTTGTTGATGTAGAAGTTGTTATTAGTGCTCCATAACAAAACACACACCAACTAACGTACCCACAATTAAACACACAACAATGACAAATGAACTATCAAAAAAATACACCACAAACAAACACATGGGAAACAAAAAACAATCAAGCGTTCAACAATCTAAATGCTCAAAGAGGACCGCTCCCAAGGAATAATTTCTCATAGAAACACAAATATACCCCATTGGGGGAACCTATCGTATCTATCATGAAAAAGATAGTGCAAGAAAATCTCATCACGCTTCATGTGTATGAAAATTACCAAGAACCTCCAGTTAAAACACCATGGTATAACAAGAAGCACCTTTGTGATTATCACAAAATCAAGGGACAAATGACAACTAGATGCATGAAATTGAAGAACCTCATCCAAGACCTCATTGAAAGCAAGGATATAACTATTGAAGCACAAGTAGGGAACCAAGATTTACAAATATACATAAATCTAATGCTTGATCATAACAAGGGAAAATACAAGGGTGAGGGAGAAAACTACACAAATGTCTACCATGTCTACGACCATGTGGTAGCATCCTTAGATGAGTTTATAATAGTCATCAACATCAAGGGGCCTAATGAAAAGTATGAATTCACCACACATAGAGGCACAATAACCATCCAAGGACCATCACCGCCACCTAGAGGATAATATACTATTAAAAAATCAAATCCTAATGACTACAATGTCCTAGACTAGCTTAAGAAATCCCCTGCTCAAATCTCCATCTTCGAGTTGCTAAAAATATCACCTACACATAGGGATATTCTAGAGAAATCTTTATCCTTGTCCACCATGCCTAATGACATTGATGCAAATAAATTTCAAGCTATGATCGAGCATATCACTACACCCCACCTTCTCACATTTTTTGAACATGACCTCCCCACGTAACCATCCCACAATCACATGCTACATCTTGAGGTCTTAGTTCACAAGAACAAGGTTAAAAGAGTCTTGGTGGATGGAGGTGTCGGTCTTAATATTTTTACCTTATAGCTAATCAAGAATCTAGGGTTCTCTGTAGACGTTATTGAAAAAGGAAAAGGTATCACTATCAGGGCTTGTGATGATCAAGAAAGGGTGTCACAAGGTACCGTCCAACTTCCTATTCAAGTGGGACCAGCCATCATGGAAACCGCATGCCAAGTCCTTGACCTTGAGCTTCCAAATAACATCCTCCTAGGGTGTCCATGGATTCATGGGATGCAAGTTGTCACATTTAATTATCATTAATGTGTCAAGTTCCCTTAGCAAGATAAGGAAGTAACGATCCATGGTGACTCTAAACCATTTTACTGCTACAAGAACTTGGAAGCCAAATACTAAAAAATCCCAAAAGTTCCCAAGAATAATGAAGTACCCACAACTTCCTTTGTTGATCCATCCACCCTGGCCTCCACATCTGAGAAAAAGACACCCTCCATCCAGATTATCTTGAACATCAAAGTTGTAATCCAAGATGATGGTTGTGGAGAATATAAATTGAAGAAGAATGAATTTGTGTTAGGAGAGTTACCTCAATCTCCTAAATCTCATGGAAATCGACAACCAATTGACACAACATCTCATACCTTCAAAGTAGAATATACCACTTTTAAAAAGTGGGGAGACTCAAGCAAAGAGGTTGTGGACAAAAAGGATGTAACAGTATTGCTATACCAAGATAATAGACCCATGCCCATTCTTCCAATGGAGGACAAAAAAAATGGTCTACAATCTATGTTTGGTTGGGGCTATAACAAAAATGAAAAACTAGGGCAAAATGACAATGGCTTATTAGAACCCCTCATTCTTGAGAAACGTTTAAAGAATCTTGGCCTTGGTTGTACCAAAAGTAAGGTGACCATTCTTGGCAAGTGTACTCATATTAAAATAGTCAAGGCTTCCCCTTAGTTACTAGTGTCCATTAGTCTCCCCCTCGATAACTATACCTTTGATATAACTGACCTATTCGATAAGGATTCCAATTTTTTCATGATAACCACCACGTCGTTTGAGCCAAATCCTCTCAACACTGAGCTACAACTTATATATCCCCAAATCATAAACTAGGACCAATGAGGATCACCAATCTTAGATTCATTAGAAAATGATGAAGCTCTTTCTGAATTTATGGGACTAAGGGATAGCATACCATATGGATATCACAAATTAGGATTCAACATTAAGTTAGATACACATGCATACTATGGGAAAGTGATTAAATATATTAGTCGCAAAATTGAAAATATGAGAATAATGTCTCGATCCTTGAGTGAAAACCACCTTTTGGCACTTTTAGATCATAAAAATAAAGGACGTATACAATGGTGAAAACCTACTTGAGGCACCAAAGGATGAGGGATTCAATCTTCCCCTTAGTTCTATCCATCAGGAAATATTAGCAGTCCTTGCATAAAATTGTGATCCGATCAATGTGGGGACCGAAGAGGCACCTTAGATAACCTTTTATGCAAAATCACTTTTGGCTGAGGAACAAGTAAACTTAGTAGCATTCTTAAAAGAAAGAAAGGGAAATTTTGCATGGACGTATGTAGACATACTTGGCCTAGATCCTGAAGTGTTCATTCATCACCTTATAGTATATCCTGAGGCAAAACCAGTATGACAAAAGCCAAGAAAGATGCATCCCCAGATTGCATTACTTGTCAAACTAGAATTGCAGAAGCTCCTCAATGTAGGATTTATCTGACTCATCATTTATCTAGAATGGGTGTCCAATCTTGTACCGATTTTCAAGCCTACTAGGGGCATTAGAATCTGCACTGATTTTAGAGATTTGAATAAGGCATGCCCCAAGGATGATTTCCCCTACCAAAAATTGACATGATCATGGATCTCACTGCAAGATGTGAAATGTTACCCCTCATGGATGGATTTTTAAGGCTATAACCAAATTATGATCACCAAGGAGGATCAACATAAGATAGAATTCAAATTTCCATGGGGCACTTATTATTGGAACATGATGCCATTTGGGATAAATTAAAGAATGTGAGAGCCACCTATCAGACAACTATGACCTTGATATTCCAGGACATGATCCACAAGACTATAGAGGACTATGTGGATGAAATTTTACCTAAATCAAGGAAACAACAAAACCACATAATGAACTTGGGACCAATTTTTGATAAGATTGAGGAGTACAAGGTGTGGCTAAACCCAATGAAATGTGTCTTTGGTGTAACTTCAAGAAATATCTTGGGCTACATTGTGTCATTGAGAGAAATTGATATTGATCCAACAAAGGTAAAGATAATTTTAGATATGGAGGTACCAAATACATTGAAATAGTTGCAGAGTCTACAAGGATGACTACAATCCATTTGAAGATTCATAGCATAGCTAGCAGATAAGACCATCCCCTATTCTCCTCTACTCCACAAGGGGATAGTATACAAATGAGATGAGAAGTGCAACAAGGAATTCAACCAGATCAAGGAATATCTAACACCACCTGCCCGCATGCCACTGATCCCAAAAAAACCTTTGATATTATACATGTTAGCTACATCAACAACACTTGGCACTCTTCTTGCCCAACATGGTGAAACAAGAAAAGAAAGGGTTATCAACTATATCAGTAGAACTTTAGTGGGACATGAGATAAAATCACATTCATAGAGAAGGCTTGCCTCACAGTCATGTTTTCCTCACAAAATTTTAGGCACTACACGCTTGCCCATTAGGTAAAACTCATCACTAAGACAGATCCACAAAAATATCCATTAGCTAAGGAAACTCTCACAAGATGGATGGCTAAGTGGGTCATGATCTTGAAAGAATTTGAAATACAATATGTAGAGTGAAAATCCATCAAAGGATAAGTAATTACAGATCAATTGGCTAAAGCACCCATATATGCGGAGAATCCATTGGTATCAATTTTTTTTGATGAGTCAGTCTTCCTCCTAAATGTAGCAGATCATTAGAAATTATATTTTGATAGTTCCTTCACACAACATGGATCAAGATCAGGTGTACTTTTCATCACCCTGCAAGGGGATTTCATTCCCAAATCCTATTAGTTGTCCTTCCCATGTACCAATGATATTGTAGAGTATGAGGCTCTTATCATAGGACTCAGAATAGTGGTACAGTGGAACATCATGGCACTAAAAGTCTTTGGATATTCACAGCTGATCATTAATCAAGTCAATGATGAATATCAAACCAAAGACAACAAGCTTACTCCCCATAAGAAGCTGACAAAGGATCTCAAGGAATTATTCATTGATATCACCTTCGAGCAGATACCTTGAGTGAAAAACAAAGTTGCAAATGTTATGGCGACAATTGGATCCTTGCTAGATATCCCAAAGAATACTCATAAATTTGAGTTCCTTGTAGAGAATTTTCTCATCCTAGCTTTTGAGGTATGAAAATTAGAGTTTTTGTGTGAAATCATTGGTCCTAGTGATCCTTGGTATCATGAAATATTCACCTATCTAAAAAGATGAATCCTCCCCAATGACATCACCTCAAATCTAAAGAAAACCTTTGTTAAAAATTCATCTCGCTTCGTTATCCTAGGAGAAACCCTTTACTGTAGAAGTATCAAGGGGATCTTATTACAATGTCTTAACCTTGAAGAAGCCTTGACTACCTTAATAGAGGTACACGAAGGTATTTTTGGATCACAATCGAGTGGTATGACCTTGGTCAAGAAATAGTTGAGGATGAGGTACTATTGGCCCACCATGGAGAAATAAGCTCACGAGTATGTGAATAATTTTTTGCAGTGTCAGTAGGATGGGGACCTTATCCACTCACCATTTAAATAACTTCAACCCATTATTACACCTTGGCATTTTTCATAGTGGGGACTTGATCTCATAGGGAAGATCACACTTACCTCATCCAACAACCACAAATTTATTATTACTGTCAGGGAGTACTTTACAAAGTGAGTTGAGGTCATTACTATGACCTATATCATAGGGAAATAGATCTCCAAATTCATCCTAAACTACCTCATCTACTGTTACAGTGTTTCACAAGCCCTTATCTTAGATAATGGGACACCTTTCAAGAATAAATATGTTCATTATTTGTGCCAAAGATTTAATATCCAACATCGGTTCTCCATCCCTTATTACCCCTAAGGTAATGGCCAAGCTGAGGCTACAAATAAAACCATCTTGAAAATCCTTAATAAGACAGTCAATGAAGCTGGTCGTGATTGGCTCTTACAGCTAAACCTTGCCTTATGGGTTTACAAAACTAGTATTCGCACACCTACAAGTGCAACACCCTATTCCCTTATATATGGCTCAGAAGCTATCCTACCTATTGAGTTCAATCTCACATCCATCAAAATATCCTTGCACAATCTTATCATTGATGAAGAATATAGGGTGTCATAGTTAAATGAGTTACCTAGATGAATGTCACCTAGATGCTTTCAATTTTTTACAGGTTTATCAGAACCATCTCAAGAGGAGCTATAACAAGAAGATCAAAAGTTGATCCTTCGAGGTTGGGGAGTTCGTACTGAAGGAGAGTCAAAAGAAAATGCCTAATCCAAACAACAAAGGTAAGTTTGAACCCAATTGGTTGGGACCCTTCATTAGATCACAACAAATTACAAATCAAGAGCATATCAATTGTCGACACCTGAAGGTGAAACCTTGTAGGAGCCTATCAATAACTCTCATCTCAAAAAAATTTATGCCTAGGCTTGCAAGGTATAAATCCAAAAACATAAAAAATCAAATAATAACAAAATACAAAAAAAAAGGATTGAAAACAATAAAGAAAAAAAATCATCCTCTAGTGAAAACCACTTTGGTGGCGCTTTGGGCAAGTACCTTAGTGAAAACCTGGCAATCAGGCACCTTGAGTAAATAAGCACTTTCCATCCACCATAAATTTATTGTATTTTTCATGCATCACTTTCCATCGCACTCATCCTTCATTCCATTATTCTTTCCATCAGTTTTCTACATTCGTATCATAGATAGCTACTGTGAGTATCGTGTTCCCTTGTAGTAATACTTGGCACATTCCTAAGGTCAGTTTGTCCTACCTGTATCAAGGTAGTCTGTCGCATCACGCTAGGGGAATTTTTCTATCCTTACATCGAATCAGATTCATATATATCCTTAATGTCTTTCATAACATTAGAAAATGCAAAAACATTCACAAAACCAAAAATACAAAACCAAAAATCCAAAAACATCCGAAAAATGTCAAAATCAGAAAATAGGTCAAAAAATAGAAAAAGTCAAAAACATAGTCACCATGTCAAACTACGAGGTCTTTGTGTGTATAACGTAGGCAATTCTAATATTTGATCAGACTTTGAGGCCCCTAGGATAGGTCCTTTAGGTGTATGTCATAATAAACTGGCAATACATCAATGTTCATAATTCATCTATAAACAGGTCGGTGTTAGTCAAACTACGTGGTCTCTAGGTGTATAAAATAGCCAAGGATAATATTTTATCAACCCCTAAGGCCACTAGGATAGGTCCTTTAGGTCAAGTTCTTGGTCAAAATCTCTGAAAACACAAAAATATTTGTAAAACATCTCAAAAAAACCCAAAATAGCCTCAAAACATTACAAAACACCAAAAACATTGAAATATTCAAAAAAGTCCAAAACCACCCGTCTCATTTAACTTTCACTCACAATAAAGATCCACTCACAATAAATTGATCGTCATCTTCAAACTTCGGTAAAAAAATGAAAACAAGTATGGAAAATTTGTTAAGTATAAACCTAAGCGTAAAGGTCTCAAGTCTAGGTGAATAGGTAAACAAGATTGGTAAACTCTTGATATCAATAGCCCATTATCCTATTATTTTCAGAATCTTCTGGTAATCATGTCCTAGGATGCATCTTTCCTACAATGGGCATCAACATTAGACATCGCCGTAGTTTTAGTCTTGGCTAGAGGTATGATGAACATTAGCTTGTTTATTTTGTTTGATATTTAATATGATTTATCTTATTGCACTCATTTCAATGACCTCCCGATGATGTCTACCAAAATGATTTAGAGAGAAAGTAATGAGGCATTGATCATTATTTTTTTTTTTCTATGCTTGTTGGATGTTCTTGTAATATAACCTCAACAAATACTTGCTTCATTAGGTATGTGTGGAGGGTGTTTTGGATAGCTTGCTGACTATTACATTGGGAGGTTATGCCTTTCTGTGTCTTGGTCTGAGATGTTTGAAGCATCTAAAGTACATCCTAGCAATTTTTTCGTATGTTAGGTGTGAACAAGGATACTCCTATCCATTTATTGAGTAAAATTTCATCACACTAGATACCATTTCATCCTGGTTGTCTATACCTTGATGCACCATATGTACGTTATTTATCAAACATAAGGAAATTTGTTCCCTTCATGTCACAATCCCTCTATAAGCAAATCATCATCACTCATCACCATATCTAATAAAGTATCGACTATTCATAGACTTGTTGGACTTCTACATCTTCTCTAAATCAAGGGTTGATCCCTCTCATTCTTCTATCTTCTATTTTCACTAACACGTCGTATCATGACATTCACCAAAAATGGCAATACATCCATCCTACATCCACAAAAATTTTAGCATATACACATCTTGCATAATCATAGTGTATCATCATAATAGGAAACATCATCCATTCATTACATTGTCATTTAAGTTGTTTAGGATAATATAGGTTTGTTATTCTAAGCATCTTATTCCATCTCATTTGCATTGCATCATCATTTGAGTTGTTTAGGATAATATAGATTTGTTATTCTAAGCATCTTAATCCATCTCATTTGCATCACATCATCATTCTTATTTAAGTTGTTTAGGATAATATAGATTTCTTATTCTAAGAATCTTAATCCATCTATTGCATCATCATTATCATTTAAGTTGTTTTAGAATAATATAGATTTGTTATTCTAAGCATCTTATTACATAACCATTCATCACATTCATATCATAAACATATCACCAAAATAAATGCATTCATACCTACATCTTGCACCATCATATATCACATAGAAAAGATATTAAAAAAGAAAGTAAAACCATGCATCACATTTGCATCCATGTCATGCATCCATAACATTACATACATTGTATCATGAATCATAAACATCATAGCATAATCATAAATAACAAATATATTCATCCATAGCACATCATATGCATCCATACATCCATAAAGCATGAAATAATGAGACACCACATCATACAATGTCGCATCAGAGCAATCTCATTTATATATCAAAACTCATACAATGAAAGTGTATACATCAGATAATTAGGCTGTACATCCAAAAAGTGTCTATAATTGGAGCCAACTATCCATGACATTGGTGATCACCCTAGTGAGAACCCGATTGATGGTGACTGACTAACAGAGCACCCTAGGACCCACTCAGTACCACTCTGCTCATTTGTAAAAAAATGGGTTGGCAACGATGTTGTGATCACTCCTTATAATAACACATCTTGTAGTAGGCAACCTCCTACATCACTCTCCTATACATCTATGTCAGTACCATAGCCCCCACCTGTCCATGGGCCTATTGTGCCACAACCTCTAATTGCTCTTGATTCCCTATCTCCTAGGCCAATCCAAGATTGGCATCTTTCCGCAACTGTCGCTCATGATCTATCTCTCCCTTGGTTGATTATAGCTCCTGTCTAGCCCGATCCCTCTCTTGAGTGACCACCTATAACTAAGTTACTTCTTGTTGGAGCTGAGTTCTCAACTATTGTACCTATGCTTTCAATGTTGCAATCTAAGAATCTCGTTGATCGAAACCCTGCAATGGATACTAGGGTGGTCTCTAATCCACTGGTTGAACCAAGGGGACCTCCTAGTTCTATCTCGGCTCCCGATCTTGTCTCTAATCATTCCCATCCAATCCATCCTGCCTACCCAGAGGTGGTTGCTACTACTGACCAAAATGAGGACCCCTTTGTTGTCCTCTCCTTATAGCTAGTACAATGACTAGATCTATGAGCCGTACCAGGGTGCGAGTCTACCAATATGCATCATAGGCCACTATTGTGCCCACATCCTAGGGTCCATCAAAATATACCCATGGTTGTGCTACCAATTGCCTATACTCATCCACAATAACCTATGGGGATCTGCTAACCCCAAATGATCTCTTGGGATGTCCTCACAAACACAACCTTATACCCATCCTATGGTGCATCCTGCACCTCTCCTAACTGATGAGCTACCCGGTCAAGTAGGTATTGCTCTATGATCCTATTCTTACACCCTTATATATATCTAGTCTGCCTCACGTAAAATAATTGTTCATCTTCATCAATCCATCATCGGGCATGAATCCAAGTCCTCCATCAAAACACAGTCATCTTGTCGATCATCCACCTTGAGTGCAGGATACCTATGATACCTATGTACTGAAGCATAGTCATCGCCCTGTATCTATGTACTACAAGATCATCATGGTCTATGTCCACAAGTGTAATAATTAGCCACAATACTACTATGTGCTCATAGGCCCAAATATGGAGTAAAGTAACCCTAACACCTATGCACAGTGTGCACCACAATACAATACCTGGTGCATATCATGATACAAAGATGCTAGAACAACTGGGCCCCAAGCGTAGACTATCATCTCCTCCATCATCCATGACAAAACTATTCCCCATCCTATACTACATCCTCTCGATCATTTATCTGGTACCAGGACCCTTGAAATCAGCGCACCCATGAATAATGTAAAATTTGGGGAATTCCCTCATAGCGATGCAAGTCAATCTGGTTGTTGTCAACCTCATACTCGTCCACCCCAAGCACCTGAAAGATGGAATTACCCCTGGCATCTGGGTCATACACAATCCTCTCACCATGGATGGGGATCCATAGGATTCGCCATACATCCTCGAGAGTCATGGTAGCCTCTCTAATAGGTAAATGAAATAATGAAGTTTCACTTCACCATTGCTCAACCAAAGATGTCATCATCGCCAGGTGCATGCAAATCACTAGCATACATATGACGTACCTAAAACCAATGGCTCCCAGGAAATACATCGGATCATCCATCAATTCTCTCACCCGATGAAAAATATGGCATCAATGCTCCTTCAAATGGAGCGGGTGAAGAACCTTCTACACTCATAAAGCACACCACATCAAAATTTTCAAAAATGATGAAAAACCCTAATTCTACACCCTAACATAGCAAAGGGAAGTCAGTATTTTCAAAGGCAATGCTCTGGTTTTTGTTAATAGTGACACTAAAATCAATGGTGATGTCATTTCTCAAAGGTGGGTCAAAATTTAAGGGCAGCCCCAAACCCAAATTGACCCGCACAACGCTCTACCACAAAGGTGAGTTAGCTTCTAAGGGTGACACTATACCTATTCTAGTCTATGCGATGCAATTTTCCAAAGGTAATTCAACATTTTATGAGTGACGCTTGACCCAAATCAAGCCTTACAATACTATCCCGCAAGGGCGGAACTCCAGCGTCAATAGCGACACCAACTAGAGCAAGCATAATGTAGTACACCATTGCTTTTGCTTGACACATTCAAACCCTAAAAAATGTGTAAAAAACATGAAAAATGAGGAAATTTTTGATTTGCGTATCAATGGTCCTGCATATGGAGGCCTTTGGTACTCAAAAACGCTATCCATGCGGTGTCTGGGAAGCACATAATCACTCATAATGTCAAAGCCTCAAAGAAAAATTGCAAGAATTCTATAAAGACAAGTGCACAAATGAATTGAAAATGACCTATCCTCTCCTATTTAAGCTTGAAAATTAGGATTTTTGAGGGAGGAAACTAGGGTTTTGGGCTCTTTTATCCGTTCTTCATGCCATGAATCCTATTTTGACTATTTTTTTAGCATCTTGAGCCTAATTTCACATCCTATGGCCTATTTTTGCAGCTGAACCTTTGTTGAATCTTTGTCACGAGCTCGACCAAAAATTGAAAATTTTGCCCAATCTCTTGAGGGGGTAGTGTAGCAGCATAATTCCTTCCGCTAGGGCATTAGTGGGGCATCCAAAATTTTATAATTTTTTGATTTTTTATCAGTCTCTAAACCAACGTAATAGGAACCTCACTTCAAAGAGGGGTAAAATAAATACACTTAAATAGTCCTGATCGATATTACGCATCTGAATCTAACGACTAACATCATTTCTTCCTAAATCACTTCTGTTGTAACCATTTAATTAAATAATATTTATTATTTATTTAAATTCATCAAATTCTACTATTAATCAAATAACTAACTTTATTAGATTAATTCATCCTCTTCTTACTAATTCTCATCTCACTTAATTAAATAAATCAAATTATTTAATTAAAACCTCTATATCCTCCCATTTGATTAAATAAATCTAATTATTTAAAATTTAAAACAAATGTCATAAATCCCCCAACTTGCCTAAGATTGATTAATTCTGAATTAATTAAACTTAAGCTACCTCCTAATCTTCATTATCCATTTCTCTAGCTTTTAACTTCACCTTGGTCAAATAAACCCCTGGTTTATTAACCAAGTTACACATGAAAAGTTTATTTCTTTTAATTACTAATTAGCCTATTTTCGCTCACAAAGGTATATTCTTTGAGAATATTCCCTCAAACTTGACTTTCCCTCGAAAAGCTTTAAAAGCCTCTTACAAAAAATTTTAATGCCTCTTACAAAGGCATTCAATTCTCTTTACATGCCATCTTGTCTCTTACAAGGGCAATTACCTCTCTTACATCCTCATCAACATTCCCTTACACCCTCAACCATATTCATTCAATTCTCTTACATTCTCTTACATTATCACCTGCATGCCTTAACTCATCACTTCTTTCAAAATGTGCTCACGCATATTCTCATGGCTTTCATTAGATTTGTGACAAGTGTCACAAATCTATTGGTTCCCATTTTAGTCCCACATTGCATAAATTTTCCCATTATTTAACCCTTCTTTCCTATAAATAGAGGCTTCCTCTATTGAATATGGATCCACAATCTCATGCATTGTTACTCTACTTATTTCATCCATCAACTACATTCTTTTCATATCATTTTAGCTTGAATCTACTATCATTTTACATCAAAATCATCATTGTTCATCAAAAATCTCGGAGCTTATCAACTTAGGATTGGAAAAGGGCCACTTTCACATCAAAGTGACACCAATCCCCTTATGAGATGGAGGTTTGAGCTACTTAGATAGGTTTACATGTTTTCATTTTCTTGTCTTTCATGTCTTTGTTTCATGTTTTCATCTCTTAGTATGATCAAGAATCTTATAGGGAATGATGTTTTTTTCTTACTAATGTGACTAACCTTGTTTGTTTTGTCTATAATCAGCTAGGTAAGGATAATCATTCATAGCAAGTAAATATGATGATAAATATTTATCAAAACTTTAATATGCTTAATAGGAGAATGAAATACTAAAATACGTATTATGATGTTATTTATTTTGAAGGAATGATTATGTTTTATATTGATGGAAAATCCAATGAATGAATGTATTGCAATATGATTACTTTAATGCTTGGATGATGCAAATTATTAATGATACTATTGGATTTTATGTGAGCGTCTAACTACCTATGTGATGTACTAATTTGAATTTAGGAATAGGTTCAAACCTTCGAAAGAGAGGGGGAGTATCACTCAAGAGAGGAGAGTGGTCCAATAACCCTTAATTCAGCCTAACTGAGCATTCACACACTCACATGCTAGATTGGTTTAGAAGAGTCAAGTCAGACAAGATTTGGTAAGTAAACCCTTAGTTGAAGTATGAGATAAATTGAAGAGATTGTGTGGTCGTCTTTGATTGATTTTGGTTTTGGTATTAATTCTTTGGGTTCTTGATTGTTCTTGACTAGGATTATGTGATTAAGTCTTTGTGTCTTGGGAAAGTCCTTCATATATTTATATTTTGTCGATAAGTACAACATGAAATGAGTATATGTATAAATGTATGAGCAATAACTCATGCATGTGATTACATGTTATGCATGAGGATATCAATTATACGTTATGACATATATACGTACATATTTCGTGTATGTACTTATCAATGAAGAATATATTTATATATGTGTTTAGACATGAATATTAAAATAATGTTATATATATGTATATACATATAAATTAATATATATGTATATAATTGCATGAATGTAAATGTATATGCATGTCTTAATATACATATATGTATATATGCATTTATATAACTATTTTATTATATTTTTATTTATATATTTTATTGGTAAGTAATGCATTTAATGTTCATATGAATATAATTATAAATATATTAATATACATACCATATATATAATTTATATTGTTTGATTGAAATACATATTAGAAGAGTTTTATGTAGCGCTCATTATATGAAGAGTGATTGAGAGTAAGAAGAGGCATGATTAAAGCCATACTTTATATATTGAAAGTGCTTTATAGTAAAACCTTAGCACGTGCTATATACATGATACACTTAAAGAGATAAAGAGGTATATATGTTGCACATATATGTATAGAGGAAGTTGACTTCAGTTTAAAATGCAGAAGTATAAGTATTTGAATACAAGATAAATGATAAGTGTAAATTCAGTGCTAAGGAAACAATAAAATAGTAAAAGCATTTTGTAATGAATGAGGACATAGGAAACACATGGCGTAGCTTATAAAGGAATACCACCAGCGCATAAAATATGTAAGACTAAGTTAAAAAAAAGGAAGAAACGTGTATGAGTTAATGTGCAGTTGTGTAAACATTTGAAGGGATGTGTAAATTGTTTTAATTTCCTTTTGAATCAGTCAAAGTCTGCGCTCTAAACTTGGAAGCCAATGTTTGAAGGTGGCTCCATATCAACAAGTATTTGGAATGCTTTAGAGCTCTTCAAAATACGCATAAGCCTACAAATAGAATAGAGACTCAGTCAAGTGTAAAATTGGTAGCATTTTGTAAAGGAAATCAAATTATGAAATCTGTTATGAGATTGTTGTCACATATATCAAGTCAATTCGATCATTTAAATAGTGAGGACTATGATGTGTTGTAAACTTGTGAGTTAGTTTGGTGAGTTGATGCATGAGGATAGAAAGGTAGCACAAATATTAACTTGTTTGTAGCCTTTGGTTGCTCACAAATTTGTATAAATAGAGGTGCTCATTATACCAATTGCATCACTTGTCATTATGATTTCTTTTTGTTATTTTACTACAAATTTGGTGCAAAGAGAGTTGAGAGGTTGAGAGTGTTTTTTGTTTTTTTACATTGGTTTGTTGAGAGATCTAGAGAGAAGATAGTAGAGGATTTTGGGTTGTTCATAGTGGAAGTTGTGAGTGATCTTGAGCCATTAAGCTAGAAGGGAAGACTATTCAGTTGGAGCTTTATAAAGGCGTGTTCATTTCTACTCCCTTGTTATTATGTCAATAAGATAGTTTGTTTGTGTTTCCATATTTAGAAAGATTATCTTTATGTATGTTATGATGCTTGGAAGTGATTGCATGTCCCTTGTTGGTTACTTGCATTAGTGAAACCTTTCTTGGGTTTATACTTATTTAGATATTATACTATTTTGGATTTATATGATTATATACTACTTAGACTATGTGTAGTCAGCCTATACTATATGTATGTAGAATTAAATATGAAACATGGAATATATTGATGTCTTGAGATGACTTGATTTTGTTAGTTTATTATGCTAGGTAAACCTTTATGAATAGTGGGGTTAGCAATAATAAGGTAATAATGGAATGATAGACATATCACCATTGATAGGAAGTGACATCATGCAAACCATATTGATAATCTATACTTGTTTGATCACTTGATTGTTACTTTACTTCGATTGAAACCCTAGGTTGAAAATAACCTATTTGGTCAGGTTGTTTACTTGATTATTGATTTAAGCACATAGGTTGGGATTAATGTAAATAATCAAATTGATCATTTGATTGTTGACTTTATCTTTGATTGAATTCATTTATTGTTGAAGATTATACTTTTGATTGAGATCATTAATTGATGAGATTATACTTTTTATTAAAGTCATTTATTTTTGAATTTTATGCTTTTGATTGAGGTTATTTATTGATAATATTATACTTTTGATACGAGTCATTGATTTTTGAGATTACACTCTTGAAAGGAGACTTTTATTGTTGATAATGTACTAGTGAAATAGAGTCATTTAACGTTATAATGTTGTGTTCATCTTATGTCAATACTATATGTACATAGCATAAGATAGAGTTGCTTTGGGATAGTTGTAGCAATTTCATTTAGATATGAGTTAATGGGAAGGTTATTCCTAGGCTTAGGATAATCCACAAGAAAGGGGATAGTATTCAAATAGAACACTAATGGTCAATATGAATCAAACAATTAAATGTGGTGATATATAAGACCTCACTTGAAGTTATTGGGTGATGAATATTTGGCCAAAGTAGTGTAGGTAGCCACTATCTACATCGTTAATTCACTGTGTGATCCAATATAAATTCTAGGTTGGGGTAATCATATATGAGATAGTAGACATTATGGTAGATCTAGATTTGTAGGACACATCACTATGCTTAGAGAAGGTTATTTGAAGGATGAGGTTACCAAACCAATCTCTTCATCGAATGTTAGGGTCATCTACTAGTTTGCTAGATGTGTGGGGGACCACAGTTAGTCCATGGTTGTTAGAAAAGAACTTAAATGATGCTTCTCCTCATGCAGTTGGTGGCCAAGATTTGGGACAACATTTTGGATCATTGGTATTTTTGATTCAAGAATTGAAGATGTACATGCTAGTATTGGGGACAAATAGAAGGTATGCACCAAAATGGGGACATTTATAATGTATGCACGAATGTTGGGACATCTATATTAGTTTGCATTTCTAGTTCATGTCATCTTGTTGAAGCTACATAGATAATCATGTATCCATCTATGTGGAAATTATAAACACAAAATATTATCTTGAATTTATTTATGTAAAGTTAAATCATACTTATACTATTGGAATGATTCTTTGATTATGCAATGGAAAGTTTGGATAAAGTTATATTTTAAATAATGTATTTATTATTGAATATGAAAGAAAAAATTTAAGGCTTGTAATGCTAGTAGCATAACTATCCATTTATGGGTAAAACCTGGTAAAATTACTAGGTAGAACAACGGGCATTTTACACCACTAGGGTATAGACCCTAGGGGGTCTATTTTTTCATCCCAACCAAGGAAATTGACCAAAAACTCTCTTTAAAACCCTATTTAAGGATCCATCCTAATTTCAAATTTAGATAGGGATTTCTAAACCCTAACCCCACTTACACCTCATAACACAATTAATACCCTCACAAACCAAATAAATAGATTAGCCTCTTAATATCAACCCTCACAGCATTAGTCTACCAACATATTAACTATTTATTTCCAAGCCCCCCAAAAAAAAATTTGAATACATAACCACAAGAATATGTCTTTCAATTTTCTCTCAATGGTTTTCCCTTCTCGTACTAGAACGCTTACTTTCCTACACATTACCAATGCAATAATAAGCAACAATTGTATATCACATTTATTTGCTTGTTGAATATTCTAAGATTTAACTATACAACAATTCCATTTGAAATTTCAATTTTTATTCCATAATTTATGAATTCCTAACACCTTCATGGTGGTGACAATAAAATAAAATATCAAAATGAAATACAAAATATTTCCACACAATCACACTATTTATCATCTACAATACATCTTACCATCTATTTAGGAAAACATAAAACAAACTAGGGTTGTACTAATCACATGTGAAGAGATGGCTTACACACTAGGAGATAAGCTATGTTAAAATGTAAAAATAAAACATTGAAAGTAGATGAAAATGATCTACTCGAAAATATATTATAGAGGATGCAAAAATTCTTTAGGCAAAAGGATGATTCTCCTAGATCAAGAATCTATTGAATCATAGTATTAGATACTACAATCCTACAAGATTACAATGTTAGAAAAATATATATTATCTTGTAAGGCAACAATATGTCAGTTTAAAAATCAAAACAATGAGAAGAATGATATAGAGTGAAAATTGATAATAAAGAAAGAAATAAGGGTGAATGTTTCCCTCTTGTGTTTTTTTGTGTAACCAATGGGAGGAAAAAATAAGGTCAATTAATCACTATCAAATTTGGAGGAGACTTGTGGAAATTCTCTCCAAAGGGTTGTTTTGAAAAATAACAACACTTGATGGAAAACATAGGGCAAAGCCAGGAGCCACACAAAGAAAATGACGTAGAAACTCAATCTTATATGAAAAAGTTATGATGGTTTCCATGTAGTAGATGCTTCAATTTTTTTGAAATTTTTACTATAAATAGTAAAAATTGAAATTTACTATTCATTTTCCTTTTCTATATTTAAAAATTTGAAGCACCCACAACACTCAGAGAAAAAATGCCACATAGATGAGAATTTTTCCACCTTAGACTAGACATTCTTTGAGATCTTCAAGTTGAACAAGGAATTGCCATTCAAGGGGTATGTAGAAAATTTTAGATTTCATGCTATTTTTATCAAATTTTTTCCCATGCCCCATGCAGGCATAGATTTCAAGCACACTATCACCTATGTGGCACAAACATCCTATATAAACTAGGAAATGTTAATGTTTTCATAATTAGAATGAATTTTTAAATGACATGTCACTAATTTATGAAGTTTTTTTGTGATTGCAACACCCACCTACCATGTGAGAGCACACTAGTAGAGTGTACTCTCATTGTTGCATAGTTTCCTTGGAGATTTTTCCCACTAGGATGTGTCACCACTTCATCAAGTGGCTATCTATTGGGTTTACATGATGTCATAGATATGATTCCATGATTGCATGTTCACGATATTGATGGAGAGGTGGGATTTGTATGCCTAAATATTCTATATTCCCATTGGAGAGATGATGATGATGTTGAAGGATATATATCACATCCTTATACTACTCATCTAAGGTCACTAGATATTGACCATCAAGAAATGATTGGTGTCCTTTGTTCAGACAAGGAAGTATCATGCTATCAGGTGGATCATTTCTGATGAAACATTATGGCACATTTATATATGATGGTTGGAAAAAAAAATGCCCATCTCTTTGGTTAGATTCATGATTGTGATTATCACCATGTGCATTATAGAAGACATAAAATCCATGCACTTGCATGGTGACCTTGCCCATACCATCTAGGCTATGGAGGAGTTAAGGATCATCTTCATATGGGGATGAAACATGTTATCTCATCTATATCCTGACTTATGCCATTGCATGCCTTATTAGAGATAGTCTTATGGCATGCACTCTTCTTTAGGTATAGTCCTTTGAGTACATTACCTGCATGTGATCAATCAATTATCCATCGATGATCATTTGAGATGTGTCAAGTGATCACACCTAACCATCGAGAATGGGATGGTAGTTTGAAGATCTTCTCTTCTAGTTGTAGACCTTTGACAAGTTTCTCAACACATATGTTGTTTGGAGACCATGCAAAAAAATGGTTGTCTAACATGAGCAAGATCGCCAACTAGCAAAGATGTAGAAGGAACAACTATTTGTTGATCATCTTGATAATATCATTATATCTTAGATACAATGGGTAGGTGGTGAGGTATTTTCTACAAGTGCAATGGATTCATCAAGTTGTGTCGACCTATGTGTGCTCTCATTGTATCACCATGAGACCAAGTGACCAGCCCCAACCCATAGTCTCAAATATTGCCATCAATGAATTGAATGGTGGGGAGAAGGATCTAACACTTGTGATGGATGTTGATGATTTCAAATTGATGACATGATTTTTTGCATGATGGTAGGCATCATGACTAGGGCCAATAAATCTGGTGGAACAACTATAGGAGACCCTAGACCACTATAACCAAAAGAGTAGGAGAGTAGTGAGGAGGGTAGTGGTGATGAGGAGGAGGAGAGAGAGGATTGTACATCTACACCGATAGGTGAACCACAAAAGTGAGAGATGAGGGTGGAACTACAAGAAAGGAGAGGCTTAGGGCCTAATTTCAAACTGTGTAGCCACTACCATCTATAAGTGGTGCCTCTAATAATATTGTACCAAAAGATTCAAGTAGTGCAGTTGTTGGGATGCTTCTTTATGTTTTAGCTAAATATTTTTTCCTAATTTACATTAGGATTGTACTAGTTTTCTATATTTTAACAAAATAAATCTACAATCCCATAAATACTTTAAATAAAAGGTTTTTATTTAACTAGAGCATAGAAGAAATTAATAAAGTAGTGTTTATTGGAAAGTGGAAACTAATTCATAGAAGCATATAAAAATAAATAGAAAATAACATGAAGAGAGTAATAAGGTACCAAGTGAATTCATCACTTAGAATGTAAACACATCGCACAAATGTCTGTGCTAAGTGTTGTTGTCTATACAACCTAAAAAAATAAAACACTTCCAAAAATCATGTCAAACTCACTCAATGGCTTGCCTAATATATTCAATCAAACATAGGAACACACTAGCAATATACCAAGTAATAAAAATGTAAAGAAATATGTTAAATAAACAAGATTTACATCACATTAAATAGAAAATACAGATGAAAAATAAATATTAAAGAAATTTCAAACCTCCATGCAATTGACCACTCTTCAAAATATCTACAAATACAAAGGAAATGGAAATTGCTTGTCGTTGTTTGGAGAATTTTTTCTAGGTCAAATCCTTGTATTAGTCTTTTGACCTCCACAAACAACCAATATGATAAAGAGATTGAAAATAGTGTTCACTCCTACTTTAAGTGTATCTAGAAAGTAAGAACAATGACAAAGTAAATATTATAACTAAAATGAGAGATTGCAAGATGTGAATATACCAAAGTGCTTAAAAGGGAGAAATAAATAAAAGTAATGAGAATAAGAAAATATAGAAAACAAGAGAAAAGGAACAAGAACAATATCACTTTGAAAATCTTAATGAAATCAATTGGAGATAAAAGTGCCTTAAAAAGAGTTTTCTAGGTGTGTTTATGTCCTCACATGGATGAACCAATGTAAAAAAAAAGAGTTGTAAAGAGAGTTGTAGATAGCTTGGAAAAGCAAGAGATAGATATAAAGTACCAAGGTTGCAAGAAGAGAGAATTAATATTCGAGAGAGTGTAAAATTTGAAAGATAGATTCAAATTTGAGAGGAAGGATGGAAGGAGAAGAGGTTGAGGGGCCATTTAAGTTCATCCTAAGTCGTTATCACTGACCTAGGTGAGTGATAAGTGGAAAAACACTTAGAAATTACCATTGAATGAGATGCTAGCACATCATATAAATATTCACGCATAGCACTAGTGTATAGTTATATTGAGCACTAGAAAAGATGAAACACTAGAAAAACACAAGGTTAACACAACTACAACATCCACATGACAAAAAAGAACCACAAAAGATAAGGCCTTCACACCATGGGAGGGAAAAGGCTAATGCCAAGGTTAAAGACACACTAAATGGATAGACATCAAAGTGAACACAAAATGTAGATGAAATTACAAGGGTATGCAATTTTATATGTTCTATTTTCCCTCACTTTAGTAGGCTTATGGTATTTTATGAATATTCATGCTAAAGTGAAGAAAGGAAATACAAAAAATTAAATACATATAACACCCAAAAGGATATTCTAGAGGACATAGAAATCTCTTCAAACAAGAGAACCATGTCCCCAGGCTAGGAACCTAAAAAATATATACATTGGATAAAAAAAACCTACACAAGAAGTAGAGTTCGAACAACATATAAAGCCTATAGAAGTACTATGTCAGAACATCACAAACATGTACAAAAATATAAACATAGACAAAAAGGATAAAACACATAGTAAACAAACAAATGAAAATTTTGGGTCAACAAAATTAAATAGGACTCAATGTGGAAGTTGTCTCAATACTTTACATCGTCCTGAAAATGTAATAAAAAAAAGGAGAACAAAAATGGGGATATTCTTAAATGATAGAATTATGTAATGAGTCAATTTATTACTTCAAAAAGCTAATATATAAAAGTAGACAATAAAGAAATCAATATGAATGAGAGTATATAACTTAGACACTAGCTTGCTTTGTTGTTAAGGGTCATAAAGACAAATGAAAATTTGGGTTAGAAAAATGAAAGAGGAATTAATGTGGAAGATATATCAATAATTTACATCATCCACAAAATTTAATAGAAATAAAAGAGATGACAAAAATGGGGAAATTCTTAAATGGTGAGAATAATACAATGAGTCATTTGATTACTTCAAAGAGAGAATACATATAAGTAGACAAGGAAGAAATCAATATGAATGAAACCACATGAATCGGGCACTAGCTTGCTCTATCATTAAGGATCATACAAAGCACACAATTTTTTCATGGATCACAAGAATTGGAAAATGGGTTGTAGGGTGATGATGAGAGGTGTAAAAAGAGTACGTTATATGAAGTGCATGGGCTAGAAAGTTGTATTATTCTAGGTGGCTCATAAACTGCCAAGGTAGGATATATGAAGGGCACACATTCTAGCAACTTGTGTTATACTTGGTGGCTCATATGCTACCAATGCTACAAGGAGCATAAATGATAATTTGAAAGTGCATGTGTGGATGCATGCGTGTTTAAAATATGTACCCCTTAAAATATGTGTATGTATGATATATGAATACTTTAAGGTAATGCAAAGGGAAATAAAGAAGAGGAATCCTTAGGAAGAATGTATGCCTCTACAAGTTTTCCATGTCCCCTAGAATATAAGAGCGAACAATAATTATAAATAATATTGTATTGTTACCACAAAGAGAGTATGGTTTCACCTAAGATTGTACCATCATGAATGGAAACAAGCAAAGCAAGAAATCTACATGTTCCGCATAATAGGTAGCACCATAATAGATGAAAAGAGGTGTAAGGACCTCATAAAAAAATATAAGAGAGTGAGATAAAGGTTAAATAATTATATTTTATAGCCATTTGTGGTTACATTCACATATGGGTTGTTTCATTCAAAAAATATGTCTCCAAGTTTGTATTTTAATTCCACCAAAGGATAATTTGGCTCAATTTAGAGAATGAATGGCGATACAAGGGATGTAAGGAGTTATCCCTAAAAATATTTTTTTGCAAGTATCTTATGGTGGAAAACTCAAGATTTGTCATCACATTCATGTGGGATAAAGGAAACAATTCACAAGTTGGAGCTTCATCATCTATGTTTCCATAAAAAAAAATTAGTATGGCTTGAATCGAGAGGACTAAATATTTCTACTTTTAGAGCCCAATTAGAACAAATATAAATTTAAAAAGGTAATAAAAAAATCCATCTAGCAAAGAATCAACACCTTCATGGATGTCTCCTACTCTAATCTATATGAATTTTCTTTTGGAGGGGATGATGTAGTTCATAATAAGTTGTTTATTATACTTTGTTAATATCTTTGTACCCAACTGTATATTTACTTGTCAACTTGTGGGTGGTTGTAAGAAGTCAATTTTTAGTGGTAGTTAATGATTATATTCTTGGATACTTTTAAATACTTTAAATATACTTCTTGTACTTAGGGAAATATTTTAATCCTTGGTCCATTTGTATCTAAATAAATTCATATAACTAAAACTATACATCTATTAGTTAATTTGGTGTACATTGTGTTTTATGTTCATTTATGGCAATCTTAATTTTCTCAATTAAATGAGTAATCATCGAAGTCCCCATGAAGCAACATATTTGTGGAAGCTTTGCCTCTTAATAACCAATTATTTTAGTATAGGCTCCAAGACTTTGCAAGATTAATTATCCAATGGAGAATCACATTTTTTATTGATCCACTTGTATTACACCTCTAACAAACATCTTCCTTTTAATTTATTTTTTTCAAAATTTACTAGGTTACCTTTGCATATAGTAAATTGTTAGATCTAGGTCTTATTGTTACTGTATTGATCAAATATGAGTTTTCTTTTTATATTTATCTTGAAGTCTTATATCACTAAAACATCCTTGTGTTTAGTAAAATTATCATCTTGGACTAGGAAACATATTTTCTTTTTCCATTCTTCCAAAAGAAGTGTGCTAGCACAAAAATCATGTTCATCAAACATTTCTAGCTTTCCAATTTTTCATTACTTTGACTCATCTTCTTTCCATGCGTTCTTTTTGTGTCTATCTTCATTTATTATTTTTCATCTATGTCTAATGTAGATGCCTTAGTTTTAAGCCTTCCTAGCTTAGTTTTCCTTTTTTCTTTTTTCTTTTTTTATTTCTCCATAATGTATGTATTTCCTTATCTTTCTTTGTGTCTTCTTTTCTAACTATGTATAGCATAGATGCCTTATAATTTTTATATTTTCACCTTTCATGTTTTATATTTTCTCTTTGTAGATCTTAGCATGCTCATCCACCCTTTCCTCTAATTTTCCTTGTTCTCACTCCTTTTCAATTCTTCATGATCCTTTCTCTTTGTATTCCATCTAAGTCACTTAAAATACACTTTTATCCTACTTAGTACACACTAAGAATATATTTTTAGTCAAAATTAACAAGGGTTAATTTTCTCCTATGTATCACATCTGTTCATTTTTGATACATCACTGAAAATTTTTATAACATGCCCAACACACCCAAATAACCATTTTTTAAAAATTCCTAAAGTGATAAAAGGGTTAAATTATATGTGTTCCTTCCTCCCTATCACATTAAGTTTATTTTGAAAAAATTATTTGATTATGCCTAACATGACCATTGGTCATGTGGCCTTTTTCTCTTATTGACCTAAATAGGGTTCTTCTCTACTTTTAGCTCCTTATTTTTTGCAAATACTTTTTCCATTATCATTGTTCATGAAATATCAGATATTGTTGTCTTGTTGCATAGGCTGAGAGGGAATGAAGACATGCATGGATTTAAAGAATGTATGTATTTCTTCATCCAAATTGTACTTTAGGGGGACCAATTTTTGGATTGGTCGCAACTTATTAGTGACCGGATGCATGATTTTCTTATTTTCTTAACAATTAATAGGTATTTTCACATGTCTTCATATTTAATCTACATCACCAGTACTAGACAATAGCAAGGTTTGAGGTCAAGTGCCTTTTCCTATGATGAGGTTCCAATCTATAGGTATTATGACAAGCTACAACTAGGTAGGAGTTTCCTTCATCATAGAAGGATTTATGATACTTTTACCATGAGAATGACTTGGGAAATATAGGGGAAGATTGAAATGAGGCTAACTCCTGAAGCTATGCAATTTTTTAATACATATGGAAGTCACTTTATTCGATTTCAGAGGTTCTCTTACATTCAAGTTGGTGGCTTCAATGGATTTCCTATAAAAAATCATAGGTATGTGGAAGATAAGTTTCTAATGATTGAGGTTTGCAAACAACTAACTGATGTGAACAAAAGATGTCACAAATGCAAGAGATTGAACATTCAGTTTCTCATGGGATTTGGTCCTTTCACTTGCAATTCTATGTCGGATGACCTGAATATCGAAAGGGAGTTGTCTAAATATACCTTGCATTTTTATAATTAATGTTTTCCCTTCGATAGTAAAGATAATGTGAAAAATAACTTGAAAATAGGTCTAGGTTTTTATCACTTGTCTAATTTAAAAGATTACTGGGCTGATCATTTTGATGAATTTGAGGTAAGAAGAATAAGTTGCATGAGGTTGTCTCAAGGGAAAATAATCACATTTGGTTTAGAATGGTGTTACACCCCAATTATAGAGTTACTATTTACTGTTACTACAGAGGGTAAATATAGATGTATGTGAATTCTAGAGATGAATAAAATATTCCTGTACCTTGTTATCAATATGTATGTTATCTCATTTGATGTTTGTCTCATTTGATGTTACCTCAGTTGATGTTATTCATGGTGAAATACTGCATATATGTGAATGAAAGGTTATTGAATTATAATTATTCTAACTTTGGAGATGTTTATGTATGCTACATATTGTTATGAACAATTGACTACCATGTGCATGTGTTAGTGGATGTAGGTATGTGTTTCATTCCTCTAGGTGGAGTGAAAGAATCACTCGGGAGAAGATCTTGGTCAGATAACTAGTAAAAGTGAACTATTTGAGCATATACGCACACCAAATTAGAATGATTGTGTTGAGTCAGTTTGTGGATAATAGGTAAGTCATCCTTAGCTAGTATGTCTACATTTGAGAGTCATGTTTACTTCTGCATGCATTGGATGATGTTTATCTATTTGAACTTTTGAGATCTTTCTTGTGTTATTATGATCATATGGAAAAGTGGGATGTACGTGGAAGTATGCTTATATATATGCATATGCATTTCAATGGGATATAAGGACATGTATATGCATATGTTTGGATATACCACACATATACATTTATCAATACGATGGTAATCGTGAATGGCTATATGTGAAATGAATGTGAACATATATATATATGTGTGTGTGTGTGTGTGTGTGTGTGTATTATATACACATATCCATATGTATATGTATATCGATACATGCATAGGTTGGCGAATGGACACGCTCATACAGATGCATCGATATAGATATACCTACATATATGTGTGCATAGAGGCATATACATTTATACATTCAATATAATGTGTTTATTATATACTATCTTGCCTATATTCACATATATATATATCGAATGTATGTTTGCTTTATTAGACTTGCAAAAAATATATAAATATATATATATATTATTGGATATATATATAAATATATATATATATACCAATAAGTGTTAAGTATTTAAGTGTATATATATATGTATATAATATATATTATATATAAACTTATATATATAATATATATATATATATATATTAAACATATCATATATGTTATTTGAGATCAATGATCTCTTACTCTTTAAAGCCAATTTTAAAGGTTGTTTAGTAGTCATTATAGATTAAGGAATGAAGGTCGATATTGACCAAATCTATGGAAGTCGATTTATAAGCTTTAGACTACTAGTAGAAACTGATTATCTTGTAAATGGCGCATGATGTATGGTGTAGCAATTACATTTGACATTTTTGTTTGTCTTGTGCTTGACTTGGCCAATGTCTTAATGCAGACCATGCTTGACTTTGTCCAATTTAATCAATAGCTATAGTTAATTCATCTACCTGAAGGGTCGATTGAAACCTATTGTCATAATTTGAAAGTTTATTGAGTTTTATGGAGCCAAATGTGAATGATATAGAAAAACAAATAGTGCCACCTTTGAGTTTGAATTGTTGTAGATGTCTTCTCATTGAAACAAGTCGAATTCTCCATGTGCACTTTGATTTAGTCTTTGAATTGTTGTCTTGGAAACTAGACGATCTGTAGGAGGATTTGTTGATTCTAAGCTTAGTTGATCACAACCTAAATGTTGAGTTGCATTGCATGAATCTTGTTGTCATTTTGCATGCCTAAAATGTAGGATTTGAGGCCAATTGGATACTCTATAAATTTTTGAACTATTTTGTTGTGAGGGATGCATTCCTTCAAGATATTACATATTTTTGCAATTCATATTTTTGTATATTTCCAGCCATACTTTGCTTTGTATTGTGAGAGAGATAGGAGTGAGATCATATAGTTGAGAGGTGATTATAATTTGAGAGGAGTGAGCTATCAACAAGTGAGATAGATATAGTTGAGAAGCTAATTATCATTTCATTTGTTGTTAGGGAAGGGTTGCACTGCTATCATTAGTTTTGATAACCAATAACAAGAATGAGGATCTCTTCTTCTTTATTATTTACTTGGAATTGTTATTTTTTCTACGTTGCTTGAAATTTCTTTTCTATGTGTGCATTAGAAGTGTGTGAATTCCATGAAAAGGAAATTGAAGCTTATATGTTATTTTTATATTTTGTTTGTGATACTCCATAATAGGAGATTTGTGTATATCATAGATATTATATACTAAGCTTGATTGAATGCAAGAGTCACTTTAGGTACACCCAACTAAGTTATTGATTTATATAGGAAAGCTTGTGTTACTCCTAGGATGGTTAATCCAGTATGGGAGAGAGCTTGTGTACTTACTTGTTAAGTAGATTCATTTCAAGTAGATTAAAATGGTGGTAGGTTAGTCTAGGGTGACAAAATATCCATTGAAGGACAATACCTATGCGTAGTTTACGATAGCCCCAAGTCAAATCATCCCTAAGTAGTGTATGTGATAGATGTCTCTCAGTGGGAATACATAATGTAACACTTTGGCCAAAGTAGTGTAATTTCTAAGAGTCCACTATGGATTGTGTGACAATCGAGACTACATTGTCAGCTCACCATGATCCAGTATTACATGCTAGTTTGAGATTGAGGGGTTACAAGTTATAGTTATATAAGACACAACACTATGCTCAGTTGGTTGTCATTATCGGTTACTCTACTAATATTTTAATCAAAGGTAAGGGTCATCTATCAAATGATAGATGTGTGGGGGACCACATTGTGAGTCTGTGGTTGGTAGAAAAGTGCCTTTGTGATGCTTCTCCTCTACAACAGGCAACAAAAGAACCAAGATTTGAAAGGAAGGATCCTTGACCATCTTACAACTATTTGTTCTAAAGCTCTTTGAGATATGTATGTAATTGTATGCATTATTACATTGATGTTTATATGAAATGAAAAGGAATTCATGTTGTATTATGTTATGCATGTTGATTGGAAATATCAATAAAAGAAAAGAAAAAAATTATTGCAATGATTTGTTACTTGTTTATTTACTCGTTTGGTGTAAATTTAGAAAATTTTACATCATAGAAGGGTTAGTACATTACATGTGGCATCAGAGCTACCAGGTTTAGCTCTGGAACCTATGAGCTCATCTTTTTTTTTCCAACATTATCTAATGTTGTGAAATTATTATGCTAGGATGGTGTGTCTCAAATTAATGGCTTGAAAATCAGTAATCAGAAATGAGTGTTACTTGAAGTCCAAGAAGGAAAAAGAAGCCATCGTTAGAACCATAAAGGGAACCAAATATGATAATGCTATCTTGTTGAGTGACACCAAAACCTTTAGTCACGCACTTACTCAGATCAGTGATGTGAAGAGGAAGATGAATATGGAGGATATGTATAATCACCTACCAACCATCTCACCAAAAAATTCCAAGTAATTACCACTTTCCAGGGATATGCCTTCAAAAGAAAGTGTTAGCACAACATTCATCTTTAGGGATCCTAGAGTTATACCACTGGTTGAAGTAATAGCAATTTATTCAAGTAAAGAGTCTGAGGGTTATGTACCACAGATACCACCAGATGAGAAATGGTCTCATGAACAAATGTCTGTGAAAAATGTAGACTATGATGTTGATGAACACCTATGATTGACATTGCTTCTTGTAACTATGTATCGAATGATAAATCTAAAGGTTATTATCATTTTTGGTATAGGTACAAACATATGAGAGATGAACAGAAAGATAGGGAATAATAATTTTTGCAGTTCATAGGTTATACTACTTTAAGTTATTTGTTTGAGAGTGAATCCGAAGGATACTCTCCACTCGATTATCTGAATAGTCACTCCATGCAATCGAAAGGATACTGAAATCCTCAAGAAATGAAGAAAAATATGTGTTTATCAAAAGAAGTGTGTGATTAATCTTATGTGGAATTCTTGTGTACACGTGAATGTTTAATTTTATGTTTTCCATAAGATAATTAATAAAATAATTTATTCTAACATGGATAAAACATTCAGGTAAAAACCAATCACATAAGCATGGTGAGGACATGAACTGATCTCGATGGAAGTCAGGAGGTTGGACAAGGAACCATTAGAGTAGAGGCTAGGCTTGACCAAATATTGGCAAGGTTTGCTAACCTTGAACAAGAAATAGTTAAGGATAGGGTAGAAAATTCCACCCAAGTTTGACGGTAGTGTTGCAGGTGATGAGAATAGAGTGTGTCTTGTTCAAATGGAAAAGTATTTTGAAATACAAAACTATGATGAGGTTACTAAAGCCACATGGGGTGTGTATCAGTTAGTGGGAGAAGCCTCTTACTAGTGGATGAACAAGAAGTTGGAACTAAATATCAACTCATGGAAGATGACATGGGGAGAATTTGTGGAGATTTTCCATAAAAGATGGTTACCACAACTATATTATGACCAAACACTCTCAGATTTCCAGGTTTGAAACAAGGTAACATGACAGTCAATGAATATTGGGATAAGTTTACCCAACTTATGTGCTATGTTCCCATATATCACAAGGATGAGTGTTTCCACATTAGGAAATTTATAATAGGACTCAATAGTCATATTGGAGGGGAAGTGGATATGCATGGTCCAAAAACAATGGATCTTGTATATAAGAAAGAAATTAAGTAGGAGAAAAATCTTAAGGATAACTCCACTCGTCAAGAAAGAAAAGAGAAAAATAAGGATGTGGAAGTTCCTAATGAGATAGTTCCAAAGAAGGAGGAATCAACACAAAAATTTCCAAGGAAAAGGGGGAAAAGATTCTGCAATAATCAAAAAGAGTTTAGGAGAGAGCAGAAAAAGAATGATACTAGTGTGGGTAATACCAACAAGGCTAATGAAAATACCAACAAGTCTGGAGAAACCATAGGGAAAAGAGGACCAGCTAAAGGATTTTTTATATGCAGAGGGGATCACTATGCAAGTGAATATCCCAATGAAACTTTTGGCTCACTACCATATGGTAATCCATTACCCACCCAATAGGTAATGTTTCAGCAAAGGATACATGCGGATATGGATGATCGACAAGTAGATTACCAAGTAACTCCAATCGAAATGTTAGGTATTTTTTTTGGCTTACCTATTTATGTTCTTATTGATACTAGTGAAATTGAGAATTTAATTTAACCTAGAATAGCTAAACAATTATCTAGAAAGGAAGGACACATGGCAATGTCTTGGGATGTAGTGTATGCAAACTAGATAAGAGCAAAGGTGGATCAATGTCTATTCGAGGCTAGGATAAAACTACCTAGTTTTTCTATAGAAGTTAACCTTTATGTCGCATCTCTAGGATCATATGATGTTATCCTAGGAATGAATTGGTTGTGGAAACATAGGGCTATAGTAGACTGCCATGCAAATATTGTAGAATGCCTAGATGATTTTGGAAATCAAGTTAAATTCCAAGGGATACCTAGGGAGGTTAGGGTTCAAAAAATTATGACAATGCAACTTATAAGAGCTAAGAAAAAGGGGTGTAAAATCTTCACTGTAAATATTGAAGAAGTTGGGAAGAATAGTGATGATTCTGAGTACTAGAGTTTGCAAGAATTAGAAGATGGGGAAATAGATGAAACTGGAAAATCAGATATGGAGAAGTATCTAATTTTGAGGAATTTTTTGGATGTGTTTCTAGAGGAGCTACCAAGGTTTCCTCCAAAAGAATATTTGATTTCTCTATAGATATTGTTCTAGGGTCATAACCTATTTCTAAGGTACCCTATAGGATGACAACCACTAAACTTATGGAACTTAAGGCACAATTGGATGAATTGTTGTCAAAAGGACTGATAAGACCAAGTGTTTCACCTTGGGGAGCACCAGTCATCTTTGTTAAGAAGATGGATGATACATTACATTTGTGCATCGACTATCATATGCTTAACAAAGCTATGATTAAGAATAAGTATTCATTTCCACGCATTGACGATTTTTTTTTTATCAAATGAGGGGTACCATCGTATTCTCTAAAATAGATTTGAGATTTGGATATCACCAATTGAGGGTTAAGGATGAAGATTTCTTTAAAAAAGAATCTAGAACCAGACATGGACACTATGAGTTCATTTTTTTACCTTTTGGTTTAACAAATACACCTGCAACATTCATGAATTTAATGAATAGTTTTTAGGGATTACCTCGATAAATTTGTACTAGTTTTTCTAGATGATATTTTGATTTATTCTAGAAATTAGGAAGAACATTGAAAGCATTTAGAAATGGTCCTACAATGTTTGAGAGAGCATGGGTTGTATGGTAAACTTTCCAAGTGTACATTCTTCCAAAAGAGATTACATTATTTAGGTCATGTGATTTCGATAGATAGAATTGTTGTAGATCCAACAAAGATCAAAGCAGTAATTGAATGGCCTATACCCAAAAATGTGTCGAAAGAAAGAAGTTTCATGGGTTTGACAGGGAATTGTAGGAAGGTTGTAGTAAAATTTTTTAAGATCTCTTTTCCAATTACTTCTTTACAAAAGAAAGGAAATAGATTTGAATGGAATGAGAAGTGTCAAGAGGCTTTTGATGTACTCAAAGAAAAATTAACCACCACACCAATCTTGAAGATACTAGATCATGAAGGTAATTTTATGGCTATTATGGATGCATGCAAAGAAGGGTTAGGAGGTGTGCTAATGCAAGATGGTTAAGTAATTTCCTATGAATCTGGAAAGATGAAACAGTATGAGATGAATTATGCATCACATGATTTAGAATTGGCAGTTGTAGTTCATGCATTACAAATGTGGAGGAATTATTTGCTAAGAAAATCCTTTGAGTTGAAAACTGACCATAATGGGTTAAATTACCTTTTTACTCAGCCTAATTTGAATGCTAGAAAAAGAATATGGTTAGACTTAATAGGTGACTATACTTTTAATATCAGTTATATTAAGGGAAAACAAAATTGAGTTGCTGACGCATTAAGTCGAAGACGACATATTGCTTCCATAGTAGTAATTCAAACTGATTTCAAGGGGAAAGTAATCCAAAAGTGCAAGGAGGATGAGTATTATTTGCAAGTTAAGCAAGCACTCACAAATAATCCACAAGATTCTAGGTATGAAGGTTTTCAATTTGAACCTAATGGATTACTTAGATTCAAGGGTAGAATGTATGTACCTGATCTAAAGAAATTAAGAAATATGATTTGGAAGGAAATACATGAAGCATCATACTCTAAACATCCTAGAGTGACAAAAATGATGGTTTATGTAAAACCATTATACTTTTGGAAGGGAATGAAAGGAGATTCTGCTAGTTTTTTGGCTAGGTGTATTGAGTGTCAAAGGGTGAAAGTTGAGCATCATCATCCTATAGGCTTGTCATACCCACATGATATACCATAGAGGAAGTGACAAGTCATAAGTATGGACTTTGTGCAAGGATTGCCTATGTCAAGGAATAAGCACAATGCCATACTAGTGGTAGTAGATAAGCTTACAAAAGTGGCACATTTTATACCTGGGAACCTAACTAATGGAGCACCTATCATAGCAAGAAAATTTGTTCAGGAAGTGTTTAGATTGCATGGGATTCCTGAAAAGATTATTTTAGATAGCGATGCACTAGTCTCTTCTAGGTTTTTGCAAACCTTGTTTTCTGCACTAGGGACTCAGTTAAATATTAGCTCAACATATAATTTGAAAATGGATGGGAAATGGAAAGGGTAAACCAAGTATTGGAAGACCTACTTAGGATGTATTTCATGGATCAGCAGTACAAGTGGGAATATTACTTATCCTTAGTTGAATTTTCTTATAATAACTCTTACCATTCCATAATTAAGATGGCTCCATTCAAATCTTTGTATGGACGAAAGTGTAGAACTCCTATAAGTTGGGATAAACTTGAGGATTGAGTGAGTCTTCGGCTAGAAATTTTGGTTGAAATGGATGAGCAAGTTAAGAGTATTAAGCAAAGGTTAGCTAAAGCTAAAAATTGACAAAAAATTTATGTTGATGATAAGAGAGTACCTCGTAATTTTGTCTTAGGTGACAAAGTATTGTTGAGAGTGAAACCTCAAAAGAGCTCCATTAAATTTTGAAAGTCTTCTAAGTTATCCCAACATTATGTTGGACCTTTTGAGATTCTAGAGGATGTGAGTCTAGTAGCCTATCGGATCATGTTGCCACCAACTCTTGCTAGAATGCATAATGTCTTCCATGTGTCCTACATTAAAAAGTATATGTAGGGGGGTAATCATATAATTGATTGGATTGCATTACAGGTATGAGACCCCCGAATAGTAACTCCCAAGCCCATCAAGGTGCTAGGAACATGTAAGCTATGCTTGCGTAATAGAGAATTATTGCAGTGCAAATTCCAGTGGGACCCATAGGCAAAAGACTCAGCTACCTAGGAGGACTATGCAAAAATTTGGCAAAAATTTCTTGATATTCTTGATTCTTTTGAGAATGTTGAATAATTCCTTAGGTCATCAGGGACGATGACTCATAAGGGGGGAGTATGTTACACCCCAATTGTAAAGTTACTATTTAATATTACTACATAGGGTAAATATGGATGTAATGTGAATTCTAGAGATGAATAAAATATGCTTGTACCTTGTTATCAATATATATATATTATCTCATTTGATGATTGTATCATTTGATGTTACCTCAGTTGATGTTATACATGGTGAAATACTGCATATATGTGAATGAAAGGTTATTGAATTATAATTATTCTAACTTTGGAGATGTTTATGTATATTGCATATTGTTATGAACAATTGACTGTCATGTGCATGTGTTAGTGGATGCAGGTATGTGTCTAGGCAGAGGGGAAGTATCACTTAGGAGAAGATCTTGGTTGGGTAACCAGTAAAAGTAAACTATCTAAGCATATACACACACCACATCAGAATAATTGTGTTGAGTCAGTTTGTGGGTAATAGATAAGTCATCCTTAGCTAGTATGTCTACATTTGAGAGTCTTGTTTACTTTTGCATGCATTGGGTGATGTTTATTTGTTTGAGCTTTTGAGATCTTTATTGTGTTATTATGATCAAATGGACAAGTGGGATGTACATGGAAGTATGTTTATATATACGCATATTCCTATCAATGGGATCTAATGACATATATATGCATATGTGTGGATATACCACACATATACATTTATGAATATGATGGTAATCATGAATGGATATATGTGAAATGAATGTGAACATATATATGTGTATAGTATATACATGTATCCATATGTATATGTATACATGTATCCATATGTATATGTATATCAATACATGCATACGTTGGTGAATGGACACACTCATATGGATTCATCGATATAGATATACCTACACATATGTGTACATAGAGACATATACATTTATACATATATATACATACATTCAGTATAATATGTTTATTATATACTATCTTGCCTATATTCACACATATATATATTGAATGTATGCTTACTTTATTAGACTTGTGATACACATATATCTATAATATATATATATATATTATTGGATATATATATAAATATATATATACATACCAATATGTGTTAAGTATTTAAGTATATATATATATAATATTATATATAAGTTTATATATAATATATATATTAAATATATCATATATGTTATTTGATATCAATTATCTCTTATTCTTTAAAGTTGATTTTAAAGCTTGTTTAGTAGTCATTATATATTAAGGAATGAAGGTCGATACTGACCAAGTCTATGGAAGCTGATTTATAAGCTTTAGAGTGCTAGTAGAAACCGATTATCATGTAAATGACACACAATGTATGGCATAGCAATTACATTTGATATTGTTATTTTTTTGTGGTTGACTTGTTTGATGTCTTAATGGAGACCATGTTTGACTTTTTCCAATGTAATCAATAGCTATAGTCGATTCATCTACCTAAGGGTTCAATTAAAACCTATTGTCATAATTTCGAAGTTGACTGAGCTTTATGGCACCAAATGTGAAGGATATAGAATAGTAGATAGTACCACCTTTGAGTTTGAATTGTAGATGTATTCTCATTGAAACAAGTTGAATTCTCCATGTGCACTTTGATTTAGTATTTGAATTCCTGTCTTGGAAACTAGATGATCTGTAGGAGGATTTGTTGAGTTTGAGCTTAGTTTATTGCCACCTTAATACTGAGTTGCATTGCATGAATCTTGTTGTCACTTTGCATGCCTAAACCGAAGGCTTTGAGACTACTTGGATACTCTATAAATAGTTGAACTATTCCATTGTGAGGGATGAATTCCTTCAAGAGATTACATATCTTTTGTAATTCATATTTTTGTATATTTCCAACCATACTTTTCTTTTTATTATGAGAGAGACAGGAGTGATATCATATAGTTGAGAGGTGATTATAATTTGAGAGGAGTGAGCTATTAGCAAGTGAGATAGAGATAGTTGATAAGTTGATTAACATTTCATTTGTTGTTGGAGAAGGGATGCACTTCTATCATTGATTTGGATAAGTGATAATAGGCATGAGGATCTCTTCTTCTTTATTATTTACTTAAAATTGGTATGTTTTCTATGTTTCTTGAAATATCTTTTATGTGTGCATTAGAAGTGTTTTTGAATACTATGAAAAGGAAATTGAAGCTTATATTCTATTTTTATATTGTGTTTGTAATACTCCATAATAGGATATTGGTGTATATCATAGATATTATATACTAGGCTTGATTGAATGCAAGAGTCACTTTAGGTACACCCAGCTAAGTTATTGATTTAACTAGGAAATATTGTGTTACTCCTAGGATGGTTAATCTAGTATGGGAGGGAGCTTGTGTACTTACTTATTAAGTAGATTCATTTCAAGTAGATTAAAATGGGTAGGTTAGTCTGGGGTGAAAAAATATCCATTGAAGGACAATACCTATACGTAGTTTAAGATAGCCCCAATTCAAATCGGCCCTGAGTAGTGTATGTGATAGATGACTCTTAGTAGGAATATTGAATGTAACACTTTGGCCAAAGTAGTGTAATGTTTGAGACTCCACTATGGATTGTGTGACTACCGAGACTACACAGTTGTCAGTTCACTATGATCCAGTATTACATGCTAGTTTGAGATTGCGGGATTACAAGTTCAACTTATGTAGGACACACCACTATGCTCAGTTGGTTGTCATTGTTGGTTACTCTACCAATATCTTCATCGAAGGGAAGGGCCATCTACTGAATGATAGATGTGTGGGGGGCTGCATTATGAGTCTATGGTTGGTAGAAAAGTGCTTGAGTGATGCTTCTCCTCCATATTAGGCAACAAAAGAAACAAGATTTAAACAAGAGAAATTTGGACCATCTTACAACTATTTTTTCTAAAATGCTTTGAGCTATGTATGCAATTGTATGCTTTCTTACATTGATGTTTAAATGAAATTAAAATGAATTCATGTTGTATTATGTTATGCATCTTGATTGGAAATTATCAATAAAAGAAAAGAAAAGAATTATTGCAATGATTTGTTACTTGTTTATTTACTCATTTGGTGTAAATTTAGAAATTTTTACTTCATAGAAGGTTTAGTACATTACAAATGGGATGTCCAAGGCATTGAATATGATGGATCAGATTTTTTGGATCCAATCTTCATAGAACATATATCTCCTCAACCCATTTCTGACATGGACTAGAGTAACAAATAAATTAAAACAATTGGGGCAAAAATTATAGATGTTCTAAAGAGGATAGAGGAATGGGTTGCTAAAAATTAAAAAAAGAGTAGTCATACCCTCAAACTAGGTCATGGGATACTCAACCTATGAGTGGAAGTAACCAACCCCCTATAATTACAAGGAATTTAGGGTTAGTTTCGTATCAGATGTCATCAAGAGCTCAAGGTGATGGTGATGATGAGACTCTTAAGAAGAATTTGTTTAAATAGATTTGTGGGGAGGACATTCTTGATTTTCCCCAATTGGGTAAAGATAAAGGATTTTTTGAGGGGGAAGAAGATTTAGGTAACATTTCAATCAGTACCTCTTCCTCATCTCACCAGGCATCTCCTATCAAAGAAGTGAATGATTCTTTGAGATTTGGACCCACTCCACCTTCATCATCAGAGGATGTGCAAACTGTCACCCCTCTAATAAAGAAAATCTTTTGTATTCTTCGAGTTCTAAGGTTTCAACCATTCCTTCAACCTCAGCTTGGTTGGAGAATACATTATCAAAGAAAATAAAGGTAATACAATTAGATCTCCCCAAACAGGACATGGTGGACCGGTTGCTCAATAGGGACTCCTAAGTCCAAAAGATTGAAGACTACCTCCAAATTGAAGGAAGATGATAGTACATGGAATTTATGTCTAGAATTTTCCCTCCCAACAGCACAAAAGGAGATCACCCAAGAAACTGCAAGTGATTTTGAAGTTGCTAGAATAATCTTGGGACCTTTCACAAGAGATGGAGATGTGCACAATTTCTAGGTATCAACAGCAAGGTCGGTTAACGAACTAATAAGGACAATAAAATCAAATATGAATTGAAAAATCAGGTCAAGGTTCTAATTGAATGCTTGAAATCAATCATTGATTTTACTCCCCAACCAATCTCTCAAGATAAATCTTCCTTTGATCCAATATAAATGATGGGAAGGATACACACACAAGTTGGCCTAAGATGGAGGACCGTACTTTTCAGAATACGCTCAAGCATTCTAACAGGAAGATTTCAAAATTTTCAAGTCATTTTGTGCATCCTACAATGTTCCAAGGAAAATTTTCCCCTATTAGGAGTTTGCTTTCCAATGCATTTAGAGGTTCTACCTATAAATCTCCTAATCGACTATCAAGAAGCTCCATTTTCTATAAAAATCGAGGAAAATTTCAGTTTGGGGGATTTTCTTCTTCGATCCGTGATTTTTCAAATAATGGGGTTTTCCATAGTCAAAACCCTTATAAGAGTAATGGGAATTTATCTCATCCCAGGAAAACTCTCAATCGGGCTCTTCAACTACCTTTTGAAATTTTTGGATTAGATTCAGACACGTTTATAGGTTCTTTTGCAATTTCTTCTCAATCTTCTATTCGTTCTGGAAATTCTGAAGTACCCAAATCTCCCTTCATTCCAAAGGTTGAGAATAATCTTGAGCTTGATAATTTTCTTCCTCTGTCTACTTTCCCAAATAATATTTTTAGGAAACATGAAGATTGCTACAAGATTCTTCATCTTCAATTACAAAATGTGAAATGTAGTAGGTCTGTTTCAAATGTATTAGAAGCTAGGGTTCTGGATCCCTCTACATTTCCTAACAATATCCCTTTGAAAGTTTCCTCTCCTGCTACTTTTCCCAATAATATGGATCTAGGGAATAAACATGTAAATGAAAAGTACTAGAAAGCTCACAAGAAAGATCGTACTTCTCCTCATCTCGGTGTGAGGAAAAACAAGCAATAATGGCAAGAGAAGAAGCCACAAAAAAGCTCTCTTTTTAATGGAGTCAATCAACAAAGGAGGTCTTCGGAGGTTCCAACGATGATTTTTTAAGAGGCTCTTCTTAAGGATCAGTCACAAAATTTACACGAAATGGCCCTAATCTGTAAGTTTTGGCATTATTCTCCTTTAATTTATGAGTTGAAAGACCTAATCTATCATGATTGGGAAGGGGAAAATCAAGTTTTTAATATAGACAAAGGAAATGGTTTTTTCATTATCTTTTTCTCTTCTAAGCAAGCTAGAGATGTGATCTATAAGGTTAAGTCTTGGGTGTATGGAGGTTCTGGATTGCATGTCCAACCCTGGGTTCCTAATTTTAACCCAAAAAAGGAAAAAATTAGATTTATTCCTTTCTGGTTACAAATGCACTCTCTTCCTTTGGAGTATAGGGAGCTAGGCATTGTTGAAATACTAGCCAACCAGCTTGGTGTTTTCCTAAAACATGATTTTGATTTCTTTACAAAACCCAATCTACCAATTAGGGTATGTGTTTTGTTGGATATGGTTAAAATTCTTCCCAAAAGTATTAGAATTTAATCTAAGCCTAGAGTTCATTTTCAAGATATTTTCTATGAAAATCGTATAAATGTTTGTAAGAAATGTCATATTTTGGGTCACCCTACTTCTACATGTAATGGATTAAAGGATCAGAATGTCAAGATTATGAATACAGATAGTGTTTATGCTTCTCAAGTGCAAAACCCCTTACCAGATTTAATCAATGAGCCTCATGAAATTAGCCTTGCTAATATAGATTTGTTGGGGACTGCTTCAATTAGAAAGAATAAAGGAAAGGGTAAACTTTATGATTCTAATGACATTGTTGATATTCCTTCAAGCTTTGTTTCATTTTTTCTATCACTACAGTATTTGGAACAGAAGGGTGCAAGGGAGAAATCTCTTCCTCTATAATTATGTGTAAATGGAATCCACACAGATTTTCTAAGTGAATAGGATGCATTTCGCCTGTTGGTTAGACATTCTAAGCACATGAAAAGCACATTGTTTAAAGAAAAAGGTCATAGGACTTCTTTACCTGTAAGCACAAAAGGGAATTTTGCTCATATTCAATGTTTACTAAATTCAAAAGTTTTGCATTTACTTGTTCATGTGGTTTTCCACCTTTCATTTCAAAAAGAACATTTTATCTCACCCGCTTTAATATGGGAAAGTTCTACTTCAACACATTTTCCTCTATCTATTTATGAAAATCAATTAAAAAAGCTAAATTCAGAAGTAGTGTTCAAGCCTTGGGATCAATTTAAGCTTGATAGCTCAAATTGTATGGATTTACATTCTTTTTCTGATATGGGGAATGTTGAGAGCCTTATTGAGAATGATACTTCTATGGCTAGGGCTTCTATAATTGATGAAATAATTGAGGAGGCAAGATCACCAATAAAAGTTGTAGATTTGGTATCTGAAGGACCATGTTTTCAATTGCCAAATGTAGTGGAGGATGATAAGCTATCCAAATTGACTTCTTTGTCAGTAGAATGCATAATGGACAATATAGATCTATAAGAGGGGAATAAGGAGACTATTTTTTCATAGATTTTGTTGTATAGACCTAAAAATGGTCTAGAGAATAAAATTAATTAAATACGAATTATTTAATTGATTATCCTAAATTCCTCTACTATTGAATAAATAGAAATATTTATTTATATAGTTCACGTTCACGTTCACATTTAAATTCTTCTAAATTCTTCTATTATCTCATCTTAATTAAATACTTTGTTTGATTTAAATATCATTTCCCTATTTTATTCTATCACATCAATCTTTAATTAATTAAATAAAGATCCAACACTTTATTGATTAATTGCCATTATTCTTCTGCTTAATTTAATAAACAAATCCTATAGTTTGTTTTATTAAATTATTTATCCCTCTTTTGCTAATTTAAATAAATCAAAAAATATTTAAATAAAGGCATAAAGAATATTCCATCTATTTTTCCTCAAAATTGAATTAGATATCCTATGTCTAATTTATGTCTAAATCATGTCAAATTAATTGATTGAAACTTCACAGGAAGTTTTGGAGACAAATTCCAAATTCTTCTCTCAATCCTCCTCCATCAATCTTTCCTCTTCTCTTGCCTAGTGTTTTCATGGGTAGAGACAATCACCAAAATTCTCTCAATCTCCTCCATATCTCACCATTCAATCCTCTAGATTGAATCCAAGCCTCTCAATGCCATCCCTGTGCATTTCTACAGCCAGGAAATCTATAAATACAACCTCATTCAACCAAGAAAGGATCCAGAAAATCTAACTTATGCACTCTTACTCTACAGTGATTTCAAGCATCAAGCATCAAGCATTCAACATCCAACAATCAATTTTTCATATCATGGTTGCCTCCTGTGGCTTCATTTGTCAATTTTCATGTCAAGATTAATTTAGTTTCATTTAATCATTTAGAAATCATCATATAGGATTAGTTTCCTGTATTTAGCATCCATCTCATTCTTTAGATAATCATTTTAACAATCATAGTGCTCACACGATCTGAGAGCCATAGTGATTTAATAAATCTTTGGAGATAGAGAGCAATATGACGCTTTCAGTAGATTATTGTTTTGAATTAGTTCAATTTTCTTTGTATTTGATATAATGTCATATTAAGAAGTGTTTTATTGCTTTACACCTTATTCACACTTACAATTTGGCGCCCACCGTGGGGCTTTAATCCCAATTTTATCAATTTTTTTGAAAAGTGTCGCGCAGGTTTCCAGCGTGTTCTGTTTTAGCACTTTCATCAAATACTATAGCGTATCTGTGGTAAACTATGGCGCTTCTATGCTCTATTTTGGCACTTCTGTGATACTATAGCACATCCATCAAAACTTTCAGTGCTTTCAACTCTAGCGCTTCCATGACCTGTTTCGGCGCTTCGGTGACCCATTTCTAGAAAAGTTGATTTAGCGCTTCCGTGGAAAATTTTGGCGCTTTGGTGTTCTATTTCGACGATTTCGAGTTTATCGCATAAGGTAAAAGTTAGCACTTCAGTGGACTGTTTCGGCGCTTTTGTAAATTCATTCTCGATCCAACACGACCGTGGCCAGATTTTATTTCTCTTTTTCACGGTTAGACTAAAATTTATCAATCCTAGGATAGTCACTTCTATTTTCTAAAATTTATCAATCCTAGGGTAGTCACTTCTGGTTTCTAAAATGTATCAATCCTAAGGTAGCCACTTTTTGTTTTCTTAAAGAAAATTTATCAATCCTAGGGTAGTCATCACATTTTTGCAGTATAAGTTAAAAAGAACATCATGATTTTTGTGAAGAAACACCTTCACATAGATTAGAAAATTATCTTTTTGGGCTTAAAATAGAACAACTTATATGTTGTGCTTGTGGTGATTAGGCTTATGCTCTCCCCTTAATTGGGTGATCAAAGCGCCAGATTCATCTTTACTTCATGCTATTTATGCTTTATTAAATCCTTTAGAAGGCTTGTCGTAGTGGGAAAAAGTACTCACCCTACGGGAACAACCTAAGTGGGAATGCCTAAAGCCAAGGATTCCAACCCACTATAATCAAAATACAAGTTGTTGATGAAAGTCCAACTTGATGGTAGTGAGAAAGATAACAATCCCCAAAATCTTTGTTCTAAAGATTGGGAGGTCTCCTGAGGGAGTTTATCAATTGCCGCACCACACAGAAGCCCTATCTACGAACCATAGAAGAGTATCCCGCCGAGTAGGTATCCAAACATTGTCATACTCACGGTGCAAGGGGAGGGAAGAATCTGCCCCCAAGACACTCACCATATAATTTCCAAGGACTGTTTGCTCATAGAACGAGAAATCCAACTCTAAGTACGCACCTAGAAATGACAAACACACGGGTGCCCTCTAGGGGGTGACACTACTATGTGCATCAACACAATTCAAGATGTGGGTTGTGAGTATAACAATGACCTATTTGTCCTTAAGTGTGAGTCTATCTAATTTGTGTACTTTTGTCAAAGCAACCCATGAAAATCAATAAGGACCATTCATGGTTCTTGAACATACACGATCTATTCAATTTAAAAACAATTATCTCACAATTTCTTGTTGTGTTTTCACAAAAATTATTAAAATCATATTAAAGATCATCTTGAAACAAACAAGCCAAGTTAGGTCAAGAAATTCATGATTCAAAAGTGGAAGTCCACCACGTTTGTCAAGAGAAAAATCAAAATCACCAAACCCAAGAAACCTTTCGATTATCAAGATAATTTAAGAAGAAGACGTTTTCTATATCAGAATCAAAAAATCTTTTTACAACATAGAACATTCATCCACAGATATCACGATTTTTCTAGGGGTCACACTTTAGATTACGCAGTAGAACCACTCTATTCATGAGCCTTCTTCCAAAGGAGAGCTCTCACACAGTATCACAACCATAGTCAATGCATACATCATTCTTATTTTTAACAACCCATGATATAGTATGCCACAAGGCCAGATCAAATTTTACAATAGAGAGTCGTATAAGTCTTTTTTTTAGTGCTCTGGAAAACCTGTTTCAGCCCTTCGGGCCACTATTTTAGCACTTTCATAAAATAGCGCTTTCAAGCACTGTTTTAGCACTTACACTCTTTATTTTAGCACTTTCATCAAACGACGCTTTCATCATCTTTTCCAGCGCTTTCGAGCACTGTTTCAGCGCTTATGTCAAGATAGCGCTTTCATCACTTTTTCTAGCACCTTCGAGCACTGTTTTAGCACTTTTGTCGCCTATTTCAATACTTCAAGACTCTATTCTAGCGCTTCTGTGAAATAGCGCCTTTGTACTATGTTTTAGCACTTTCAAAACAAAGAGTTCAAAACTCTTACCAATCAGTCTATCTATCATTTATCCACAGTTTTTACCAGAACACAAGTTTCTTTTTATCAGAATCACTGTCTAGGAACCGAAGTTAGATAGGTTTATAAAAATTTCCAATCTTATCAACTGTAGCAAGATCTTGCAAATTAGAAGTGTCAAATCAAATACACAATTGATTACTACACTAAAGTTTCATCATCGGGATACTCATCCTTTATCACGAAACCATGTATAGTAATCAAATTTTTAACATAGTCTCATCAATAAGATCAGTCATCTTATTCGACTTTATTAAAAATTCAATTGACATTGTCTAGCATAGAAGATCAACATTTCAAAAGAAAGAGTAAAAATTTGTATGCCAATCTTCACTAGGTCCCAAAAATAGAGACTCTTAGAACAAGAACTTAAAACATCACAAGCAATGGCAGAAGAAAATCCTTGGAACAATCTAAGCCAAAATGATAAGAATGAAATAGCTCCAAATGATATTCAAACAGCTCAACAAGATCCCAAGTTCCATAAATTTATGGAAAATATCTTAGAACAAGACATGGAGAAATATCTCTTGATGTTGGCTGAATCGGATGCTAAACTTCCCAAGGAATTTGACGTGAATCATCTGAAGGAAGCACTTGGAATAAGTGAGACTGAAATACTGCAACCCACACAAACAATAGATCCAGTTGTTGCTTTGTCATCCCAAATGCAAGTGTTACAACAACAGATACAAGATATGACGAAAGGGAGTACCAAAAGGTATGTGATACATGACATTTGTCCTTATCCTTTCGACGCAACAATCGGCCTGATACCTTTTCCTAGACACTGTGAATTCCCAAAGTATGACAAGTACAATGTAAGAACGGATCCAATAGATCATATCCGGGAATTCAAAACAATGAGCCTTGAGTTTTCCCAAGAGGAAACTTACTTAATGAGATTATTCCCAAGGAGCTTGGGAGGTGCATGTATGGAATGGTTTTCAAAATTACAATCAAGTATCAGGACTTTTGAGGAACTTGTCAACAAGTTCATCTCCCAGTATTCATTTAACATCCAACACGATGTTACAATAAAGGATAGTTATAACCTAAAACAAAACAAAGGGGAAACGTTCTTGTCTTTTCTACAAAGATGGCGATGATTGTTCACTAGATATCCTCGATCCATTCCTGAGGAAGAAAAGATGGAGTTTTTCATTGACAACTTAATAGAGGAAATGAGTTATAGAGTTGAATTGCAATGTCCTCCCACATTTGAAAAAGAAATAGAAAATGGCCTTAAAATTGAAGAAGCGCTAGTCGAAAGAGGAGTTATCAAGAATTTCAACGATAAAACGAATAACACAAATAACTCCTCCAATCAATACTCAAGCAGTGATAAGCCAAAATTTTGGCAAAAGAATCGAAACACGACTACCAATGAAACAACAAATGATTCCCAAAATGTCAAACTGGTTTTTAACTTGACAGCATCTACTTCAAAGAATCAAAACAATGATCAAATTGTCAAGTCGAATGTCATACAAAGCAACGAGATCGCAAAAACATAGTCATATCAAAAACCATCAAATTGGCATAGGTTCACACCTTTAGACCAAATGATAGAATCAACAATGAAATAGTTAGTCACTAGTGGCCTTATCACTGCATGGGAAGCACGATTCTGGGATCCAAAGGTCAAACCACCATGGTGGAATGACGCAGATTATTGCAACTTCCACAACAACAAAGGTCACAAAACCACTAATTGTATGGAGTTGAAGCACGTAGTATAAGATTTGATCTACAACAACAAAATATATGTGGAGCGACCCCAAAACAATAATGATCATTCAACCTTCAAGGACCCTTTTCCAAACTATGACAAAGGAGCGTCATCATCTTCGAACAACAAAGGTAAGAACATCAATCATGTCTATGACAAAACAATCCTTTGTCTTTCTAAAGTAGAGAGTGATCATACAGTTGGTCATAACATTAATGAACCCAAAATCAACAACACTACCCCTTTGGATTTGCTCTCAAGCATACAAAACTCTGAAATCAAATCAATGTCTTAAAAATCAAAGACCATTAGGAACATCAACCAACAAATGTAATGACTAGGGGGAAATCCAAGGTAGTGTTAAAGGGAGTTGGGTCTACACATGCAGTTCCACCTCCATCTCATTATAACATTGTCTATCAACTACAAAACATTCCTGCACAAATATCGATACTAGAACTCCTTAAATTATCACCATCACATAAGGAGGTTCTAGAACAAGCAGTAGTTGCCACTACGGTATGAAAGAATTTGGATGTTTTCCAGTTCCACGCTATGGTGGGGCATTTGACTACCCTGCATTTTCTATCATTCTCTGAATAGGATGATGTCTCACTAAACCATCCCCACAATACCGCACTCCATATCGAAGTCTTAATCCACAATCATCACATCAAGAGAGTCTTAATAGATGGGGGAGTTGGTCTGAACATTTGCATTCTCAAGTTAATCTATGCACTAGGGTATTCTGATGATGCTATTGATGCCCGAAGGAAAATGACTATAAAAGCATATGATGAGGAAGAAAGATCGTCTAAGGGCCTAATTGTGTTACCCATTCAATTAGGGCCAATGATGAAACACATAGCGTGTCAAGTACTAGAAAAAGAGTTGACTTACAACATACTCTTAGGACGACCATGGATCCATGAAATGCAAGCCGTGCCTTCAACATATCATCAATGTTTAAAGTTCTCAATAAATGGACAAGAGGTGACTATATCTGTTGATTATAATCATCCTCAACATTGTGACACACTTAGAATCTCTCAAGATATGTTTGTGCCTCACAATAGGGAAGTTTCCAGTTCAAAATCATCCAATGAAGAAAAATGTCCAAGTATCACCACCAAGTGGGTAGAGAAGAAGGATAAAGGAAAAGAAACAAGTCTTGTTGAAACTCAATCAATAGATAATCCGGATCCACAAACTTCTTTATCACAAATATTTCAAGAGCAAGTCCAACTGACAGACAAGGGAATGGGGCAATATTCTATGGAGCAATCGCTTAACCTTTCATAGTTAATGCCATCTCCTAAAACATATGGTCAACCATCTATGATCAAACATCAAACATCATTAAAAGTCACAGTTCTTGAAGAAAGGTTTGTCAAAACTGGTACCATAGAGGACGAATCAAACAACAAAGCAATCCTGGATTGGCTATACAAAGATGAGGAACCCTCGACATCAAATATCAGTATCAAAAATGTTAATATCAACACCGACAAATATGGCAAAGGAAAAGCTATTCTAGAAAAAATGGGTTATGAGGGATAAGGACCTATTGGATTAAGGAAGGATGGAATCATAGAACCTATTCAACCCCTCACTCTCCATTCAAAACAGAAGCTAGGACTAGGATACTCTAAGGAACAAAAACAAGCGATGAAAAAGAAAGTTGTAGAAAGGATCCTTCATATTAGAGAGAGCTCTGAAATGGATTCAAATGAATATGAGTGGGATCTTTGTTCTGATGTATCTTTCACCAATATTCAAGTTGATGTAATCCAACAATATGCACCTACGCATGAAGAGGGACAAGGATTTGGGTCTAGACCATTCGTAGCAAGATCAGTAAATATCGATGACTCAAGTGGGGACGAACAGACCTCAAATGAACTAGACAATCTTGAAGAGGGTACCATCATTGACCTTCATATTCCAATAAAAAAATATGATGAAATGGCTGTCCAAACCCTTACATCCATCAACCTAAATGAATCTGATGACCTCATGCCATTAATCCATCCCGAACTTATTGACTGGGAATGTATCAAACCTTTGAATGTCCCACAATTTTCCAATGATAATTCCATTGTAAATTTCCTATGTCCTGATGAACCTGGTACAAGTTCTATCCGTAATACTCATAACAACATCACTCGGTAGGAGGGTGTCAAATCTTCCAGTTGCAAAAGTGAAAACAGGGAAAATAGATATAATGGTGAAAACCATTCTATGGAAGCATTAGATCTAGAAAAAGAAAAAATAAAGAACGCATGTAACAGTGAAAACCTTTCTGAGGCACTAAAGGATGGAAGATTTGACACTCTTCCAAAACATTATCATGAGCGGTCATTAGTTCTGGTAGAACCAACATAGTCTGTGAACATCGACACTGGAGAAAAGGCAAAACTCCTACATCTGGAAAAATCCATGACAGATCAAGAGAGACCAGAATTCATCAATTTCTTTAAGGAAAGAAGCATCAACTTTGCTTGGTCATATTCCGATATGCTAGGCTTAGATCCAAATCTTCTCATGCATCATTTTTCTTTCCCTGTGGGAATCAAGCCTGTCAAGCAAAAATTGAGAAAAATGCATCCCCATATTGCATTGATGGTAAAGACAGAGCCAAATAAATTATTGGATGTTGGATTCATAAGGTCTATAAACTACGTCAAGTGGATATCAAACATTGTACCTATTTCAAAGCCAGACAATAGCATTAGGATATGTATGGATTTTAGGGACCTAAATAAAGCATGCCCGAAGGATGATTTTCCATTACCAAATATAGACATCATTGTGGACTTGATGGAAGGGCATGCCATGTTGTCAATCATGGATGGTTTCTCTGGGTACAATCAAATGAAAATAGCTCCAAAAGATTAGGAAAAGATGGCTTTTACATGTCCTTGGGATCTGCTGGAACGTCATGCCATTTGGTCTGAAAAATGCAGGAGCCACCTATCAAAGAGCAATGACAACAATCTTTCATGATATGATGCACACCTTCATGGAGGATTACGTGGATGAAATCCTAGAAAAATATTGTACTAGGGAAGGAAATATACATATCCTAGGCAAAATCTTCACACGACTAGAGAAATTCAATGTTAGGTTAAACCCCAAGAAGTGTGTCTTTCGGGTCACATCAGCAAAACTGTTGGGGTACATTGTCTCAAAAAAAGGAATTGAAGTGGATCTAGTGAAAGTCAAGGCAATAATGGAAATGTCACCTCCTAGAAATATCAGTCAACTCAGATCACTACAGGGAAGGCTCCAATCGATCAGGAGATTTATCTCCCAGCTGGCGGACAAAAGTCATCCTTTTAATCACCTTTTGCATAAAAAAGTAATTTTCAAATGGGATAATGGGTGTGAAACAACGTTCAATCAAATAAAACAATATCTAATGTCACCACCCATTCTCATGCTACCAACAAAAGGAAGACCTTTGATATTTTACATTGCCATGACAAATATCTCTTTGGGGGCACTATTAAGGCAAGAGGATTATGAAAGAAAGGAACATGCCATCTACTATATCAGTAGAACATTAAATGGCTATGAAATAAATTACACTTTCATAGAGAAATATTGCTTGGCAGTGGTGTTTTCTACTCAGCAGCTGAGACACTATATTCTGACTCATACAATCAAGCTAATAGCAAAGATCGACCCCTTAAAATAGCTACTCAGTAAAGCTTCCTTAACAGGTAGACTAGAAAAGTGGGTCATGCTATTAAGTGAATTTGACATTCAATATGTGGAGAGAAAATAAATTAAGGGTCAAGCAATCACTGAACAATTAGCTAAGGCTCCTCTACCAGATGATTGACCGATGACAATGGAGTTTCTGGATGCAGACATTCTGACAATGATGCCCCAACAATGGGTATTATATTTTGATGGATCATACACACAACGCAGATCTGGAGCAGGGATTTTGTTCATCTCTCCCCAAGGACATAACATTATGAAATCATATAGGCTGATGTTTCAATGTACAAATAATGTGGCAGAATATGAAGCATTGATAATTGGGGTCAAAATAGTAATTCAATAGAAGATCATGGACTTAAAGGTCTATGGGGACTCCCAACTAGTCATTTATCAAGTGAATGACGAGTATCAAACAAAGGATGAAAATTTGATGCCCTACAAATAGAAAATAGATGATTTGAAACAGTTCTTTGTCAGTATCAAGTTTGATCAAATTCCAAGGGTGGAGAACAAGGCTGCGGACACTATGGCCACAATTGCTTCATTATTACAATTGCCTAAGAAACGTGGTTGTTATGAGTTTATGGTAGAACAAGTATCATGTCCTTCCCATAATAATTTAGAATCCACTACCATCTGCCATCTAGAAACCATTAAAACCTCCATCTACGAAAAAACCTATGCTTACTTAAATGACGATGTCCTTCCTCCTGATCTTTCTAGGAACCAAAAACGAAACTTCATCTGCCAATCCACCTGACATACTTTAATCGCAGACATACTTTATCGTCAAGGTCTTGATGGTACCTTACTCCAATGTCTAGAACATGATGAATCTGAAATGGCCCTATGAGAGGTTCACGAGGGTATTTGTGGCACTCATTCGAGAGGGATAACTCTAGCCAAGAAACTCCTCCATTTGGGATAGTATTGGCCATGCATGGAGAAAGAATCCTATCAGTTTGTTAAGAAATGTCAAAAGTGTCAGATTCACAGCAATCTGATTCATGCACCGGCTCAAGAACTGTATCCCTTTACATCAACGTGGCCCTTTTGTCAATGGGGACTAGATCTGGTAGGAAAGATACATCCCTCTTCATCCAATGGACACAAGTTCATTATCACAGCTACAAAATATTTCACAAAATGGATAGAAGCAGTGCCTCTTACAACCATCACTGGGAAGCATATTTCCTCTTTCATCTTGAATTACATCATATGTTGATATGGGATCCCTCAATCCATTATCACTGATAATAGACGACCTTTCAAGAATCAAGATGTCCAAGAACTATGTGAAAAGTTCCATATCCAACATCGTTTTTCAACACCGTACTATCCTCAAGGGAATGGCCAAGCAGAGGCCTCGAATAAAACAGTTCTAAAAATTCTCAAAAATATGGTTAATGATGTTGGACATGATTTGCATGTTCAACTCAATCCTGCACTATGGTTCTACATAACAAGTATCCGAACACCAACAGGAGCTACACCATATGCCTTGGTATATGGATCAGAAGCCATATTGCCCATCGAAGTAGAGATTCCATCCCTTCGTGTATCACTCAGAGGAATCATTTCAGATGAAGACTATAGGGTATCTAGACTACAGGAACTGGAATTGTTGGATGAGCATCATCAATAGGTTGTTAATCATCTAACGACTTATCAACAAAGAATGTCAAGGAGTTACAACCACGGGGTAAAACTGAGGGTCTTTCAGGTTGGTGATTTGATTCTAAAAGAGAACCCTAGGAATCAGCAAGACAGGGAGAAGAAAGGGAAATTTGAGCCTAACTAGCTTGGTCCTTTTGACATCATATCAATATACGGATCAGGAGCTTATCAACTATCAACGTCAAAAGGAGACTTGTTTGATAAACCTATCAACAGTATCCATTTCAGAAAGTTATATACTTGAATCTCCTAGTGCACGGGTCAAACTTCTAAAAATGGTTTCCTTGATGAAAACCTGGCAAACAGGCATCTTGGCAACAAAAAATATATATATAAAAAAAAATGCAAAAAAGAAAGAAAAAGAGAAAAATGAGAAAAATAAATAAAACAAAGAGTGTAATCAAAACATATGGTGAAAACCTAGAAACAGGCATCGTATTTGATTCTAAATATCAGCTTTCCCATCTATTTTGATACATATCAGGATCATTTAATCTGGCAGTTATTACCGTTTCATATCATGTCATTAGTCCTGCCATCATTGCATCCATCATCAAATCATTTCACATAGTCAAGTCTCACTCCAAAGCTTGGGGGCAACATTTGGATATCACTAGGGGCAAAAAAAAACATCGGTTTCACCAAAGGGCAAATAACAGTATGATAAGAAAATGAAAACAATGATCAAAATGCAACATCAATCATCGTCAAAAGGGCATCAAAGATCTGTATCATATCGAAAATCCAAAAACATGTCAAAAATTCAGTCTAGAAAAGAAAAATCAAAAAACATAGGTTTGTGTCAGTTGAACTACGTGGTCTCTGTGTGTGTAACGTAGGCAAAGCTAATCTTTGATCAACCCCCAAGACCCCTAGGATAAGTTAGTAGGTTAGGTCTTTGGTCAAAATCTTGAAAATCACAAAAAAAAAAAAACATGTCAAAATTAGGATGGATGATCTAAAATCTGAATAATAATTGAAACACTCTAAGTAAAAAAAAATGGAGAAATTGTATTTTTGATTATTATTTCTTTGGAGTGACTCGATGATGTATTGCACTAGAGAAACAGGGAAAAGAATGATATTTTTATTGTCTGTTGTCTGTATGTTAATCATATAAATGTGTGAATTGTCGGGGGATGTGCTATACAAATGTATCACCGATGACATTCAGAATTCACACACTAAAATATTTAATCTCTGCCTGTTTACGCAATGAATGCTCAGGCCATCTCGGTTCAATTATACCTAGATGCTTGTGTTCACTTGCAATATCAAAAATCATGAAAGTAGTACTCAGTTCGTCATTTGTCTAACACATACCATTAACGCTTGTACTCACTTTCAACATCCAATAAAATCTCTGTGATGATACTTGTTGATGGTGTTTTCATGCACTTCTCAACACAGGTAATGTGTAGGTGCATCACCTCTCTTGAAAGACAATCTTCCACAATCAAATTGCAGAACACTATCCCAAGGTCTCTCGGATGTCAGGTCTTGACAGTGCTTGGAATATTTCAGTTGTTTATGTGATTTTTTGGAATCACAAGGTGTACTTACAGATGAGTTACAAAGCGGGGAAGTTGGATCTCCAAATGGAGGTCTGAAGATGGGAAAGTTGTTGAGTGTTTGCTATAGGTTCAAACAGCAGTCTGGAACTCCATTTCAACATCAGATTTGGCTTTACCATGTGCAATGAACCTTGTCTAAGGTTACTTATTAAAAAAAAGGAAAAAAGGAAGGGAAGAGAGAAGGTTTTTGGATCTGAAACTACGAATGAACAGTGATCATGGAGGCTGCTACAGTAGACAAACTCCCTAAACTGGGTTTTGCTTGGCTAAGAGAATCCTATATTACACAAAACTAGTGCAATCTTCTAAGGACTACAGATTTTCAGTTTGCATACACACATCATGAACATGCAAATGGACTAAGTTGCAGCAATCAAATAAAAAAAATCCCAGGCTAACTTTGCACAGCAGCTTGTCATCAACAAGTGCCAAAAGTATGGGCTGAAAGCTCATCAAATACTGTAACAACAATCACCATTACCACTTCCATTCAAGAAACTAAAACTAAAACTAACTTGGAAGGTAGAATCATGCACACATAATGAGCAAACTCAAAAGGTAACACCCATAGATCATACAATGCTACTTTTTATTGCTGCAGAATGTTTTTTACAACAACTCTCCAACACTTACAAATGAGGGGGAGACCCCTATTTATAGTTTTCCAAAGCCCGAATGAATGGCCAGGATTGAGTTACATTGTGTGGCCTAGATTCAATTTACATTAGGGCTTCACCTACCCCACAATATTCAACAATTTAAAATACATCTTTGTCTTTTTCCTATTTTGTCCTGTAGTGGTCAGTCAGTGTAGCAGTTTTGTCTCCTAGCTAATTTCCTTTTTACTGTAGTTGAAATTGCCTAAAAGCTACCTTCTTCCCAATGGACTTCCAACATTCTTCATTGAATCAAATGGTTCTATCAATGGACCCATGGTAGGCTTCTTGAAATCGGAAATGAGAGGCCAAAATGTTGTTCTGGAAATACTGTTTTGGAACGGCCAACAAAGCAGGGAACTCCGGATGGTATTTCCCGCATGAAAATTTGGAATTTGAAAAGCTAGGTGAGGATAAGACCCCATTTTAGCATCTGGGTCAAAGTCCGTTTCTGATTTGGAGTTGCGCTTGTACGTTCCGGAAACATAAGGTCGGAATGTCGCTGTAGGAATGCTGTTTTGAAACGGCCACGAGAGCACGGAACTCTGGATGGTACTTCCCACATGGAAATTTAAAATTTGAATATCTAGGTGAGGATAAGACCCCATTTTAGCATCTGGGTCGAAGTCCATTTCTGATTTGGAGGTGCGTTTGTACGTTCCAGAAACATGAGGCCAGAATGCCGCTGTAGGAATGCTGTTTTGAAACGGCCGCGAGAGCACAGAACTTCGAATGGTACTTCCCGCATGCAAATTTGGAATTTGAAAATCTAGGTGAGGATAAGACCCCATTTTAGCATCTGGGTCGAAGTCTGTTTCTGATTTGGAGATGCGCTTGTACATTCTGGAAACATGAGGTTGGAATGCCACTGTAAGAATGTTGTTTTGAAATGGCCGCGAGAGCATGGAACTCCAGATGGTACTTCTCGCATGCAAATTTGGAATTTGAAAAGCCAAGTGAGGATAAGACCCCATTTTAGCATCTAGGTCGAAGTCCGTTTCTGATTTGGAGGTGCGCTTGTATGTTCCGGAAACATGAGGTCGGAATGCCGCTGTAGGAATGCTGTTTTGAAACGACCGCGAGAGCACGGAACTCCGGATGGTACTTCCCGTATGCAAATTTGGAATTTGAAAAGCCAGGTGAGAATAAGACCCCATTTTAGCATCTAGGTCGAAGCTCGTTTCTGATTTGGAGGTGCGCTTGTACATTCCGAAAACATGAGGCCGAAATGCCGTTGTAGGAATGCTGTTTTGAAACGACTGCGAGAGCACAGAACTCTGGATGGTACTTCCCGCATGCAAATTTGGAATTTGAAAAGTCAGGTAAGGATAAGACCCCATTTTAGCATCTGGGTCGAAGTCCGTTTCTGATTTGGAGGTGCGCTTGTATGTTCCAGAAACATGAGGGCGAAATGCCGCTGTAGGAATGCTGTTTTGAAACGATTGTGAGAGCACAGAACTTCGGATGGTACTTCCTGTATGAAAATTTGGAATTTGAAAATCTAGGTGAGGATAAGACCCCATTTTTGCATCTGGGTCGAAGTCCGTTTCTAATTTGGAGGTGCGCTTGTATGTTCCAGAAACATGAGGCCAGAATGCCGCTGTAGGAATGCTGTTTTGAAACGGCCGCAAGAGCACGGAACTCTGGATGGTACTTCCCACATACAAATTTGGAATTTGAAAAGAAAGGTGAGGATAAGACCCCATTTTAGCATCTGGGTCGAAGTCTGTTTCTGATTTGGAGGTGCGCTTGTACGTTATGGAAACATGAGGCCGGAATGCCGCTGTAGGAATGCTGTTTTGAAACGGCCGCGAGAGCACGGAACACCGGATGGTACTTCCTGTATGCAAATTTGGAATTTGAAAATACAAGTGAGGATAAGACCCTATTTTAGCATCTGGGTTGAAGTCCGTTTCTGATTTGGAGGTGCACTTGTACGTTCCGGAAACATGAGGTCGGAATGTCGCTGTAGGAATGCTATTTTGAAATGACCGCGAGAGCACGGAACTCCAGATGGTACTTCCCGCATGAAAATTTAGAATTTGAAAATCCATGTGAGGATAAGACCCCATTTTAGCATCTAGGTCAAAGTTCATTTCTGATTTGGAGGTGCGCTTGTACGTTCCGAAAACATGAGCCCAGAATGACGCTATAGGAAAGCCACTGCAGGGAAGCCGCTGTAGGAAAGTCGCTACAGGAAAGCCGTTGTAGGGAAGCCACTGCAGGAAAGCCGCTGCAGGGAAGCCGCTGCAGGGAAGCCACTACAGGAAATCTGCTACAGGGAAGCCGCTGCAGGAACATAGTTTTGGAATTTTCAAAACTTCCTAAAACGTAACGAAACCTTGTCAATTCACTTAGGCACCACAAAAACATCCAAAATCCATAGGAAATTTATCCCCAAAGTCAAAGAATGAAGGAAAAAGCGAATCGAGCGAGCAGGGGGGGCGAAGCCCGAAAAACCCAAGACTTAGCCACTTTTTATTTTAGGGGCAAAATATGGTCAGCCAAAAATGAGACTTTGAAGGGCACGTTGACCAACTAAGACAGCAAAATGAGGGGCATGCAAAATGAGACGAGAGAAAATAAGCCCACCGGGAGCTAAAAAAGAGGGTCCCTGCCAATGGTGGGGCGTGTGTGCAAAATATGCACAACAATACCAAGAACAAAAATACTGTTAAATTGACAATGGTTTTTGTATATAGTTGCATTATAAAATTAGACTGAATTCATCATAATTCATTATCTGCAGAGTATTTTGTTGCATGAGGGGTTCCAATTAATGATTATCTTTTCTACAAATGTGGCTAAGTATACTTGACATCAATCAAAATCATCAAAAACATATAAAATTCATCATCTTATCATTAAGTTTTCCTCATTTCATCATTCATGCATTTTACATCAAATAAATTATGCATTAAATTGTACCATAAATACATCATGTTCATCTTACCATAAAACATTCATTACATTATCATCCACCAACATCATATGCATTTGATCACTTTTTAAACCCATACATCATTTGTCATCCATACATTTTATCACATTTAAAATAAAAAGCATTTATCCATCCATCCATTATCATTCATCATAATATCATCATTTTTATCATTATCACATTTAAAATAAAAAGCATTTATCCATCCATCCATACATTTTTATCACATTTGAAATAAAAGAATTCATATAGATCATAATTTAGAGATTCATACATCACATCATACATCTAAATATCATATAATCTGTATTTCATTTCCATCATTTTTATCATTATCACATTTAAACTAAAATGCATTCATCATAGCATCATTACATTGAAATAAAAGCATTCATATAGAACATCATAGAGAGACATCATCACATAACAAATGCATCCATCACATAGAAATCATAAATCATCATGAGATCAAATCAACTACATCTCGTATATATATCATCAATGTCAAGTATACAACGAAGTCTAAAATTAAGATACATCATCCCAAAAATGAGCTAACTCAAAATATACATCATGTCTCGAAAAGAAAATCTCGAAATCACAATAGCATATATGATCTACTACTGCTAGAATGTGTGGGCCCAACAGGACCAGTACCACCACCACCCTTAGAAGGACTAGGATCTCTACGATCTCTCCATGGAGGCTGTCACACCCTCACTCATTGTTCAAGTATGAGTCCAACCAGATCTCGATGGGGCATAACTGACTCTATGATTAGCAGGCACTGCATCATGGTATCTACCCCTATAGAACTCTACCTCTCGGCCAGCTCGAAGAACCTCTCTCATATACTCTTCCACATAAGTACCATCAGCTACTCTCTGGAGTGTCTCGGTTGTCTCGTGTGCCCTCTCGGTAATATGTCGGGCATTGTCTCACTCGGATGTCAAGGTGGCAACCTGAGTCTGAACAACGGCCAACTGTCCTTGTACCTACGCTAATACCTGAGCATGGGCCTAAGCCTGAGCCTGCATCTGAGTCTGTGTCTGAACAAGAAAACCTCGGGCCTGTACCAACTGTCCTTGCAACATTTGTACCTATGTTTGGAGACTTGTAATCTATCTCTGGTGGTCAATTGACGGTACTGCCACTGCTCGCCTCTTGCGAGGCCTACTAGATGAAGGACCAACACTAATTGGTCCAACCCCTCTACCACCTCCACCACCACCATCACTATCATCCCCATTGCTACTATCACTGTTGCTGCTCTCAGTACTGCTACTTGATACATTATCACCCCCACTATCCTCTGAACCCTCGACATCATCCTCCTCAATGGGTAACGGTTTTGGATCGTCTGGAATAGTGATGCATGGATGTAGAATCAATGACAAAAATCCAGTGTACTCGTCTGTAACAAGTGCCTTGGCAATATCCCTGTGCATGTCCCAGGGTGACGGTTGTAGTGCCCTATACCCCTCTACAATGGTCTCATATGACAGGCATGGCCCCCAATTAGGTACATCACTCTATCATCGGGCATAGTGGGCTACTCCCTGTGGCATACACTAAACAATGTCATACTGTATGTACACCCACTGTAACAAAAATCTCTCCACGACAAAAGGTGTCCTACCAATCAGGTACATCGAATCACAAAGATATCTAAGAACTATATCGTCCTCATCCCACTGCTCACAATCTAAGTATGGCTACTAGATAATGCTCTCCATATCATCAAAAACTCATCTCCAATACTCCAACTTATCCATCTGAGCCTGGGTAAGTCTGCCTTTGTATCAAAACACATACAGTCTACCTGTTGGTCTGCCCAAAACTGGAAATGGTCGAGCAATGGAAAAGTGCTCCCATGCCCACACCTGTAACAGGGTCATCCCTGTTGATAAATTGCATGCCCCAAGGTATACCATTGAATGAAGGTCATGGTAGAGATGTGCGAGCATGCACATCCCCCACGTGTATCTTGTACCATGTATGACCATGCTCTCTAGAATCCTGCCCCAACGCACAGAGAATCCCTTTGACCTACGATCAGGGCAAAGGAAACCTCCAATGAATCCAACAAGCACTGCTGGTAGTGAAGCGTATGCATCAACAATCATCCTCCATCGGACACTCAGACCTACAATATGTTGATCCTGAACCACTCTGCGGAGAGCATCTCTCCCACCAGCCTCATGAGAATCATACACCACTATCTCCCCCATAAACGGAATGCGCAAAATCTGCCACACATTCTCAGGTGTCATCGTCATCTCACCAGTGGGCAAATGAAAAGTGTTATGGTCACTGTGCCACTGCTAGGCCAAAACGGTAAGGAGACCCCAATTAATCCTAATCTAGGGCATGTCAAGTAAACTGGTGAGGCCACATCGACCCATAATCTGAATCTCATCTGGAGTCAGATGAGGTATCAAATTGGTCATCCAAGGAAACCGCTCTCACATCTGGAGATTACCTAGACGCTCCTATCATCATGAGAAAATTCAAAATCAGTGCACTATGTCAAGAAATCAAAAGTCATTCTACTATCAATTCTAATCAAAAATTGGTATGAATTTTTCGATCAAACTTCATGAACATACATCAACAAATATCACCTATCACGAGGTTCATCAAACATTATCTAATCTCGCTTATCATGAGATTTATCAATCTATCATTTCCTTGCCTATCATGAGGATCATCATAAATAGCATTATTCTCCCCTATCATGAGAGTGAGTCTTATTTAAATCATCAAAATCAATCATCGGGAATTTGGATCATCAATCATACCAATCCGAAGAATGGACATGATCGGAATTGACGAAATCAAGGTTAACTAAGTCAAAATCTGCAATTCTAACACGGATGCGCTAAAATAGGCATCCAAAGCGCTACTTTATCAATCAGATGCCCTAAAACAGGCACCCAAGGCGTTATTTTATCCAAAGTGCTATTTGAACACTCCGATGTGCTATAACAGGCCACCAAAGTGCTACTTTATCTTGAGAATTGTTTTACTGCATCGATGCGCTGAAACAGTCCATCAAAGCGCCACTTTAATCAAAGTGCTATAATAGACCATAGATGCGCTAATTTACCAAATCAAAGTGCTAGAATATTCTAGGTGCTAAAATCAGGCATCAATGTGCTAATTCTACCTATCTAAGTGCTAATTTATGAAAGCGCTAGAGAAAATAACTCATGCGCTAAATCTCAAAGCGCTAAATCAATTTATCAAAGCACTACATTGGAGTGAAAGCACTACATCGTGATTTGGATGTGCTAAACTAACTAAAAAACACAAAAAGCGTTAAAAAGCATAAAAAACAAAAATACATGAAAAACGAGGAGGATTATGGGTACATACCGGAGGTCCGTACGTGGCCGGCCGTTGGTGATGTCGAACGTGCTCAAAATGGTGAGTATGGTAAGGGATTGTCATCTTGCTCCAGTTGGCTGAAAAGTCTCTCTCACAAGAATTTGAAACTCAAAAATTACAAATGACTTTGAAAATGACCTTTTGAACTTTATATAACTTTTGAAAAGGGGATTTTGTAGGTTTTTAATTATATTTTGATTAATTTTATCCATGAAATTAATTGAAAGACATCCGTGGGCTGTATTTTTCTTCATCATTATCGGGAGATAAATTATTTCTTAATCAAATCTTCATCAAATCATTAGAAAATCATAAAAAATTCTAAAATTCTAAAAAATCATCAAATCATTAATTTATCTCCCGAGGGGGCATATTATCGACAATCATCTAAAAATCAATATCTGGGGCATGTCTGGGGCACACTAATTTAATCATCTGAAAAGCCATATTTGGGGCATACTGAATTTTTTCGTTGATACTGGCAGTAGCAGCAAAATTTTCTTCGAAGCAACGCGTAAACACATCACTTCGAAGAGGGGCAAAAATGTATACACCTAAAAATGGTCTAGAGAATAAAATTAATTAAATATGAATTATTTAGTTGATTATCCTAAATTCCTCTACTATTGAATAAATAGAAATATTTATTTATATAGTTCACGTTCACGTTCACATTTAAATTCTTCTAAATTCTTCTATTATCTCATCTTAATTAAATACTTTGTTTGATTTAAATATCATTTCCCTATTTTATTTTATCACATCAATCTTTAATTAATTAAATAAAGATCAAACACTTTATTGATTAATTTCCATTATTCTTCTGCTTAATTTAATAAACAAATCCTATAGTTTGTTTTATTAAATTATTTATCCCTCTTTTGCTAATTTAAATAAATCAAAAAATATTTAAATAAAGGCATAAAGAATATTCCATCTATTTTTCCTCAAAATTGAATTAGATATCCTATGTCTAATTTATGTCTAAATCATGTCAAATTAATTGATTGAAACTTCATGAGAAGTTTTGGAGACAGATTCCAAATTATTCTCTCAATCCTCCTCCATCAATCTTTCCTCTTCTCTTGCCTGGTGTTTTCATGGGTAGAGACAATCACCAAAATTATCTCAATCTCCTCCATATCTCACCATTCAATCCTCCAGATTGAATCCAAGCCTCTCAATGCCATCCCTGTGCATTTCTACAGCCAGGAAATCTATAAATACAGCCTCATTCAACCAAGAAAGGATCCAGATAATCTAACTTATGCACTCTTACTCTACAGGGATTTCAAGCATCAAGCATCAAGCATTCAGCATCCAGCAATCAATTTTTCATATCATGGTTGCCTCTTGTGGCTTCATTTGTCAATTTTCATGTCAAGATTAATTTAGTTTCTTTTAATAATTTAGAAATCATCATATAGGATTAGTTTCCTATATTTAGCATCCATCTCGTTCTTCAAATAGTCAGTTTAACAATCATAGTGCTCACATGATCTGAGAGCCATAGTGATTTAATAAATCTTTGGAGATAGAGAGCAATATGACGCTTTCAGTAGATTATTGTTTTGAATTAGTTCAATTTGCTTTGTATTTGATATAATGTCATATTAAGAAGTGTTTTATTGCTTTACACCTTATTCACACTTACATTTGTCTATTCAATAGACCCCTTTTACGACACCTCCTACTCAAAAATCACCAGGTAAACATGGTAGAAAATGAAATGCAGTAAAGCTCCAAGAGGAAATTGCATCAAGAAGACAATGTACTTTAGATGGGAGTATCAAAAAATGGCTAAGGGGAGCATCTAGCTCTCTGATTATGGAATGAAGATAATATCTTGGAATGTTAGGGGCATTAATGCCCCTAGCAAGAAATCTTGTATCAAGCATCAAATTGATGCTTCTGGGTTGGATATTATACTCTTACAAGAATCAGAGTTATCTCAACAGTCCTTTGAAATGATAATTAATAAATGGGGAGGTTGGAAGTCAGCTTAGACAGTGGCACAAGGGGCTTCTGGGGGAATGATTACTTTGTGGAAGCCTCAAAATGTATCAGTAGAAATACTTAAAACTAAATAGCATTGGCAGTTAATGAAGGTAGTGAAATTTGATCTTTTATTTTTCCTTCTAAACATTTATGCACCTAATGCAACAAGTGGTAAGAAGCTCTTGTGGGATGATTTGTCTCAAGTTATGGATCAATTTGGGGCTGAAAATTTCATATTATTCAGAGACTTCAATGCAATCCTATCCATGAAAGATAAAAAGGGTGGAATCATCCCTCTTAAAAAAATAGTTGAGGATTTTAGTTCTTTTGTCCTTAATAATTCACTAGTTGATATTCAACCAGAAAATGGGAATTACACTTGAACTAACAATTGAAAAGATGGTTTTCAAATTTTTTGTGTGATTGGATAGGGCCTTGGTTTCTTCAAATTGGATCACTCAAAATATCACTTTAATATCTGAAATTCTACCTTGGATAGGTTCAGATTACTTTCCATTATCTTTGAATATTGGAAGGAAAAAGGTGGTTTCAAATTCAAAGGCATCTTTCAAGTTTGAAAAAATGCGGTTTCGTCATCCACAATTTTTGGATCTATTAAAGAAATGGCAGTCTCAAGCTCCACTAGTAGAGGGAACCTTTATGTTCAGATTTTGATGTAAATTAAAATATACAAAGGGAAAAATAAAGCATTGGAATGTATATGTTTTCAAGAATATTTTTCAGAAAAAGGAAGAAGTATTCAAGCAATTATCATTGGTAAATTCTAAAATTATAGTTCAAGGTCTAACTCCACAATCATATAAGCTTAAGAAAATGCTACAAGAATAATGGGAAGAGCTCTCAATTCGGGAAGAAATTTATTGGTGCCAAAAATCAAGGGAGATGTGGCTTGAAGAGGGTGACAAAAATACCAAGTTCTTTCACAAATCTGCTCAAATTAAAAAAGTAAAGAATTCAATTTTCTCAATCGAAGATAGTGATACAGGTTTAAGATTAACAAAAGAGGATGACATTTAAAAAGAAGGTGTAATTTTTTATACAAATCTTCTCTCTGCCCCAACAGGATCAATTGAACAACAATTAATTTTGAGGGAGGATTTGTTGCAAAACATTCCAACTCTAGTCTCATTACAAGATAATGATCATTTGATGAAACCGTTCACTCTTGAAGAACTTAGACAAGTAGTGTTCTCAATGTCTACAGATAAAGCTCAAGGTCCAGATGGTTTCACTGCCATTTTCTTTCATAAATGTTGGGATTTTATTGGGGCTGATTTGTTGAAAGAACTTGAGGAATTGAGATGTTCAGGGGCTATGCTAAAGCAATTCAATGTAACACATATTGCATTGATTCCAAAAGTAAATAACCCCTCATCCTTTTCTGAGTTTAGACCCATATCCCTCTGTAACACTATCTATAAAATTTTCACAAAAGTTATTTATTTGAGGTTGATTAAGATTATCCCTTTTATAATCTCGGAGGAGAAGGGGGGTTTGTTCTAGGAAGAGAAACGAATGAAGGAGATTTAGTATCTTATGAAGTCTTGCATTCTATAAAAAATTATCTATTCCAGCTTTTATTATTAAGCTGGATATGATGAAAGCTAACGATAGGGTGGATTGGTCTTTTTTGATGTAGATTTTGAAAAAAATTGGTTTCCAAGAAAAATGGTGTAAGTGGATTTATTCTTGTTTGTCAAGGGAAATGTTTTTAGTACTAATAAATGGAACTCCTTCGAGTTTTTTTAAGTCTTCTCAAGGGGTGAGGCAAGGAGACCCTCTATCTCTTTTCTTATTCATCATACTTGCAGAGGCCTTAAGTAGATTGGTTAAAAATGAGCATTTGGAAAATAAATGGAAAGGTATCAACTTACCAAATACTATTTTATCAATAACTCACTCATTATTTGTTGATGATACTATTTTATTTGGTATGTCAACTATAGAAAAAGCAAGTCAAATTAAAGAAGTATTTAAAAAGTACTCTTTAGCTTCGAGAAAAATGGAAAATTCAAGTAAGTCAAAGATTTATATATTTTACATAGATGCGGAGTTAAAGGAAAAGATTGTTCAAATTATGGGCTTTCAACTTGCAGTCTTGCCTTGTAAATATTTGGGTATACCATTTTTCGTTGGTCAGAACAGAGTGGCTTATTGGGATAAAATTATTCAGACTATTAAGTCAAGAATAATTTCTTGGAAAGGGCGTTGGTTATCTATAGTGGGAAGAATTTTGTTGATTAAATCGGTGTTGTCTTCAATTCCAAACTATTTCATGTCCATTCTAAAATCTCCAAGGACGGTTGTTACAAAAATAGAAAATTTGATTAGATCTTTTTTATGGAAAGGAAATATCGATTCAAAAAGTAAAATTCCGCTAGTGTCACTACAAAATATTTGTAAAGAGAAGTTAAAAGGAGGGGTAGGGATTCATAATATATCAGCTAGGAATATTGCACTTGGTGCAAAATTGGTATGGAATTTTTACACAAGACCGAATAGAAAATGGTGCAAAATTATGCAAAATAAATATCTTGACACTGCAAATCCTACATGTATTCTTTCAATATCCAATCCTCCCCAAGGTTTTGTGATGTGGAACTTTTTGTTAAAATTTAGAAAGGTAATAGTAAGATATTTAACTTGGGAAGTTCACAATGGTTAGAGTGTAAACTTTTGGCAATATTCATGGAATGGTTTCCCACCATTGAAAAAGGAAGATAATCTTCAGGCTTCATTGGAATATATAACTACTAATTGGGGATTAAAACTCAAAGATTATATTCAGATTTTAGATATGAAAACAAGGGTTGTAACTTGGAAAGACTTGCCTTCCTCAATTTTTTCAATTGATCAACAAATAGATTGGTATAAGGCCATTAATTGTAGAACAAAATTCATTGGGAGAGGTGAAGATAAACTGATTTGGGCCCCTTCAAAAATAGGTAATTATACAGTTAAATTGGGCTATAAAGTTGTAATGATGAAACAAGAGCAGGGGAGAAAACACATAGCATTTTCATTCTATTGGAATTCAATGATCTTGCCTAAGGCAGGATGTTTCTCATGGCTAGCATTAAAGAATAGGGTGCTAACTAGTGAAAGATTGGTAAAATTTGGAATCACAACTCCTTTCAATTGTGTTTTGTGTGAAGAGAAAACAAAAGAAGTGGATCATTTATTTATGACATGTCCATTTTCCCAATCCTATTGGAATTTTGTTCAAGCTAAGTTAGGATGGACCTCCCATCTTCCATACAAGCTTTGGGACATGTTCACGGCCTAGCCTACTTTATATAAATCCTCACTTTTTGCTAGCATATGGATAGTAATACCTTCTTCCATGTTATGGGGAATTTGGCAAGAAAGAAGCAATAGGATATTTAGGAAATAAAAATCAAGCTTGCAAACAGTTTTGATTAAATTGGAAAAGTCTATTTGTGAGGTTATAAATGCATATGTGCAGAAATCAAAACATGTGGGGTTTCCTTTCATAGATTAGGATGTTAAGCAATTGAAAGAGTGTCCATCTCTAGTTTTACCATTCAAAGGAAGCCTATTCAAGCCATTTGGTGAGAAAATAGACAGAAAAAAGGTGATATGGTTGCATCCCCCTAATGGTTTTGTCAAAATAAATTTTGACGGTGCATCCCAAGGAAATCCAAGTTTTTCAGGGGCTGGTGCAGTGTTAAGAGACCATGAGGGGTCAGTAATAAGTGCAAAGACAATTTAATTTCCAAATGGTTCAAATAATCAGGTAGAGGTGTATGCTCTCCTTAATGGTATACTTCTAGTAGTGCATCATAAGGTAACAAAATTGGTAATTGAGGGGGATTCCTTGTTAATCATAAATGCTTGTAAATAAAAAGGATCAGGTGATTGCCAAATCAATTATGTTTTGAAGCAGATCTTTGTTTTGTTAGAGAAGTTTGAATTTTTCCATATCAATCATGCTTATAGGGAAGCAAATCAAGTTGCAGATGGGCTAGCCAATAGAGGTTGTGAACAAAAGTTAGAAGTTCAAATGTATGGGAGTCGAACAAATGATCTCCCAATTCATCTACAGGAAAAGATTCAATTGGAAAAAATAAGAGGATCTAATGTTATTTTTCAAATGCAAGAAATAAGTACATAGGTATTTTGTAATAAATGTATAACCATCAAGCATGAGGAGAGCTAGAACATGAGAAAAAGGTGGATAAAATTGACAAAATATTGTGTTGTTTGAATGTTGAAAAGGGAAGACTTTATCTAGTAATAAAGGAGGAATACTCTAGTGAAGGAGAAATTTTAATACTAACTAATTGTGTCTTCTATTTTTGTAGGAAAATATTACAACAAGAGTACTCATTTTTTTTTAGAAGATTTGAATGACCTTTCCAAGAGATTTGACATGGTTGTAGTACAGGTGAAGAGGATAGCATCAAAAAAAATTTTGGGAGTCGATCATAATGATTGTTCATGTATAACCAAAAGGAAAGTACAGAAAATGCATTATAATTTTGTGAGTGGCATCCAGTTGAAGATATGGTTATCAAAGCCGAGGAAATTTGCACATTATTAAAATGTGTGGTGTAACACTTGGAAAATAAATAGAGAGCAATGGATTATAATCCCACAAGTGCGAACAAATATATTTATCATATTAAAGTTTCAATTGTGGGAAGCTCGACAATCTATGCCCTTCCCTCAGAAGGCATTAATATGCAATGCTCTATCATGATGGATTTATCAAAAAACGTGATTTCCTTATTGTCTTTAAAAAGATGAGGCTGTTTGTTCATTATCTATCCTCTGAAGAAGTTGGGTTGTGAGTTCTCGACAAAATTAGGCAAAAAGAAAAGAAAGAATTTGTTTCACGAAGCGCTCCTGATCAACTTGGCAACACTTGAAAGCAATAAGTTCAAGAATTTATAATGTTTCAACAAGGGTATTTTATGGCATCCGATCTTCTTGGGAATGTTGTTATTCTCATTAATTATATTTGCTTTTATTTGAAACTTTTTTCCAAGATCTAAAGATAAAGAATTTTGGCTTTATTTCGATCCAGTCTTCTTGGGAATGTTGTTATTCTCAAAAATAATTTCTGCTTTTATTTGAAATTTTATTCCTAATCTAAGGATACAGATTTTGGATTTTTTCCGGGTTGCATTTGTTTTCAACTTCCTCTAGGTTGAGTACATAATGTTTTTTTTGAAGTTGAAGATACCCTCATTAATTTCCTAGTAACATGTGTCTTGTGTTTCCTGTGGGTAGAGATTGCATGGGTTGGTCAAATTTTCTCTGCTACTGTTTAGGTTGGTCGAATTTTCTCTGCTACTTTTTTGATCAAGGAATCAAAATTTGTTCTAATTTATCTGCTACGGTAAAAGCTAATTATGATGCATGTCTTCTATAGCTATAGGGATTTTATGCACACAAGTTTTTAGTGGAAATCTAGGTACAAATGGCAAGAGAATACAACACTAAAAACTATAGGATTCCTATAGGAATAAAAAGGTTTGAAATTCCATTTTCAGAAGAGGTAACAAAAGATGACATGGCACAAGTTTTTCGCATAGCATGTCCAAGCATGGTGGATTGCATTAAAATAGTGATAGGTGATGAAATAATTCGGCGAGATTCTCCTAGGATTTTGTTTCCATCAAACTTGCTATCAATTTTTTTGTCAAATTCCATGGATTTCCTCCAATCCTTTGTTACACTAAGAATAGTTTATTCAGTATCACTTTACCAGAAGCAATGGAAGAGAATGATCTTTTAGAAGCAGTGCAAAAATACAACTTGGACATGGGAGAAGCAAATGTAGCAGGAATATTTCCAAGAAACTATCTTACAGAAAAGAGAGGATTTTTTATTGTGTATGGAGTGGTGAAGAAGGGGTTAAGAGATGATAATCCATGGCTCATGTTATGCATGATTCAATTGCACTCTGAAGAATTGGGTTAGCAAATGATTGACATGATCAAAGAAAATTATTATGCATTATCTTACATCCTCGGTCATCAAGCTCGAGATACAAGAATTCAAGCTGCAATTCCTCACACTAATCCATCAGAGGGTCATGAAGAAGAAAGGGAAGAAGGCCAAGGGGATAACCTGTTGGATCTTAATGTAAAATTCCATACTGTAAATGAAAATGCAAATGATATGATGGAGTAAAGATATAGTAGATAGAGAAGTTGATGAACCATATGTAATTATCTTACTTGCACTATTACATACTTTCACATATTCATTAATGTAAAATTTTGTATATGATACATGCTTGTCAGTACTATAAATCTTATTTTTTGTAATTTTGAACTTATATCTAATATAAATATCTAGGCCTAGGCCTTTTACCAATAAAAAAAATGATGGGGAAGGAAGTAGTAAGCATAATGAAAAGTTTCAAAGTGTTTGGAAAATCCATAGAAGAATGGAGCAATGACATAATAAACAAAGGCAATGAGATCATTCTAGAATTCTTGAAGATTCGTTAGAAAGAATATGCTTTGAAAATTGGAATAGAAAAAGATATCGCTACTACTAAGAAAAAAGAAGCATTATGGACTCAATACTTAAATGAAATCAAAGGAACATTGAGTATGGAAATGGAGCTACTAGATAATGAGAAAATAATTCTCAATTCTTCTAATGGTCATTGTGTTATTTGGAATAAAAGCATGGAATAGAAACTCTAGGTTGCCAAGTAGGCTTTATAGGAATTTAACAAGATATTGATTGAAAACAATGCAATCATAAGAGAGGTTCATAAGAATCTTGTTGCATTCAATTTGCAATAAAACTAGGGAGGTAGTAGTCATTAATATTTTGGAACCTTAAGGGAAAACTTCAAGAAGATAATCTATGAGATATGCAACTCCCAATCTTTGGATGTCAATAGTTCGAGAAAATTCAGCGAGATAGACCTACTCCTATTTCAAACAACTGGATTAGCAAGGACATATGACCAAAGAATTGAAGCTAATTGTGATAATCAAATGGCCTAGAAGTTATAAATGGGGAAAATTACTATTCCTCAACAAAAGGAATTTCCACATGTTGCAAAGGATTTCCAAGCTCCGTAGAAAAGACTTGCCACATCAACAGAATTTGGGAACAAAGTCCCACCATCCTGAATTTTTAGTTGATATCTTAATTTTTCATCTTATTTAGAAAACTTTTTATTTTTGGGTAGTACGGGTGAAAGAATTTGGTTACTCATCCACTTATTTATATTTGTGTTTGGAACAATTTTTCTCTCTCTAGTTAATTTTAAAAAGACCTAATATCATATATTTTGAATATAATTCTGCAATTTGAAATCACTAGTCATCTGTGTGTGTCTAGGTTATTGAGATAATTTGAGATTCTTAGATTTGTGTGTTTCAGTTTTCTCATATGTTTATGCTAATTCATTTTTTAATGTATATTAATTTATCTCTATAATTGATTTCATTTTTGAATGATATTGATTTAATTCATTTATATGCTAGTATTCATAGTATTTCTTTGTTGCATCTGATACTGGGAATTTTTCTAGTGTTGGGTTTCAACATTTATTATTTTTTGGTAAAAATTATACATAAATTTTATTTCATTAGTTATTTAATTCATTGAATATTATAAGATGGATTGTACCTCTTCAATTTAGAGGGTGAGTGTTTTCTCAAAGAGAGCAATTATCCAAAGATGTTAGGAGAAGTCACACCTTTTGGGTAAAGAGTCATATTATTAGAGAGAAACCTCAAGGTTTCCAATCTATTATCAAACACCAACATATTAGGATTAATTTATAAGTTATATTCTTGCACCTTAGCCACCCAAGCACCTCTTTTATTACAACCAATTTCTTGCTACGTGAGTACACTCTTCACTACTACATCAAGAACAAAAACTTTAGCATGCAAATCTAAGATGTAAAACCAGAATTGCTTTATTGCTTTAACTACTACAAAATAATTTTTTTCCACTTGATAATAATCAATTCATGCTTCTTTAGTGGAACACTCATAAAGGAAATGGGAGCTTCAATTTGATGATCATTCTCCTAGAGGAGAATTGTGGACATCTTATGTTCTGAGGCATAATAGTAAATGATGAAATCTTTATTAAATTCTAGATGTACCAACATCGAGGCATTGGTAATTTCTATCTTGATATCATAAAAGGCCTATTTTCCAATGTTTCTCCATTTGAAGCTAGTTTTCCTTCATCGTGTCAACTATATGCTTAGTGATTTCTGAAAAATCTAGGACAAATTTCCTTAAAAAGTTCACCTATCCAAAGAAATATTTCACTTCAATTCTATTATAAGACAAAATTATTTGTTGAATGGACCTAATACTTTTTGGATAAATTCTAATTCCTTCTTTGGAAATGACGTGTCCTAGGAGTTTACCTTCTATAACTCCAAAGACCGACTTTTTAAGATTCGGAGATATGTCATGCTCTTTGCATCTTTGTAAAATTATTTCTAAGTGCACTTGAGATGGTTCTCTCTTTTCTTGGAGAACATAGTAAAATCATCCAAATATCTAACTATAATATTATTTTGTAGATCACCAAAAGATAGGTCCATCACCCTTTAGAATGTATCCCTAGTATTGATTAACCTGAAAGGCATTCTATTGTAAGCGAATGTACCCCGGGGAGTAACAAAGGTAGTCTTATGTTGGTATTCTTTCTCCATGTTGATATAATTATAACTAGAAAATTTTTCCATCATCAACGTCATCTTGGATCTAGCCACTGTCTACAACACATGATCCATCACCAGAAGTGGATAATTATCTTTTAAGGATGTTTCATTCAAGTTCCTAAAATCCACACAAATTCTTATCTCTCCATTTTTCTTGTGGACTAGAACAATATTAGCCACCCAAGTGGAATGATGGATAGGGTAGATGATCTATGCCTTGAGCATCATGTTGATCTCCCAAAATATGGCATTAGTAACCTTTGGATTACAATTTCTTTTCTTTTGTTTGAAAGGTGACATGCCATGTTTTAGGGGTATATGATGTTGTAGCCATCCACCCATGAAGTTTTTCAAATCATTGTAATACCAGGTGAATACATCCTTATATTTTAGAAATACATGAATCAAATTGGCCTTTTCATCGGTAGTACAAAATTTTCCAATATATACCAGCTTAGGGTTATCCAATGTCCCTATCTTGACATAATTGTATTCACCATAACTATGTAAGAACTTGGCCATATTCTTCTTAATGCATCTATCATTTCTATCAAACAATTATTCCAAAGGGATCAATCCCTTAGATATATTATTCCCTTTTAACTGGAACATACCTTCTCCTAGCTCTTTCTTTTTATCCAAAAAAAATTCTTCACACGTAGTTTCAGTACCTTCAAAATATACTTCTGCAAACATCTCTATGCACTAACAAATATTGTATTTGCTTATCATTTTCAAAGAATTTCTAGTTTTATGTGTTATATAGAACATTAGGCTGATATATTATTTCAATATGATACAAGATATCCTTAAAGTCAATATGGGGAAGAAGTAAGGAATCCAAAATAGCTAAGGAATTTTCTCTAGTATTTTTCTCCCTTGGGACTTCTTCAATAGAGAAAGTGTTAAAGAAATCCATTTCATCCCACATTCTATTTTTATAATGTCTCAAACTCTCATTCTTCACAATGAACACCTTCCTTACCTATTTGAAAATTAGTTCCACATCACCCACTACCCTCAACTTCTTGATTCATTTCTCCTTAGCAACCACCATTCCCAATAATAAGGCTTCATACTCGACAGTACTATTGGTATTTTTGAATTCTAGCTTGTATGAAGAAGGAAATTTATTACCATTAGGTGATATTAAAACCAAACCTACACAAGAACCATAATTGGAAAAACTTCCATTGAACTCTAAAGTCAATAACTTGAAAGAGATGTAACAAACAAAAGAGGCCTCACTATCGGTATCTTAAGAGAACAACATATAATTTCCAAATTTTGAATTTGTGTATAAGATTTGGGAGCATGGATCATCAAACTTCAGGATAATGAATTTGTCCATAGGTTCTATTTCCAAGTGGATCTTTTTCTTTCCAAGCATGATAAACACCTTGGACTAGTACATCTAGATTTCTCCTCCTAAATCTCTGTAGAAAATTTGACTAAGAAGCATACCACAACTTTCCAATATATCTACAACTAAGATTGTCAACTTAAGCCTTTTTTCAAGATGGGCTACCAGGGCTACTTGACCATCTTTGATCTACCCCACTAAAGGGACTTGTTGAGCATCCATTGAATAAAATTTTCCAAAGGTTTGTGTTAAGGAAAGTCCTAATACCTTGGCTATATCAGAAGGCATTACGTTGTCTAATTCTCTAGAATCAATGATACTTTTACTCAATCTATGACCATCTATATATAATGATACATAAAAAAAGATTAGGTTTCTAATCAGGTGTGATCAAATTAGTATTTTTAGCAACTAGAGGTGATTTAGAGGATGAGGTTTCATGGTTTACCAAATATTCTTCTACTAGGTTAGCTTCAGAATGACTAGACTTAATGAACTTTACCAACTTATCCAATTCACCAAGGTTTAACCTCAAATACTTGACAAGTGAGATTTGAATTTTTGAGTTTTTACATAAATCCACCATATCACAAGGATTTGTGTTTCTTTCAAGGGCTTGAACAGATGGATTTTTGGGAACAACATCTAAAAATTTATGAGAACTAGAAGCAGAAGAATGGAATTTGAAAGGGGTGGGAGTTTTATTGAAATCTAGCATACCTTTTTGATTCAATATTTGTTGGCCTTGAGTGAGTACCAGGCAAGAATCATCATATAAATTAGTGTACACATATCCACCTCTTTCAGTATCAGGAGTAAATTCCATAAAATTAACTTCAAAATCTCCATATTCTCTTGATGCAATTTCCTCTTCATTTTGTTTCTTTGTTCTTCCTCGAGTTTCATTCATCTCCCAATGTCTTCTTAGCTCAAGGAAGTTTTCTCCTTGATGTTGAGCAGTATGATGAAAGTTGCACATATTTCTTCTACCAATAGGTGCTTCAATTGCCAGTCCTTGTTTTATGAGAGGAAATTGCAATTATTTATTACTTGTTTTGAAATACTGACCTAGATTTCTTCTTAAAATATTTTGGTAAGGTTGCTGGTAAGACTGAGTATATTTAGGTATTTGTATCTTAGGGTGATTATTTCATTCAAAATTTTATGGATCATGGGATCAACAGATATTAAATTTTGAGCATCACCTATTTGAAGCTCTTTTTCTATTTATCGGCCTTGATGAAGTCATATTCCAATTCAAAAACTAGTGTTTGGGTAGTTTCTATGTCAGCCACTCTCTCCCTTATCAGATGAAAGTTGATATCCAACAACATAGCATTGAAAAATAAGCACTTGAGATTCTCTTTGGAATTTTTTCTTTCTTTCTCAATTTAGTTCACTATCCTATTAAATTGAGCCACAAACTCTCTCATTAACTGATATATTTACTTTTTCACTGGGTGAACTTGGCTACAAGAGTATTTTTACCTCTACACTCTTAAATCAATCTTTAAATTTTATTCTCATGGTATCCAATGAATTGATGGACCCATTGGGAAAATGATAGAACCCTTCAGTAGCAGCATCCACTAGTTACTATACAAAGAGCCTAACTCCCACATCTTCATATTGGACTCCCAAAAAACTACATGCACCAAAAAAGGCATTCAAGTTTTCATCAGGTATAACTTTCCCATCACCCTTGAACTTTGGAAGATTCTTTCTAGATCCCTTCAGAAGGTCATTCAATTTCTCCAAGGGCTAAAGGTCCAATGGCTACTCCCCATGGTACTGGTTGAGCCATTCTCTAATAAATATTAATAGCTATAGGGATAGCGGTCCTGTGCAAAACCAAGGTTTGGAAAGTGACAAGTGGAATAGTAGAAAGGGGAGGCTTTTCTCTAGTTGATGAAGATGGTCTACTTCTAGATATGAACTTCCTTCTTGGTCTCAAAGTCTCATCAAATTCACCTCTCAACATGGCCTCAAAAATGGGATCAAAGAGACCTCTCCTTTTTTTCTTTTGGTATAAGATTTATATTCCAGTATGACCAGGGGTTTCAAAACCAAAGTACTTAATCTTTTTCAATTCGGTCCCCAACAAACCCACCAAAAATCTATTAGCGAACAAATTTGTCCTTTATAAAATTAAATACAAATGAATCTATAATGCCCAAGGACCAATCAATTCACAATAGTTGGAGAGATTACCATTGCATTGGTAGTCTTCCTCTGAATTTTGATTGAGGTATAGCTCCCTCTTCTTATATAATTTTGATTTTTGAAAATATATAAAGCAGGGTATATTTTTGACTAGAAATTAGGGAAGGAAAACTAACACCTATTCATAGCCATGAGATAGATGTGAAGAGAAATTATTTGAAAAAAAATAAACTACTACAATGTTGAAATCGACTGGCAGACAATTAATATTATGGCTCACAAACCATACTACCAATGCTTGTTAACTTGACTTGGTATAATCTTAACCATTCACTCCAAATACATGAATTAAACAACACTAAATAGCACATCCTCACAAGGAAGGAATATTCAACTGTTCATCTAAGCTCATAGACTTATTCATAAACATTAGCATCTAACTCATAATTTACTGCACACAGACAATAAACATTCACAACAATTAATTAAAACTATAAAATTCAAGATCCTTTATTAAGATTCATTCCCACTCATGCATCACAGTGCAAGGGGGATCAAATTTTTGGACCCTTGCACTATCAAAATAAGACATATTTATAATTTTTAGAACATAACTATCATCGGAGTCTTTGAAATAATTGAAATAAGTGATTCTTGAAAGAATCGAAATAATCAAGTTAAAAAATGATTCTAAAGACAAAACTAAAGAAACTTAAAGATATCTACTCTTTTGTCTATTGGACACCTGAAGCAGTGGGAGTCTTTCCTTCAGACAACATTTGTTGAGAAGCTTCCACACATACTTGTTAATCCTTCAAGGTCATCACAACATCATAATTTTTTGTCTATTATTGAACAATTATATTTCTCATCCTCAACTGCCAAGTGGCATTATAAATTTGAATTGGCTCTATTTTGTGTGCCATGATAATGCTAAATCAATTTTGGATAGTTTCTTTAAAGCCTCTTTATCAAACGACTATTCTCCATAATAATTGTCAACTATTTTGAAGAAAGCAACCTTTAACTCCCCAAATGTGGTGGGTCCCTAGTTATCACCTTTCATTATTGGGAATCCAAAATCAGTAAAATTCTTGGTGAAATTATTATTCAGGTAGCCGGATTCTTTCAACAATTTTATTTTCTTTGAGAAATTTGATCTTATAACTTTGAGTTTCCATGCTATGTTTTTTTTCCACATAACAACCCATTTATCTTCTTTAGATGTGATAATGTTCTCAGAAGTAGCTTTTTCCATGCCCGTTGCAATATCAATCAATTCACGATCAATCTATAGCCAATGTGTTTCCTCCTATTTATAAATGACCAATTTAGATTTGATCAAATTCCTTAATGCCAAAAATTCATCGTATACCTTTCTTAGTTTCTTAATTAAATGAGTCCCCTTTTCTTTAATCTCAGGTACCCAGCTTTGGATGACCTTCCCATAGTAACTATCCCTTTGGATTATGTTCATTGTAGCTTTCCCAAAAAGTGAATCAGGATCAAAGGAAGGACTTTCTTGACTCAAAGGTTGAGGACATGGATTTTTTAGAGTCCTAAGGTAATTTGATAGAAGCTCTATGGATTTATTCAACTCATCTTTATCTTGTTTATCTTTCTTTTCTCTCTCTACTAACCTTGAGGCAATGACCTGAAAATTATGATATCTCCATCCCTACTAGGAGGGCTTAAGTCTACTTTTGTCACACTATATTCCATTGTAGTAACCTCACTAGTAACATTTTGTATAGAGGGTTGAGAAAATTACATGATCAGATGCTTAGAAGTTTGATCTTTCATTAACCTAGTAGTATTTTTTAACCTCTTTACCTTTGGTGTTCTCTACAAAAGCTTTCCTACTACATCCTCTTCTAGTAAAATTATAGGCATTGTATTCCTTTTCTTTGAGAGATAATTATCTAACCAAGATTGTGTAGTCAGAGGATCATCTGAACTTTGGGAATTTCCAAGTGTGGAGAAGTGAAGGGCTCTATTGAGAAGGGGAGATACCATTACATTATGTGTGCTTGAAGGAGAATAAATTGAAGCTCTATCTCTTTGCATATCTTCTTCTATCTTATCTTGAGATTTCTTAGGCTTTTGAACGTGAGTTTCCATGACTTCCCTATCAGCCTCATTTCCCTAATTTCTTTCTTCTGATTGTTTCTCAACATCATCATCCCTTTGTTCTTTAACTATGACATTGGGAAGAGGAAATTTGCCACATTTTTATTCAGGCCCTTTACCCTTCTCGAGAGGCTCATCCCCATTTCCACTATTATCTGACAGAGATGTAATTTATATTGGTGAGGTTGGCACAGGGTTCCTTGTGCTTGCATGGCTAGCACTTGTTTGTTCTCAAACTCCTTTCCTTTCTTTTGATGAAGCCTTAGTAGATTCCCCTTTCATTTTGGCTAACCTAACATGTGTCCTTTTTAGGACTATTAAATTTCTAACATGAATATTTTCATTTTCTTCACTATTCTAGTAAAGAGGTGGCAAGGGTTATCTATGTATCTGTTGTACAAAGGTTGGATCAATTAAATTAGAGCCTTGAGCTTGTATTCCCATTATGTTCCAACCCAATGTAAATTTAAATATTTGTGCCAAGGAGAGTCTCATCCAATCCCTTCTCCTTACTTCATTATCATCCACATAATCTGCCTAGAAATCTTAAAGGTGGGGCATATGATAATAACCAAGACCAAGGCAAAGATGATACCTTACATAATTTTTACCATCGAATGGGAACCTCCTCTCATAAGTACCAAAGGAGAAATTTACAATATCTCTCCTCAAATTAAGGGCATTAGATTGAGATATACCTTTGTAAAACCCTAAACCAATCGAGAATGGAATCCCAACCTTATTTCTATGTACACATCTTTTATTTACCTATGCAACTTGATGGAATATCTCCATCAGGATAAATTTATCTTCAACATATCTAGGTAGATTGAGAGGGAAATCATCAAATCCACCAACCCTTAGATAGGTAAATATTTGAAACTAGATGAAAGGCTGCCATATTTAGTAACCAATTGAAAATCCTCAAGTGGCACCCTTTGTCCAAGATCACCTTGTAACTCCCTAACCATTCTCATACTGAACACATCATTTACCCTTGAGAAATTCTTATAACTCTTTTCAAATTTCAAGTTATGTTAATAGTCATAAATTTGAATTTGTTCATCAAAATATTTTACAAGGTTTAAACCAATCCAAGGCCTTATACAGGCCAAGACATAGAAAATGTAGGAATACATGTAAAATGATTTGTTAACAACAAAACTTCTTATGGTGTCATCCAACCTATCACTGATTATAGTGGCCCAATCTAAACTTTGTTGTCCAGCATAGATAACATGAGCGAAGAAATACATCCACTCCTCGAATTCATGAGAATCCATGCTCCCTTTGACCCTATGCAATAATATAATGATATCAAAAATTTCTTCTCTAAAACGTGATTTATGCATCTTCTTGGGGAGTTGTGATTTTCCCTTCTTGGTAGGTTCAAACCATTCTTTTCTGATGAAATTCATATAATACCCCCTTTTCTTTGAAAATTGACACTAAGATATGGTAAAATTAAAAAGAGAATTTACCTACCTCTCTGGTAGTCTGAAACATCTGTTGATGGTGGCTCTATAAAAGGTTACTAGAAAATTGTTAGCTTTAGTGTGGATTTCTCTCATCTCTGGATTATAATGGGATATATATTCTAACACAAGCTTCATGCACTAAACCACTAGTGGGAATTTGGAATCCTGAAGAAGACCATTTTTTACTACCCTTTGAGTAATTGTGTCTCTTTCTAGTTTATGAATCCTCTCCCAAAATGAATCCAAATTTATATTCCCTAACCTCGTACCACCTATTTCAGGCAAAGAACTATCTAAACTATCCAAATTCTCATACCCCAATATTTATATTTCATTTTTTCCAAATACTCACTTCAAAGAGAATTCGATAGTGTTATGTTGTTTAGAACAATTGCCAATTACTAGAGAAAAATTCAAGAATACGACTTACTTGGTAAAATTACCACCCATCTTTGCTTGAGCTATTTCTTTAAGTGTTGATTGTATTTTTGTTCTTCTCGGTTTGTGAGATTACACTTTTTGAAAAGAGTTATTATGTTTCAAATGAAACCTTAATTCTACAAGATCGAGCATTTATTTCATCTACTTCATTTTTGGAAGATTTAATGTCTGACACATGTGCCACTTGGCACCAATACTAGATAACCTTGATATGCTTAAAATTTTTGGATATTTGAATGGCTTTTGATAATATAGTCGGTAACCACCAAAGTTTGAAAGCTTAAGTCATACCCCACAAGATCATCTTCTATTCATATACCTCTTTTCAATAGGCTTTACTTTGGATGATGTCCCTGGAATAGTTCAAAAAGGAGCATCGATCTGAATAGATTTTCTCAAAGCCACACAAACCCATCTTGTTTTAAAGATAACCATTGAAAAGAAACTTATTTGCAAGAAAAATGAGTTCTAGAACCTGGGCGATAGTTGAAAAGGTATTGACAATTATTTTAAAGATCGACACCAAAAAGAAAATAGTTTAACAAGGAAACCAAGTCAATAAAGAGATAGGTTGTGAATATAGGGTTGTGGACTGACAAAGTTCAAAAAACTAACCACGAATCAACACATAAGATAGAAAATTTCTAAAACAAAAAGGATACCTGAAAATTCAAATACTTAGAACCAAACTTACAACTTAGGCAACAACTAGCTCTGAATGGGGACACAGACTGACCAAGATGTAGGAGAACCAAGAATCTCTAGTTAAGCTCCATTGAGTGACAAATTCTAAAGGTTGAATGAGAAATAAGATCAAGGTGAAGGATCAAAGAAAACCAAAAATAAACCCAAACCAAAATCCATAAATTACTAAAATACAAAGGCAGAGGATACCTGCTTTCAAATTTCATACAATTTTAGATCTTTCCCATTAAATGATAAAGGAAAGATTATGGCATCTAGGTAGGCCAAATTGAAGTAATTATTCTCATGCACTTGCTAAATCATAAAAGGACCCTTCCAAAAAGATTCAAATTTATTGTGAGCTTCTTCAGGCTCTCGTCTCTTGTCCCACAATAAAACCATGTCACCTTCCATGAATTTCCTGGATCTAGCTCTTCTATCAAAAATATTTTTGACCCATTACTGGTGCAAAGTAATCCCATCCACCATGTATTCTCTCTTTTCTTCCAGCTCACTCAAATACAAGATTCTCCTTTCCAAAGAACTCTGGAAGTGTTGATCTTCAAGGGCCATTTGCAATTTTGTGGTAGCTATCTCTAGGGGCAAAGGAAGAGTCATACCAATCTCGTAAAATAATTCAAACGGGGACATACTAATATCTCTCTTTGGTGTAGTTCAATCCACCCATAAATATTTGTACAGTTTCTTATGCCAATTCCACTATTTTTGTCTACCAACTTCTTCATAATAGCCACTAGGTTTTTTTTCACTAGACTCAGCTTGTCCATTCCCCCAAGGATAATAATCCAATGAATGGGAGAGTGATATCCCATGATCATAATAAAACATAACAACTTTTGAAGAGGATAATTTGATTGTATTATCAATTACCGACTTCTTCGAAACTCCAAAATGAACTAAAATACTTTCTTTGATAAAATCACAAACAACTTCAAAATTCATGTTTCATAGGAATAACTTCGACCCATTTGGTGAAGTAGTCTATAGTTGTCAGAATATAAGTATGCCCCAAACTCGAAATGGGGTTAATTGGCCCAACAAATTCTAACCCCCATTGCTAGAAAGGTTCTTCGATCACTATCAATCTCAATGGAAGTGCAGCTGAATGGGGCCTACCAATGAATCTCTTGCATTTTTCATAATTTTCTACCCAATGGTAGGAATCTTTAAACATACCTAGCAAGTATTAGTATTGCTAAAGAAATTTAAAATTTGTGATGTATGAAGAGAAGTACCCTCTACAAGCTTCCTTGTGGAAATCCCTAAGAATCTTATGTTGTTCTTTGTCTACACATCTCATAAATGTACCATCTAGATCTTGTTGGACTCAAGGGAGCCCTGAGAGGGGGGGGGTGAATCAGTGCTTTGAAAATCTTAACTTTATTAATCTGACATTAGAACCATTTCAACATTCAACCAAAGGAAACAGACAAACACATGAAGAAATCATCCACAACACCATAACACAAGGATTTTTGCATGGAAACCCTGTTAGGGGAAAAACCACGGTGGAGGTTAATCCATAATTTGAGTACTCAAATAAAAGTTTAACAAAGAGAATGCACTTGCATTCAAGCACACTACCTAGAGCTCACTACTCAAAGGGAAGGCTCGATACCTTACAAAAGTTCATATTAAAACCATCTGAAGGATGAACTGAGATAGTAGCATATATTCATGCCAGGTTATAGTTCCGGTGAAGCTCATGGATAAAATTTTGAGTCCTCTGTTTGACTCTGCACTTCACTCTACTCTGCTTTGCACTTTTCTACTCTTCACATCACACATAGATAAATTCGCACTATTACTATGCTGAATTTTGCACCACACACTAATATACTTTGCATTCCACATATTCCTTATTTTCGCTATCTCAAAATGATAAAACCGATCTCATATATATATCCTCTACCAAGGATTTGAACATTCATATGTCAGCTTCATAAAACATAAAGTTCTTTACAATTTTCGACTAGATACTTAATTAATTCTTTATGCATATCCTCCAAAGTCAGTTAAGACATAGAGAGGGCCCAAACAAACATAATCGAGTAGGAAAACATTTAATCAATTACTCCTTATACATCTGCAATTACTATATTTGACGAGTCAGCCTTTTAACTAAAATAACCAGCAAATTAATGTACCATATCTCCTAGATTGCATACCAGTGAATGTGCATCAATATAATTCTTGAATAAGGTATTACAAACATCAAAAAAAATTTCTTTGAGATCCATAACCCAAAATAATAGTCCGGTGAGGAATTCAGATCGACATTATTGCCTTTAACCGGATGCCCTGTTCTTCACTCTATTCTGCCAGTGTAAACCAAAACTAGATAATGGATTGGATGCTTGACTTAGGTTGCCATCAATGAAAACACTAGAAGCCATATGCCAACAATCTCCCCCTTTGGCATTGATGGAAACACTTAGTGAAAAATGACTAAGAGTCAAAATTATTATGAGTACGCTGCCATACTGCTCTCTCTCCCTTATGTTTCAAAAAATTTAAAAACATAACTCCCCCTAAGACAGATGAGACATTTTTCACTGCACTCTCTCCCCCTTTGAAATCAATGACAAAGCATAGAAACCATATGCCAAAAGTGACAAAACATGTGTTCAAAATCTTTAAAACTACAAAACAGATTCAAAACTTTTGAAAAAGAGTTAGAAAATTATCTTATGATTTTCCTTCATCTGGAAGGAACTTCTTCCAAGCATTTGTTGTGATCCCAATGATTATGATAATGTTTTTTTTCTTGGATGTCTTGTTGACAATCTCAATGAGGGATTCTGGAATTGTAATTGCTTCCTCTAGTTTTTCACCTTTCCTTAGTATCTAAACCATATGTTCCAATCTGCATTTGGTTAGATCCTTCACCTTCCAAAAATTGTCCACAAGTATGATCTTGGTGAATTAAACTTTTGTGTGCTCAGACTGTAGCTCTCGAATCTTTTTCTTGATGGTGCCATCCTGATCCTGAAACATATCAAAACTTTTTCCAATCCCATTCAACTCTGTTTCAATCTGCTCCAATTTCTCTTTGTATTTTCCAATTGCATGAGGCCAATGAATGCAATAGTTGTAGATGTTATTAGTTGAATTGATGCATTGCCTCAACTCATTCATTTTCTTCTTTAGTTTGGTAAGTGATAGACTGAAATGTCCCTTCAAATGAGAGATAACTTCACCTTCTTCTTTGTTTTTATCCTTAGAGTTCATTGTTTCTTTACTGCATTCAATCATTTCTTTAGGTAGAATGTTTTGTAAACTTTCCAATTTGATCTTACAGTGCTCAACATGAGCATTTAGTACACTCAGAATCATATCCTGATCATATGATGGTCTGACAGACCATAACTTAGCAATTTTCTACATTCCACCTTCCTCCTGAATAAGTTGTTTTAGCTTCTCCTTTGTTAGGTCATCTTCTTCCTCACTAGATTTTTTTGGTTCTGATTCAGCTAGTTCTTGTTCATTTCCCTACAGATCCTTAGTTTCTTCACCAGATTCTTCATCTGGAATATCCACAATTTCCTTTTCTTTTCCTTTTCCTTCAATTCTAGCAATCTTGCATTCTAGAGGGCTATATTCAATAGTTTCTTTTTCTCTTTTTTGTTTTTTCTCCATGCCACCAGAAGAGAAACCAACTTCAAATGTTCTTACCAGAAGGGAAATATCAACTGAAACAAACTTTTCAAGCACATTCTTAAAGAAATTTTCAAATTCTTGATCCCAATTAGCCAAGCTCTTAGAATATGAGTATATTTGTTTGCATACAGGTTCATTTACTTTCCACGCCATATTGTTGATTTTTGGTAAAGAATTCAAGAAATACATTACTAAACATATGATCAAAGTACCGAAATCTGAAAGGGTAACCTATCTCTTTTGTTAATTGTACATTCTCCAACAATTGATCCTTTAATAGTCCACATAGTTCGAATTCCTAACCTTCCATTATCATCTTGTGAGAGATATAAACTGCACCAGCTGAAGTTGCTCCTTCTTTGTTTCTGAAAAAGAAATTATGTACGCAATGTACTTTGTAATAGTATTCTTGATTTTTGAGATTATTAGTGCCCTCTAATCTCCAATTACTTTGGTTAGGGTTTCAACTTCTTTGTTTCAAATGGATTTTTTCCTCAGTATGTCTTTGATTTTGCATAATCTAGTCAAATTCTTAATTACTTCCTTCGAAATGATGTAGGGTTTGTCCAGAGTCAAAGTGTCATCATGCAATATGCTCAAGATGAATTTCACATTCTCAAAGTATGAAAACTCATTCCAAATATCTGAATTCTTGTGTTTGACTTCTCTCAATTGCTTCAATTCGTTGGGTAATAATAGATTTTTCATGGACCTAATATTTCCACTGTTGTATTCATCCAAAATGATTGACCCTTTGATTTGTTTCATTTTCCTTTCGTATTTCATGTTTATCGACCTCACACCAAATTATATGAAAATTCTAAAAACAATTTAAATACCTAATAGGTTTCGAGAATTGCTGACGAATCGATTTCACTGATTGGAAATTCTTCTACCGAGTGCTCTCCTTCTTTTCTTCTTCGATGCAAAGTGATAAATGATAGTTCCAACTGAATTTTATAGCTCGCACACTTATAATAAATGTGTTTTCCCTAAGTTTTTTGGATACTCTATTTTCTCAGACAATGAGAGAAAAATTATTCTGAGGACTTATGATTCTTTGAATTCTCTTGTGAAATTTTTTAAAATCCTCTGCATATCATTAATACACCTTTTTGACCATTCTTCGCATTTTGGTACCATCTACGGACAAGGGAGCAAATATTTTCTTGAACAACTCCCCCTAGGCCAATGGCCTAAAATCAATTTCTAGAGGAATTACCAAAAGAAAGTTTCGGTGTAGAACCATTTCTAGCATCAGACTCGTTCTTTCTTACCCATGTCTTCTTCATATGATCTCTTATCTCATCACTAATCACTTTTCCTTTTCCTTTGTCATATTTTTGTATATTTTTTCCTCTGTATACCGGACCTTTTCTATCCACATTTTTGTTTCTACAGAATCTTGCAATGTGACCATATTTATTGCAATTGTAGCACACAGTACTTCCTTGTCCAGACCAATCATTCCATTGATTTCTTCTTGATCTGCATTGATTAGCAATATTCCCAAATCTTCCACATGTATAACATTCAATATTCCTTCTATTGATAGAGTAGTTTGAAAAAAAATTGCATTCATTTGATTTATGACCAAACTTTTTGCAATTGAAACATTGACTAGAAAATGATGAATCTCTTGATTTCACATTACTTCTACATTAAGTGGCTTTATGGCTGAATTTATTGCAAGAAAAATAGTATCCATTAAACTTTTGAGAATTAGGTTGTCTTACCCAACACCTTCCACCTTTGTTCATCACGTTTCCTTGCCTAAAATTCTTTTGTCTGAATCTAGAACTTTCTCCTTTTTCATATCCAAGACCTCTCTTATCATTTCCACTCTTTTTTCCTTGAGTTGGCTCATCAATATTCACTAAACTAATCTTAAACTTCTCCTTATATTCATTTGCAGTAGTAAGCTCATTTCTGAGAATAAATTTATTTTTTTCAAGTTCTTCTCCATTGTTTTTGAATCGTAGCAGTTCACTTTCCATCTGAATAAATTCTCCATTTACTCTTTTGCATTCATCAGATTTATCCTTTAAGGACTAAGCAAGGCTCTCCTCATTCTTCTTCATTTCTTCAATCTCTTTAGTCAACTTCATCACCATAGATTCTATTTCATGTTTTAGGGTAGCATTATCTCTAGCAAGCTTTTCACATTCTTCAGTTATCTCCTTCAAGGTCTAATTCAGGTGAGCATCATCCATTTTCTCACTCTCTTGTTGCTTAATCTGGTCATGGAGATCTTTTCTCTTCTCCCTGGATTTAACAATCTGATCCTTCAATGTCTAAATGAATTTCTCAACATCCCTAAGATTTTCTTTCAATTCTTGGACTTCTGCTTTAGACTGATCAAGTTCATCAAGTGCCACCAAAAGCTACTTCTGAAGACTACAAAATTCCATCACATTCCAAGATCCACCTCAAGCTGCTAAACTTATTTTGAGGAACCAGATGCTTTGATACCAATTGTTGGACTCAAGGGAGCACTGAGAGGGGGGGGAGGGTGAATCAGTATTTTGCAAATCTTAACTTTATTAATCAGATATTAGAACTATTTCAACATTCAACCAAAGGAAATATACAAACACATAAATAAATTATCCACAACACCATAAAAAAGGATTTTTGTGTGGAAACTTTGTTAGGGGAAAAACTACGGTGGAGGTTAATCCATAATTTGAGTACTCAAATAAAAAATTTACAAAGAGAATGCACTTTCATTCAAGCACACTTCCTAGAGCTCACTGCCTTACAAAATTTTACATTAAAACCATATGAAGGATGAACTGAGATAGTAGCATCTATTCATGCCAGGTTACAGTTTCGGTGAAGCTCATGGATCAAATTCTGAGTCCTTTGTCTGACTCTGCACTTTGCTTTTCTTTGCTCTGCTCTTCACATCACACATAGATAAATTCACATTGTTACTCTACTGAATTTCACACCACACACTAATATACTTCACATTCCACACATTCACTATTTTTTCTATCTCAAAATGATAAAATCGATCTCATATATATATCCGCTACTAAGGATTTGAACATTCATATGTCGGCTTCATAAAACATAAAGTTCTTTACAACTGTCGGCTAGATCCTTAATTAAATCTTTATGTGTATACTCCAAAGTCAGTTAAGACATAGAGAGGACAAAAACAAACATAATCGAGCATGAAAAACTTTAATCAATTACTCCTTATACATCCACAATTATTATATTTCACGAGTCGGCCTATTAACACAGATAACCAACAAATTAATGTATTGGATCTCCTAGATCGTATACCAGTGAATGTGCATCAATATACTTCTTGAATAAGGTATTAAAAACATCAAAAAACCTTTCTCTGAGATCCATAACCCAAAATAATAGTCCGGTGAGGAATTCAGATCGACATTATTGCCTTTAACTGGATGCCCTGTTCTTCAATCTGTTTTGTAGATGTAAACCAAAACTAGACTATGGATTGAATGCTTGACTTAGGTTGCCATCAATGACAACACTAGAAGTCATATGCCAACAAATATTTCTTATAGTGTATCATTCTAGATCACATACTTGGACACCTTCATTTTGACATTCCTCCTCTCTTTCAAGGAAAGGTGTGAAGGATATTCTCCATAGGTGAAATAATGAGCCACATCAGAAAACCATGGATCCTACAAACTCACAAACAATACTATCGGAGAAACTTCACCTTCCTCTAGTTTATTTTCAGCGATAAGCTTATAGATTTCTTTGCCTCTTACCAGCTTAGTAGTCTTAATATCTAATTCATATTCTTGCACCTTAGCCACCTAGGTACCTCTTTTATTATAACCAATTTCATGCTATGTGAGTACACCCTTCACTGTTGCATCAGTAACAAAATCTTTAGCATGCAAATGTAAGCTGTAAAACTTGAATTGCTTGTCTACTTTAACTACTACAAAAGCATGTTTTTCAACTTTAGAATAATTAAATTTATCCTTCCTCAATGGAACACTCACAAATACAATGTGATCTACAATTATTTGATAATTCTCTTGGAGGAGAATTGTAGACATTGTATGTTTTGAGGCATAATAGTGAATGATGAGATCTTTATGAAAGTTTGGATGTACCAACACTAGGTCATTGACAATGGCTATATTGATATCATCAAAGGCCTATTTTCCAGTGTCACTCCATTTGAAGCCCTAATTTTCCTTCATCATGTCGACTATATGCTTAGTGATTTTTAAAAAAATTGTTACAAACTTCCTTAAAATTTCACCTATCCAAAGAAATATTTCACACCACTCCTATTGGAAGGAAGACTTAGCTTTTGAATGGCCCTAACCCTTTCTAGATTGATTCTAATTCCTTCTTTGTAAATTTCGTGTCCTAGGAATTTACCTTTTATAACTCCAAAGATTGAATTTTTAGGATTCAAAGATATGCCATGTTCTCTACATCTTTGTAAAATTCTTTCTAAGTCCTTGAGATGGTTCTCTCTTTTTCTTGGAGAACATGGTCAAATAATCCAAATATATAACTATAATATTATTTTGTAGATCACTAAAATACAAGTTCATTTCCCTCTGGAATGTAGCCCCAGCATTGATTGACCTAAAAGGCATTCTATTGTAAGTGAATGTACCCTAGGCAGTAACAAAGATAGTCTTATATATGTCTTCTTTGTCCACACTGATCTGATTATAACCAAAAAATTCATCCAACATCAACATCATCTTGGATCAAGCCACCGCCTATAACACATGATCCATCACCAGAAATGGTTAATTTTCTTTTAAGGATGATTGATTCAAGTTCTTGAAATCCATACAAATTCATATATCTCCATTTTTCTTCCAAACTAGAACAATATTAGTCATCCAAGTGGAATTACGGATAGGTAGATGATCTGAGGCTTGAGCATCTTGTTGATCTCCCAAAAGATGGTATCAGTAACCTTCATATTATATATTTTCTACTTTTGTCTAAAAGGTGACATACCAGGTTTGATGGGTATATTATTTTGCAACCATCTACACATTATTTTTTTCAAATCATAACATGAGGTGAATAAATCATCATATTTAGAAACAACTGAATCAACTTGGAGTTTTCATCAGTAGTACAAAATTTTCCAATTTATACCAGCTTAGTGTTATTTGATGTCCCTATATTGACAGATTCATATTCCCTAGAACTATTTACAAACTCAACAATATTCTTCTTAATGCATCTATTATGTCTTTCAAATAACTATTCCAAAGAAAGCAATCCCTTAGGTATCTTTTTCTCTTTTAATTGGATCATACCTTGTCCTAGCTCTTTCTTTTTATTCGAACAAAAAATTTCACACATAGTTTTACTGCCTTCAAAATATACTTCTACAAAAAAAAATTGCACACTCCAAGAAAGATTGTATCTAGTTGTTATTTTCAAAGATTTTCCAGTTTTCTACATTGTCTAAGACATTAGGCCAATATATTATTTCAATCTAATACAGGGTATCCTTAAATTTAGGATGGGGAAAAAGTAAGGAAGCAAAAACATCTAAGGAATCTACTCTACTATTTTTCCCTTGGGATTCCTTCAATAGAGAAAGCATCAAAGGAATGCATTTCATCCCACACTATGCTTCTATAATTTCTCAATATCTTTTTCTTGACATTAAACACCTTCCTTGACAATTAGTTCCACATCACCCATTGTCAGATTTAAGGAAGATCTAGAAGATAATAATCAAGCACAAATGTTGTCCAAAAACCCCATCATAGATTGATTGAAAGAGCCTATCTAAATAGGAGAAAACAAGAAGATCCAGATCCACAAGATGTGGAAATCGAGATCAAGATCCACACAAAGTGGAAAGAACTAAGGTGTGAACTCAAAAAGGACACCTAACTAGGCTTAAGTAAGCCAGGTGTAAAGTTGACTCGTTTACACCAACACCCATTTCCCTCGGCTTCTTGATTCCTTTTTCCTTAGCGATTGTCATTCCCAATAATAAGGCTTTGTACTTGGTAGTAGTATTGGTATTTTTGAATTCTAGATTGTATGAGGAAGGAAATTTATCACCATCGGGTGATACTAACACCACCCCTACACTAGAAATGGAACTAGAACAACTTCCATCAAACTCTAGAGTCCATAACTTGGAAGAGATGTCACAGCAAGAAGAGGCCTCACCATCAGTATCTTTAGAGAACAATACATAATTGCCAAATTTTAAATCTGTATATAGGATTTGGGAGTGTGAATCATCATACTTTAGGATAATGTATTTGGCCTTAGGTTTTTGTTCCAAGTGGATCTTTTTATTTCCAAGTGGGATAAACACTTAGGACAAGTTTATTCGGATTTCTCCTCCTAAATCTCTATAGAAACTTTGATTGAGAAGCATACCATAACTTGTCGGTATATTTTCAACTAATATTGTCAACTTAAGTAGTTTTCAAGATGGGCTATCAAGGCTACTTCAAAATCTTTGGTCTACCCCACTAAAGGGACTTTCTTAGCTTTCATTTAGTAAAATTTTCCACAGGTTTGTGTTAAGGAAAGGACCAATGCCTTGGCTATGTCAAAAGGAATTACATTGTCTGATGCTCTAGAATGAATGATATAGTTACTCAATCTATGGCCATTTATATACAAGGATACATAAAATGGATTAGGTTTCTAATCAAGTGTGGCTAGAGTAGTACTTTCAAAAATTGAAGATGATTTAAAGGATGAGGTTTCATGGTTTACCATATATGCTTCTACTAGCTCAACTTTAGAATGATCAGACTTAATGAAATTTACCAACTTATCCAATTCACCAGGGTTTGACCTCAAATACTCGGTAGGTGACATTTGAATTTTTGAGTTTTTATAGAAATACACAATATCAAAAGGATTTGTGCTTTTATTAGGGGCTTGAAAAAACAAATTATTGGGAACAACATCTAGAAATTTATGAGAACTAGAAGCAGAAGAATGGAATTTGAAAGAGGTGGGAGTTTTATTGAAATCTGGCATACCTTTTTCATTTGATATTTTTTGGCCTCAAGTGAGTACCATACAGGAAGCATCATCTAGAGTAGTGTACACATCTCCACCTCTTTAAGTATCAGAAGTAAATTCCAAAAAATTAACTTCAGATTCACCGTATTCTCCTGATGCACTTTCCTCTTCATTGCTTGTCTCCATTCTTCCTCGAGTATCATTCATCTCTCAATATCTACTCAGCTTAGGGAAATTTTCCCCTTGATTCTCGAAAGTTTGATTAAAGTTTCACATATTACTTCTAATAGGAGGTGCTTCAAGTTCTAGTCATTTTTATGTAGGAGGCAATTGCAACTATCTATTACTTGTTTCAAACTATTGACCTAGATTTTTTCTTGGAATATCCTGGTAACGTTGCTAGTAAGACTAATTATTTTTAGGTATTTATCTCTTGAGGGCTATTATGTCATTTGCAAGTTTTTGAATCATGGGATCAGAAAATATTGAAGGTTGAGCATCACCTATTTGAAGCTCTTTTTTCCATTTATCGGCCTTGATGAAGTCATCTTCCAATTCAACAACTAGTGTTTGGGAAGTTTCCATGTCAGCCACTCTATCCATTCTCAGATGAAAGATGATATCTAGTAGCATAGAATTGATAAAGCAGCACTTCAGATTCTCTTTGGAAGGTTTCCTTGACTGGGTGAGCTTGGATAAAAGAGTGTGTTCATCCTTTGTGCACTTAAAGCGATCTTCAAATTTTATTCTCATGGTAGCCCATGAATTGATGGACCCATTAGGAAAATGATAGAACCATTTAGTAGCAGCATCTGCTAATGACTCTACAAAGAGCCTAACTCCCACATCTTCATATTGGAGTCCTAGAATACTACATGCAATGAAAAAGGCATTCAAATGTTCATCAGGAGTAACTCTCCCATTAGCCCTAAATTGTAGAAGATTCTTTCTATATCCCTTCAGAAGGTATTTTAATTGGACTCCAATGGCTAAGGTTCCAATGGTTTCTCCCCATGGTACTAGTTGAGACATTATCCTATTAATATTAATAGTTATAGGGATAGGGGTCCTCTACAAGACCAAGGTTTTTAAAGTGACAAGTGGATTAGTAGAAAGGGGAGGGTTTTCTCTAGTTAATGAAGATTGTCTACTTCTAGATATGAACTTCCTTCTTAGCCTCAAATTCTTATCAAATTCACCTCTCAACACGGCCTCAAAAATAGGATCAAAGAGACCTCTCCTTTTGTCACTTTTGGTATAAGGTTTAGACTCTAGCGTGACCAGGGGTTTCAAAACCAAAGTATTGAATATTTTTCAATTTGGTCCTTGGGAGAATCACCAAAAAAATTTGGTGAATATATTTGTCCTTTATAAAATTAAATACAAATAACTCTATAATATTGAAGAAGGACTAATAAATTCACAATAGTTGGAGAGATTGTCATTACATTGGTAATCTTCCTTTGAATATTGATTGAGGTACAACTCCCTCTTCTAATATAATTTTGACTTTTGAAAATATATAAAGTGGGGCATGCTTTTGACTAGAAAGCGAAAAGGAAAAATAACACCTATTCATAGCCATGAAATAGATGTGAAGAGAAATGCTTTGAAATCAAAGAAGCTACTACAATGTTGAAATGGACTAGAAAACAATTAATATTGTGGCTCATAGACCAGAATACCAATGCTTGTTGACTCGACTTAGTACAATCTTAATCATTCACTACAAATACATTAATTAAACACCACTGAATAGCACATCCCCACAGGGAAGGAATATTCAAATGTTCATATAAGCTCCCAAAATTATTCATAAACATTAGCATCTAACTCACAATTTACTACACACAAACAATAAACATTCATAGCAATGAATTAAAATTATAAAATTCAAGATCCTTTATTATGATCGATTCTCACTCATGCATCGCAGTGCAAGGGGGGTCAAATTGTTGGACCCTTGCACTATCAAAATAAGACAATTTATAGTTTTTAGAACATAATTTCCATGTGAGTCTTTGAAATAACTGAAATGATTGATTCTTGAAAGAATTAGAATAATTGAGTTCAAAATTATTCTAAAGACAAAACTAGAGAAACTTAAAGATATCAACTACTGATTTTGTTGGATATGTGATTTGGCATGATTATCTCCTTCAGACAACATTTGTTGAAAAATACCATGCCTACTTGGTAATCCTTCAAGGCCATCACAACATCATAAATTTATGTCTATTGCAGAATGATTACATTTCTCATCCTCAACTACCAAGTGGCCTTAGAAATTTGAATTGGCTCTATTTTGCATGTGGTGAGTACAAGAGAGTCCTCATGCCATGACAATGTTGAGTCAATTTTGGCTAGTTTTTTTAATGCCTCTTTATCAAATGATTGTTCTCTAGAATAAGTGTCAACTGTTTTGAAGAAATCAACCTTTAACTCCTCAAATGTGGTGGGTCCCTAGTTATCACCTTTTATTATTGGGCATCCAAAATCAATAAAATTATTTCTCAAATTATTGTTCAGGTGGCCACATTCTTTCAACAATTTAGTTTTCTTTGATAAATTTGATCTTATAACTTTGATTTCCATGTTATGCTTGTTTTCCATATGATAACCCGATTATCTTCTTTAGATGATACAATGTTCTCAAAAGTAGATTTTTTCAAGCCCATTGCAATAATATCAGTCAACTCATGATCAATTTGTAGCTAATGTGTTTCCTCCTATTGAAAAATGACCAATTTAGATTTGATCGAATTCCTTAATTCCAAAAATTCAATGTATACCTTTCTTATTTTCTCAATTAAAGGAGGCCCCTTTTATTTAATCACAGGTGCTTAGCTTTGGGCAACCTTCCCATAGTAACCATCCATTTGTATTGTGTTCATCATATCTTTCCCAACAACTAAATTAGGATCAAAGGCATGACTTGCTTGACTCAAAGGTTGAGGAGAGGGATCTATTAGAGTCCTAAAACAATTTGAAAAAATCTCTATGGATTTCTTCAGCTCATCTTTACCTTGCTTATCTTCTTATGTTCTATCTACTAACCTTGAGACAGTGACCTAAAAATTATGGATATCTCCATCTTGCTAGGAATACCTAAATCTACTTTGGTCACACTATATTCCACTATAGTAACCTTGGTAGGATCCTTTTGTATAGATGGCTAAGCAACTTCCATGATCAGATGCCAAGAAGTTTAATCTCCCATGAACCTAGTAGTATTTCTCAACCTCTTTACCTTTGGAGTTCACAAAAAAATTCCTACTACATCCTCTTCTGGTAAAATGATAGGCATTGTCTTCCTTTTCTTTGAGCACTAATTCTCTTACCAAGATGGTGTATTCAAAGGAGAATCTGGACTTTGGGAATTTTTAGGTGTGGAGAAGCGAAGGGATCTATTGAGAAGGGGATATCTCATTAATTTATGTGTGCTTGAAGGAGAATAAATCAAAGCTCTATCTCTCTACATATCTCCTTTTGGAATACCTTGAGATTGCTCAAGTTGTTGAATGTGAGTTTCCACAACTTCCCTATCAACCTCATTCCCCTAATTACTTTCTTTTGATTGCAATTACATTATCATCCCTTTGTTCTTTAGTTATGACATTGGGAAGAGGACCTTCAACACATGTTCACTCAGGTCATTTACCCTTCTCAGGAGGCTCATCTCCATTTCCACTATTACCTAACAAATATGTATTTTTTATTGGTGAGATTGGTGTAGGAGGCCTTGTGCTTGCATGGCTAGCACCTGTTTGTTCCCGAACTCCTTTTATTTATTTTTATGGAGCCTTAGTAGCTTCTCCTTTCTTTTTAGTTGACCAAACCTGTGTCCTTTTCAAGACTGCTGAATTTATGACATGAATATCTTCATTTTCTTCACTGTTTCAGTTAATAGGTGGCAAGAGTTATGCTTTTATCCACTGGATATAGGTTGGATCAATTAAATTATAGCATTCTTCATGTATTCCCCATACATTTCAACCCAACTTAAATCTAAATATTTATTCCAAGGAGAGTCTCATCCAATCCCTTCTCCTTACCTCATTGTCATCCACACAATCTGCCCAAAAATCTTCAAGGTGAGGCATATGATAATAACTAAGAATAAATTAAAGATGATTCCATACATAATTTTTACTGTTGAATGGGAACCTCCTCTCATAAGTACCAAAGGAGAAATTTTCAATATCTCTCCTCAAATTAAGGGCATTAGACTGAGACTTACATTCATAATACCCTTAACCAATCAAGAATGGAATACCAACCTTCTTTCTATATATGTATAATTTATTTACCTCTACAACTTGATGAAATATCTCCATTAGGATGAATTTATCTTCAACATATCTAGGTATCTTGAGAGGGAAATCATCAATTCCACCAACCCTTAGATAGGTAAATTTTTGAAACTGGATGAAAAGGCTACCATATTTAGTAACCAATTGAAAAGCCTCAAGTGACACCCTTTGTCCAAGATCACCGTGTAACTACCTGACCAATTTCATACTAAACACATCATTTACCCTTGAGAAATTATTATCTTTTCAAGTTGTAAATCAGGGTAATAGTCATAAATTTGAATTTGTTCATCAAAATCTTCAGCAGGTTTTAAACCAATCCAAGGCCTTGTATAAACCAAGACATAGAAAAGGTAGAAAGACATGTAAAATGATCTATTAAAATCAAAACTTATTATCGTTTCATCCATCCTATCACTGATTATAGTGGCCCAATCTAAATATTTTTGGCCCACACAAATAACCTACATGAAGAAATACAACCACTCCTCGAAGTCATGAGAATTCATGCTCCCTTTGACCCTATGCAATAATACAGTGATATCCAAAATTTCTTCTCTGAAATTTGATTTATATATCTTCTTAGGGAGTTGTGATTTTTCCTTCTTGGGAGGGTCAAACCATTCTTTTGTGATCCAATTATGATAATACCCCCTTTTCTCTGAGAATTGACACTGAGATAGGGTAAGATTAAACTCAAAATATACCTCCCTCTTTGGAAGCCTAAAACATGCACTAATGGTGGCTCTATCCAAAGTTACTAGAAAATTGTTATCTTCAGTGTGAATTTCTCTCCTCTCAAGATTATAATAGGATATACATTCTAACACAAGTTTTATGCATTGCACTGCTACTGGGAATGCAACAGCCTGAAGAAGAATGCTTTCTACTACCCTTTGAGTAATTGGGTCTCTTTCTATTTTATGAATCCTCACCCAAAAAGCATCCAAATTTATATGCCCTAACCTTGTATCATCTATTTCAATAAAAGAACTATCTAGACCAGTTAAATGCTCATACCCCAAACATTTATATTTCATTTTTTCCAAATGCTCACTTCAAAGAGAATTTGGTAGTCCTATTCGGTTGAAAAAAATTGCTAGTTACCAAAGAAAAATTTAGGAATGCCACTTACCTGGTAAAAATACCACTCATCTTTGCTTGAGCTATTTATTTGAGTGTTGATTTTATGTCTATTCTTCTTAGCTTTTGAGATTACATTTTTTGAAAAGAATGATTATTTTTCAAATGACACCTTAATTCTACACGAAAAAAGCATTTATTTCATCTACTTCAATATTGGAAGAATTTAATGTCTATCACATATGCCACTTGGCACCAATATCAGATAACATTGATACACTCAACAAAGTTGGATATTTGAATGGCTTTTGAGAATATAGCTGGTAACCGCCGAAGTTCAAAAACTTAATTCATACTCTACAAGATCATCTTCTATTTATACACCTCTTTTTAATATGCTTTAATTTCGATGATTTCCCTAGCACTTTGTTAGAATCAAGTGTGGTTTAGAAAGGATCATCTATCTCGATGGACTTTCTCGAAGCCACAAAAACCCATATTTTTTTAAAGATAACCATTGAAAAGAAACTTCTTCACAAGAAAAATGAGCTCTAGAACTTGGGTGGTAGCTAAAAAGGTATTAACAACTATTTTAAAGATTAACACCAAGAAGAAAATAGTTCAAAATGGAAACAAAGTCGGCAAAGAGCTAGGTTGTGAATATAGGGTCACAGACTGACAAATTTTAGAAAAATGACCACATACCGACACACAAGATAGAAAAGTTCTAAAACAAAAAGGATACCCAAAAATTAAAATACTTAGAACTAGACTCTAAAATTAGGAAACTCTAAATTAATTATAAATCAAATCATAGGAATATATCAAGCTAAGCAATGTAAATTATCTCAATATCAAGATTTGGCTTTATATTTTCTTAGTTTCTTCACTTCATATACTATGAAAAATGTTCCTAGGAGAGAAAAATGTCACACAGATGCAATAGAGAGTGTCACTTCTCTTGTATTCTTTGACTATAGCATAGATGAGTACCACTTTATGGTCCAAATTATCCATAATCCTACTATCTCAAATAAACCTGAACTCAATAGTCTTATGTGGGCACATATAGACTCAGGAGAATGTTATTCATATATCTATAACTATCTAAAACTTGAAAATTTTCTGATAATGCAAGTAAAAATACTCATGTCTAGATATGAAATATTTCAACCCATTATATCATCCTATCTGGCATTATTTATCATAGATCTTACAATGTTCCTCTTCTTCATGTCTTACTAAGACTGAGATACACATTTCCCTTCAAGAAACCCATTCAGGCTCTAGGGGTAGATATTTTGGTGGTAAATCCTTAGTGCATAAGCTGATACACATGGGACACTATTGAAAAATGATGGAGTAAGACTATTTTTCTTTTGTCAAGAAATTTTCTCAATGTCAACAACATAGAAATCTTATTTGAGCTCTTACACAGGAACTTCATACCCAAAATTCTCCTTGGCCTTCTCAAACATGGGGTTTGGATATCATTGCAAAGATATCTCTCCCTTCTTCTAAGGGGCACACCTTCATCTTTGAAACAAAGAAAAATATGGTTGGTTGGATGACGTGAAAATATGTATATGATGTGGATGGACCTATCTTCCTTTAATTCATTAGGAAATGAGATCCCTACAAAGAATTGAATTACAACCCTTAGGTGAGTCAACTCAATGAGGGTATCTACTGGTTTCCTTGTGATTGAGGACAAGGGTATCAACCTAAACAATACTTTTGGGAGAAGAAATAAAAATAGTAAATCAAATCAATTATGCCCATTCAATTTGAATCATTAATTCAAAGCATCAAATGGATAAAAACCACCAAGTTTTGGTAGATATGGAAATGGCAAAGTGATGTGTACCTATCACCAAAATGCAGTTTCTAAATTCTACCTGGGACTCATTCGCCCTTGGGAGAATGGCTCTCTATGCAAAGTTTTTTTCTTAGCTTTCAAGATCATTTGGTGTCAATCTGTAGCTTTTCTTTGATCTAGGTTACAATTTTAGAGAGTCAAAAATATAGTTTTTAGGTGAGATTATGTGGATTGACAACAAATATGACAACTTTTTTCAACTTTTCCACTTTGCAACATTGATATCTTCAACCTATAAACCTACACATTCACAAAGAGGAGAATTTTTTTTATGGCTGGGGGTTTTCCTTGTTCAAACCCCATTTTGGTAATTAAACCTTGAATTTAAATAATAAAACATGAAAGGAATGATGAATGAACAATGCTATGTTGCAACTCACCAAACCCTTGAATAAACCTTTGGAGGAATGAAATATTGATCTTGATCTTGCATGAAATGGCTTCAATGGATGTGGATCTTGATACTTGATTCTCTAATTTAATGTTGACTTGGACCTTGAAACCTACGTCATAATGTTAGCTCCAAAATCATGGATGATTACAAAAATACTTTGGCATGATGCTTGAGATCTTGATTGTTGCAATAAATCACTAATAAATCTAACCTTGAATGCTCTTGATCATAATATTTTCTCTTGTGAATTTTTTCTTCTTGCTAGATGATAATTGTTAGACTTGAGTTGATAAAAAGACCTTGTATTTATAGGTATCTATCCTTAATTTCCCAAAAGTTAAATTACAAGCCGACATTGAAATTTGAATTTGAGGACATTAAAATACCACCAAAAAAATATTATAAATTTCATTCCAAATTCCTATGGAGAACCCATTCTCCCATGGACGAATGGGTCCCAGGTCCCTTGATTTTTAATTAAGGATAATGGGTCGCAGGTCCCTTGATTTGTAATTAAAATGTTTACAACATACTTGCACTTAACCCCAATCATAGATTTTCCCAATCGTACAATAGAATTGTGTGGTTATGTTTATTTAGCCATTGAAATTACAAAGTTGAGTTCACTTAATCCTTTAAACAACCTATTAATATAAACTAATTACTTAACTTTCGTAATGAAATTTCTAAGAAGGAATTAAGACTCAAAAGAACAAGAGAAAATAGAAAGATGAATGGAGTTCACCCATATGTTCGGGCTATGTCTTTGGGTTTGCTTCTCAATGTAGGACTGCTTTAATAATTATGCCAAGCTTTTATTTTCCTTTGTACATCATCTAACATTCAAACCTACATTACAATTTCTCTCATAGTCTCTCTCAACACCTAAGACTCTTTCACATTCTCCTTTACTTGCGTCCAAGAGATCGGCTTCAATCACCTTAGAATTCCCAATTACACTTCAAGGAATACAAAATATAAAGTCTTTGTGTTTACATCAATCTCCAAAAATCACTTTGCCTAATTTTCCTCCCAAGATAATTGATTGCCCTCTCAAGAGAAAAAATACCCCCTTTAAATACGTTTACAAATGTTATTATGGGTTTAACAATAATATTTTCAAATATTTCCCCTATCCTCTAAATTAGGCCCTTAAACCTAATTAAAATCCCTTAAAACCCCTTTTACATCCTTTATAGATTTGGGCTTAGGTTAAAATAAGGATGGGATATTATTTTTAAAAGCCATCTCAGGGCTCGAGCCCCTTTATTCATGGAATCCTTGCAATTTATAACTTTAAATGGGATTTTTGGGCCTTTAAATATCATACAAGCCACATGGCTTAGTGGTTACTTGAGTTTTTGATGGAAATGGGGAGGTCAGTAGTTCCAATCCACCAACCTCCCTTTTAATTCATCATTTACTTTTTTTATGGTTTAAATGCAACTTTCATCATATATATAACTGAGAAAGGCACGTGGTGTAGTGGTGGAGCATGGTAATAGGATGGGGGAGGTCAAGTATTTGAACCTCCCCCTCAAACTTTTGACAACCCAACCACCTGGGAGATGTCATAGGGGTTCCACATGGCACCTTTTGATCGGTCCATGTGGCACCATTCTATTCGCCTGGACACAATGGCACATGTCACCAGGTGATTGGTCCATGCCAACTACATAGTCATTGGCAGTTGCCACATGTCAGGTTCTTATTGCTCCAAGCCAATTTAGTTGTGACATCACCATACCATGTCATCTATATGGATGCCACATGTCAATCTCCAGTGATGCCACATCAGCATGCTAACATCATCTATACCCAGTCAACCCATCTTTTTGGAAACTTTGACCAGCCATATCTCGCTCATATGAACTTTGTTTGAGGCAATTCAAGAGGCATCAGAATCATCTTGAAGAGCTCTTCGACTTGGCACTATTTTTTTTTTCTAATTTAGAGATGATAATTGTTTTAGCCTTTAGTCAACATCTAGAATCTCTAATCCTATCAAACTTTGACCAATCATAATTTTTGCATCCAGCCTCCTATTGGCGTGATTCAAGTTGCATCAGGATCGTGTCAACGAGCTCTATCCAATGATGTTTTTTTGTCAAATTCTAAGACTACAAAAAATTTATGTCTTTTGGATCCTCCTAGATCATTCCTCCCAATTGAAAATATTTTAGACCACCAAAAGTTTATTTTATGTAGAATTAAAGTGAGGCCATTGTTGCCTCAGTTGCCCAATATCATGTATCCACCCTGTTGGAATTATGACCATCTAACCCATCACAAACAAGATGAAAAATGAGATATCATTGTTGATACAATCAATAGTGCACTCATAAATATTCATTCTCATCCACTAGCCACATGGAACTAACTAGTAGAATAACAAGTAGCAATATTGAATAAACTAGTGTGAAAGAAAAAGTATCATCATGTTGGATCTCTTGAATAGGAAAATCATCAAAAAATGAATCATTCAAACCCTCTTTTACCACTTTTGATTGAAGGCTTAAATGTGTTAGTGATTGATCCTCACACTATATTGTCTATGACATCTTATCATGATTAGAATCTCCATGCTTAATATCACTAGTTGTTACAGACATGAGGGTTAAAGTATTTCTTGCATTTACAATCATCTTCAAATTCCCTATGTTTACAATAAATCTATCATTCTTCATACAATGATCTTTCACAATGAATTCAATTCCATCCTTAAACAAATAATACATGTTGCCTTCCCTGTATAAAATGGCCTTTATGTCATACAAGTAAGGACTTCCTAAAACCATCCCACAGATGTCAAGTGGAATTACATATAACTCTACCTCATCTAAAAACTTGGAAGTGATTGAAAATCAGAGTTTACATTGTCTCGACACATGTAATTCATAATTATCATGCACCCAACCTAATGGATATGGTTTTAAATGAGGTGTTGTTTTTAATCCCAATTTATCAACAACTTGTTCAAAGATTAAGCTCAATTGTGATCCACTATCTATGAGTGTATTAATTTTACTCTATTTTGCAATAGTCCTTTATGAAACAATTTGTTCCTTTTACTTTCAATAGGGATCTCATTATACTTTAAAGAAGAAGCATGGGAAATAGTACTAGCAACAAGAATGATATCTTTTATACATATAACTGTTATCTTGGTTTCATCATCAGACCCTGATCTAAGTTCCTACATGATAGTTGCGGTATTTTTCTTACCCTTTCAATCCTTGAACCACTTTGGTTTCTAATCAAGATGAAATTTCACACACTTTCCATCTTTGTGCCCTTTCTTTTTGTAATGTGAGCAATAAGGCTTTTCCTCCTCTTTCTTCACTGTTTTTTTTCATTGCATTTCCTTCTTCCCTTTCTTTCTTACCGGATTCCATTAAGAAACTATCATGTCTATTCTTCGTGTTGGCATATGGCATGTAATTTTTATTATTGATTGCAACCTAAGTCATGCATCTGATCTACAGTACGGTTTTGGTTTACACTGGCAGAATAGGATGAAGAACAGGGCATCCAGTAAAAGGCACAAATGATGATCTAAATACTTCACTGGACTATTATTTTGTGTTTTGGATCTCTGAGGGAGGTTTTTTGATGTTTTTTGATGCTTATTTGTGAAGTATACTGATACACATTCACTGGTACGTGATCTAGGAGATATGGTGCACTTATTTGTTGATTATTTGTGCTTGATGGTCGACCCATCAAATATAGTAATTGTGGATGTATAAGGACTAATTAATCAAAAAAAATCATGCTCTATTATTTTTGTTTAGTTCCTCTCTTTGTCTTATCCGACTTTGGAGGATGCACGTAAATAATTAGTGGTGGACTTGGCTGACTATTGAGAAGAACTTAATGTTTTATGAAGCCAACATATGAATGATCAAATCCTTGATAGCGGATATATATATGAGATTGGTTCTATCATTTTGAGGGTATCATATGTGGAGAAGTGTGTAAAGGTAGCAAATATATGAAACATGAATATGGTGTGAAATTCAACAGAGTAGTAGTGCGAATTTCTCTAGGTGTGATGCGAAGAGCAGAAAAGAGCATAGAAGAGCATAATGAAGTGTAGAATCAGAAAGAAGATCTAGAATCAAATCTATGAGCTTCACCAGAACTATAACTTGGCATGGATAGATGTTACTATCTCAGTTCATCCTTTAGATGTTTTTAAGCTGAATTTTGTAAGGTAGTGAGCCTTCCCTTTGAGTAGTGAGCTCTAGGCAGTGTGTCTGAATGCAAGCGCATTCCCTTTTGTAGAAGTTTATTTCAGTACTCAAATTGTGGATTAACCTCCACCATGTTTTTTCCCCTAACATGGTTTCCACAAAAAAATATTTGTGTTATGGTTTTATGAATTTTTCCTTTCAAATGCTTGCATCTTTCTTTTAATGTAATAATAGAATGGTTTAAGTTTCGGAGTAATAAAAGTTAAGATTTACTTAACACTGATTCACCCCCTCTATCAATGTTCCCTTGAGTCCAACAATTGGTATCAAAGCTTTTGGTTCCTTGAAATAATTTTAGAAGCTTGAGGTGGATCTTGGAATGTAATGGACTCTGGTAGTCTTCAGCAGCAGCTTTTGGTGGCACTTGATGACCTTGATCAGTCTAAGGAAGTACAGGAATTGAAAGAAAGTCTTAGGGATGCTAATAAATTCATTCATTCATTGAAGGATCAGGTTGTTAAATCTAGGGAGAAAAGGAAGGATCTCTATGACCAGATACAACAACAAGAGAGTGGAAACATGGATGATGCTCACCTAAATTAGACCTTGAAGGAAATAACTAAAGAATGTGAAACGCTTGCCAGAAATGATGCTACTCTAAAACATGAGATGGAATCTATGGTGATGAAGCTAACTAAAGAGATTAAAGAAAGGAAGAAGAATGAAGAGAATCTTGCCCAGTCCCTAAAGAATAAATCTAATGAATGCAGAAGAATAAATGGATAATTCATTCAGATGGAAAGTGAACTGCTACAATTCATAAATAATGAAGAAGAACTTGGTAAGCAGATTGTTATTCTCAGGAATGAACTTACTACTGCAAATGAGTACAAAGAAAAGTTTAAGATCAATCCAGTGAAGCTTGATGAGCTAACTCAAGGATAGAAGAGTGGAAATGATAAGAGATTTCTTGGATATGAAAAAGGAGAAAGTTCCCAACCTGAACAAAAGAATTGTAGACAAGGAAACCTGATAAACAAAGGTGGAAGGTATCTAGTAAGACAACCTAATGCTCAAAAATTTAATGGATATTGTTTTACTTGTAATAAATTTGGCCACATGGATACTCAGTGTAGAAGTAATATGAAATCAAGAGATTCATCATTTTCTAGTCAATGTTTCAAATGCAAAAATCTTGGTCATAAATAAAATGAATACATAAATGTGTCAAACTACTCTGTCAATAGAAAGAATGTTGAATGTTATACATATGGGAAATTTGGACATATTTCTAATCAATGCAGATCAAGATGAAATCTATGGAATGATTGGTTTAGACAAGGAAATACTTTGTGTTACAATTACAATAGATATGGTCACATTGCAAGGTTATATAGAAACAAAATTGTGGATAGAACAGGTCGAGTATACTGAGGCAGAAATATATAGGGAAATGACAAAGGAAAAGGAAAAGTAATTAAAAATGAGATAAGAGATGATATGAAGAAGACATGGGTAAGGAAGAATGATTCTGATACTGGAAATGATTCTAAACTGGAACCTACTTCCAGTAATTCTTCTGGTAATTGATTTCAGGCCACTGGCCTAGGGGGATTTTTTCAAGAAAATATTTCCTCCCCTATCTATGGATGGTATCAAAATGCAAAGAATGGTCAAGAACGTGTTTTTATAATGTGCAGAGGTTTTGGAGAACTTTCACAAGAAAATTCAAAGAATTCATAGGTCCACAAAAAAAATTTCTCTCGTTGTCTGAGAAAATAGAGCACCCAAAAAACTTAGGGAAAATGCATTTATTGCACATGTACAAACTATAAAATTCATGTTGGAATTGTCATTTGTCACTTTGCATTAAAGAAGAAAATAAGGAGAGCACTTGCTAGAGGAATTTCGAAGTTGGTTCGTCGTCGAAACTCAAAATCTATCAGGTATTTCAATTGTCTTTAGAATTTTCATATAATTTGGTGTGTGGTTGTTAAAACCTAAGAGCGGAAAGAAAAATGAAACAAATCAAGAAGTCAATCATTCTAGATGAATATAACAGTGGGAAGATTAGTTCCATGAGGAATTTTTTATTACCTAATGAATTGAAGCAATTGAATGAAGCCAAACATAGGAATTTGGATATTTGGAATGAGTTTTCATACCTTGAGATGCGGAATTTGTCAAATTCATCCTGAGAAGACTACATGATGATATTTTAACTTTGGAAAAACCTTACATCATTTCAAAGGAGGTAATTGAGAATTTGACTGGATTATGCAAAGCTGAAGATATACCAAGGAAAGAATCCATCTAGAACAAGGAATTTGAAACCCTAACCAAAATAATTGGAGATCAGAGGGTGTTGATTATTGCGAGAATCAAGAATCTTCTTACGAAATATATTACGCATGGAATTTCATATAAAGTTTTTTTCAGAAATCGAGAAGGAGTGATCTCAGCTGGTTCAGTCTATATTTCTCACAAGATGATAATCAAAGTTCAGGACTTTGACTTGTGTGGGTTGATAAAGTATCAACTAATGGAGAATGTGCAATTGACAAAAGAAACGGGCTACCCTTTCAATTTTGGTACTTTGATCATATGCTTAGCAAACGAACTGTTATGCAGATAAATATACTCATATTCTAGGAGCTTGGCTAATTGGGATATAGAATTTGCAAATTTCTTTAAGAATGTGCTTAGAAAGTGTGGTTCAGTCAATATTTCCCTCCCGGTAAGAACAATTGAAGTTGGTTCCTCTTCTGGTGGCATGGATAAAAGGAAGAAAAGAGAAAAATAAGTTGTTGAATACAGCCCTCTAGAATGCAAAGTTCCTAGAATTGAGGGAAAAGGTAAAGAAAAGGAGATTTTGGATATTCCAAATGAAGAGTCTCAAGAAGAAACTGAGAAAAAAGAATCAGAACTAGAAAAATCCATTGACGAAGAAGATGATTTGTCAAATGAAATGTTACAGTGGCTTATTCAAGAAGAAGGTGGAATACAAAAGATCATTAGGTTATGGTATGTTAGATCATCATATGATCAAGATATGATTCTGATTATACTAAATTCTCATATTGAGAACTGCAAGATCAAACTAGAAAGTTTACAAAACATTCTACCTGAGGGAATGATTGAATGCAGTAAAGAAACAATGAGCTCTGGGGATAAAGACAAAGAAGAAGGTGAAGTCATTTCTCATTTGAAGGAGCAGTTAAGAATATCACTTACCAAACTGAAGAATAAAATGAATGAGTTGAGGCAGTGTGTAAATTCATCTAACAACATCTATAGCTATTGCATTTGTCGGTTCCATGCAGTTAGTAATTACAACGAGAAATTGGAACAGATTGAAACAGAATTGAATGGTATTGGGAAAAGCTTTGACATGTTGCAGGATCAAGATGGCACCATCAGAAAAAGAATTTGAGAGTTACAATCTGAACACACCAAAATTCAACTCACCAAGAACACACTTGTTGATACTTTTTGGAAGGTGAATGATCAAACCAAATGCAGATTGAAGCAGATGGTAGTGATATTAAGGAAAGGTTAGAAATTGGAAGAAGCAATTAAAATTCTGAAATCTTTAACTGAAATCATCAACAAAACATCCAAGAATAACATTTTTATCATTGTCATTGGGATATCAATAGATGCTTGGAAGAAATTCCTTCCAAAAATGAAGAAAAATCATAAGATAATTTTCTAAAGCAGTAGTCAATTGTTTTCAAATTTTTGAAGTTTTGGTCTAAGGGGGAGCATTATCAACATATATAATCAGGAGTTTTGAATATTTTGAACACATGTTTTGTCTTTTTGGCATATGGTTTCTATGATTTTTCATTGATGTCAAAGGGGGAGAGAATGTAATGAAAAATACTTTATAAATCTTAGGAGGAGAGTGTGCATCAAAGTTTGGCATCATACCTATAATGATTCTGACACTTGGTCATTTTTCACTAAGTGTTGCCATCAATTCCAAAGGGGGAGATTGTTGGAATATGGCTTGTAAGTATTGTCATTGATGGCAACCTAAGTCATGCATCTGATCTACAGTACAGTTTTGGTTTACACCGGCAGAACAGGGCATCCGGTAAAAGGCACAAATGATGATCTAAATACTTCATCGGACTATTATTTTGGGTTTTGGATCTCTAAGGGAGGTTTTTTGATGTTTTTTTATGCTTATTTTTGAATTATACCGATATGCATTCACTGGTATGTGGTCTAGGAGATTTGGTGCACTTATTTGTTTATTATTTGTGCTTGAAGGCTGGCCCATCAAATATAGTAATCACGGATGTATAAGGAGTAATTAATCAAAAAAAATTGTCCTCTATTATGTTTGTTTAGGTCCTCTCTTTGTCTTAACCAAATTTGGAGGAGTTGCATAAAGAATTAGTGGTGGATCTGGCCGACTATTGAGAAGAACTTAATATTTTATGAAGCCGACATATGAATGATCAAATCCTTGATAGCGGATATATATGAGATCAGTTCTATAATTTTAAGGTCATCATATGTGGAGAAGTGTGTAAAGGTAGTGAATATATGAAACATGAATATGGTGCAAAATTCAGTAGAGTAGTAGTGCAAATTTTTCTAGGTGTGATGCAAAGAGCAGAAAAGAGAAAAGCAGAGTAGAGCGAAGTGCAAAATCAGCAAGAAGATCCAGAATAAAATCTATGAGCTTCACTAGAACTATAACCTGGCATGGATAGATGCTACTATCTCAGTTCATCCTTCAGATGGTTTTAATCTGAATTTTGTAAGGCAATGAGCCTTCCCTTTGAGCAGTGAGCTCTAGGCAGTGTGCCTAAATGCAAGTGTATTCCCTTTTGTAAAACTTTATTTGAGTACTCAAATTATGGATTAACCTCCACCATGGTTTTTCCCCTAACAGGATTTCCACACAAAAATCTCTATTTTATGGTGTTATGAATGTTTCCTTTGAACGCTTTCATCTTTCTTTTAATGTAATGACAGAATGGTTTAAGTTTTAGAGTAATAAAAGTTAAGATTTTTTGAACACTGATTCACCACCCCCTCTCAGTGTTCCATTGATTCCAACACTTAGTTCCTATTTTAATAGGAATGGCTTGCACACTAAATTTTTCAAGGTTATTTGGATTAAACATAAGTATTGTATGCCTAAAATTTTCACGTAATCCACCTATATACTTCAAAAAAAATTCTTGCATGTATAATGGAATGCCCAAAATTAAAGCTCTTTTCCTAAATTCAAGTGTATATTCCTATACACTTTGTCCTTTATCATTCCTTAATGATTTCTAATTCATTACTGCTTGTTGCATGTGACCTAATGCATAAATTTTTTTCTTAAGTACAGCTATAAACTCAAACCAAGAAGAAATAATTTTACCATATCAACTAAGATCTTCTTGATTTTTTCTCTCCTACAAGATTAAGGTTGTGTCTCCCAATTGAAGAGTGGATAATTGGATCTTGGAATTATCACCAGTAAACTTTTGAATTCTACAATAAACTTCAATGGGATTTATCCAATTATTAATTTTCTCTACATCTATTTCTCCATTATAAGTTGGCAATTCAAATTTAACACAAGCTTTAACAAAGGTGTATTAGATTCAGGTTGCATAGGTTGTTTCTTCTTTGAAGATGAAGTAGACAAAGAAGATGAAGAAGATGAATAATATGGGGATGGAGGTTCGGGAGGGTCACCACCACCTCCTACTCCTTTACCTTTGTCATATTTTGAAGAGGATTCACCTTTCTTCTTCTTTTTGTTCTTGTGCAACTCTTCCACCATCATCTTCATGTCTAGGAATACTTTGTGAAATTGTTCTTCATTTTTAAATATTTCAGGACTGGGAGATTTATCTTTTCTGGTTGTTCCATGGTTTTTCTTTGAATAACTCACCTTGATCCAATCTCTGGATTAATCTCCTCAAGTGCACCTTCTCCTTGCTTTAATTTCAACCTAGTTATTATCCATCACTTGAAAAAATTTCTTGTTAAACTACTCTAATACCAAACTTGATCTATAATTAAAAGGTTTACAACATACTTGCACTTAACCCCAATCACATAATTTCCCAATCATAAAACAAAATTGTGTGGTTATGTTTATTTAGCTGTTGAAATTATAGAATTGAGTTCACTTAATCCCTTACACAACATATTAATATTACCTAATTACTTAAATGTCGTAAAAGAAAATCTAAGAAGGAATTAAGACTAAAAAGAACAAGAGAGAATAGAGAGATGATAAGGAATTTGTTAATGGAGTTCACCCATATGTTTAGGCTATGTCTTTGGGTCTGCTTCTCAATATAGGACCACTTTATTAATGACACCAAGATTTAATTTCCTTTGTACATCATCCAAGCTTTAGGCATGCATTATAATTTCTCTCATAGTCTCTCTCAACACCTAAGACTCTTTCACATTCTCCTTTACTTACGTCTAAGGGATCGGCTTCAATCGCCTTAGAATTCCTAATTACACTTCAAGGAATACAAAATATAAAGTCTTTGTGTTTACATCAATCTCCAAAAATTAATTTTCCTAATTTTCCTCCCAAAAGAATTGATTTCCCCCTCAAGAGAAAAAATACCCTCTTTAAATACATTTACAAATGTTATTGTGGGTTTAAACAATAATATTTTCAAATATTTCCCATATCCTCTAAATTAGGCCCTTAAACCTAATTAAAATCCCTTAAAACCCCTTTTACATTCTTTATAGATTTGGGCTTAGGTTAAAATAAGGATGGGATATTGTTTTTAAAATCCATCTTAGGGCTTGAACCCCTTTATTCATGGAATCCTTGTGATTTATAACTTTAAATGGGATTTGTAGGCACTTAAATCTTGCACAAGCCACTTGGCTTAGTGGTTAAGAGTGTTTGATTGGAATGGAGAGGTCGACGGTTCCAATCTATCAGCCTCCATTTTAATTCAACATTTACTTTTTTAATGGTTTAAATTCAATCGACGTCGGATATATAGTAGAAAAAGGCACATGGTGTAGTGGTGGAGCATGGTAATAGGATGGGGGAGGTCAAGTGTTTGAACCTCCCCTTCAAACTTTTAACAACCCAACCTCTTGAGAGATGCCACATGGCACCATTTCACAAGTACATGTGGCACCATTCTATTCACCCATGCAATGACACATGTCACCAGGCGATTGGTCCACGTCAACTGCACAATCATCATCAGATGTCATGTATCAAGTTCTTATTGCTCCAAGATAAGTTAGTTGCCACATCACCATGCCATGTCATCTATATAGATTCCATGTGTCAAGTGCCAGTGATGCCACATCAGCATGCTAACATCATCTATACCTAGTCAACCCATCTTTTTGGAAACTTTGATCGGCCATATCACTCATATAGAGTCTTTTTTGACATGATTCAAGTGGCATCATAATCAACTTGATGAGATCTTTGAATTGGCATTATTTTTGTCTAATTTGGAGATGATAAATTTTTTAGCCTTCAATCAACAACTAGAATCTCTAACCCTACCAAACTTTGACCAAGCATAACTTTTGCATCTAGCCTCCTTTTTGACGCTATTTGAGCTACATCGGGATCGTGTCAGCGAGCTCTATCCAATGATGTTGGTTTCATCAAATTCTAAGACTGTAAAAAAATTAGGTCTTTTGGATCCTCTTAGATCACCCCTATTCTTGGAACACACTTTTCTTAAGGTAATTACTTATGTGTTGGCATTATTTTTTATTAGATTTCCCCTTCATAAAATTTAATTTATTAGGCTTATAGATATAAAATAGGGCTTATTAAGGCATAATTAAGTCCAATTTAATTGAGGGGACCCAAACAAAGTGTGAAAATGTAAATGAGTACATTTTCCTACACCACATTTAGCCCCCACTTTAGTGAGAGGATGGCATTGTGTCAAACTCACACTAAAGTAGACAATCAAGAGAGGTCTAATTTTACAACTGTTGGAAAGATAAGATGACAAAGGTCGAGGAGGAGGATCAAGCCCCCAAGATCTAAGATCTCACTACAAACCAACAAAGGCACAAAGAGACACAAACCTTTGTTACATTTGCAGCGGCAAAAAAAAATACAAAAGAATACAATGTCAAACACTTAAAGAAAGAAATAAAAAGGGGTGGATCAAGCCTCGACTATTTTTCCATCTAGATATGGATCAAGCCTTAGTTGTTTGTCAAAAAATGTTTACAAGTGGAAACCCGTTGTCAACTATGTAAACCAACATGCGCTCACATGGGCTAGTGAAATTTGTTGTTCACTAGGTGATCCCCAAGAAGTAGCTATTGAGAGATTAATTAGGCTCCCATTGTACTAACCATACCAAATTTATGCCTCTTTATAGCTTTGATAAGGTGCCACACAATATAAACTTTGAGCTTCATAAGGCTAGCAAGCTGCATTATGCTAGACACTCATGAACAAGAAAACGGATCCACTAGCAAGAAAAGTGTGTTATGCTTGGTGGCCATGAAAAAGGGTTGTAACTTCAAGCTTCACAAGGCTAGCAAGCTTCATTACACTAGGAACTCATGAACAAAATATAAATAGGATGAGACATGTTCAAAGTAGGGAAAACTTTAGTGGCGAATCTTCACCAATTGGGGAATTCTAAGAATTGGCCAAGTCGAAATTGGTGAATTAATTGTACCCAACAGGGTGTCCAAATCACCTAGATTTTATGAAATATTGGTCCAATGCATGTCCATTTTCCAACAATTTTTTTTATGAGGCATATTTAAGCAATAAATTCCCCATAACAAACTATGCGTTTCAAATGGATCGATTAATGTTTTCACCTGGAATCTCGAGAGCATGTAATAAAACACCTACATATTCACTAATACTATTAAAACAACATTATATGAGGACCCATTTTTCCAATTAAAATTTTACAAATAGTTGCTTGTGAAGACCCATTTCGCCAATTAAATTTTATAAATAGTTGCTAATGAGGACCTATTTCGCCAATAACATTTAAAAATAATTACATTTGAGGACACATTTTGCCTTGAAAATTACAACGCGGGATTTGCCAAATTTTTAATATACCATTTAAAAATTCTGCGGAATTCACCAAATATGGATTGATATAAACACAATCAAAACTGTCATTTATTCCTACACATTTTGTTCAGGTTTGAGGTTCCACTTCTCAATTCGGAAGTCAGCGAAAGTCGAAAACGTAGACTTAAACGTGAGTGATCATTTCTTCATAATGTTATTAGTTATAATAATAAGATTTCTTTATCTCTTTTCCATTCTTGGTTTGGTCTTAAAGATGATTTTGAGTAGGGAATGGGATCTATTTTCTCTGTCCTTCTTAAACAAGAAGATATTTTTTTCCAACTTTTATTCGAAGTGAGAGATCAATATGTTGAGAAGAAAGGGTAAGACTCCTCAGGGTAATGAAGAGACTAGGAGGCCATCAAGGCACCCAAAACATAGAGGTGCCATATAGTCTTACTTTGGAATTGGCAAAGATTTTGATCCATCAAATCAAGATGGAGCTACATCATCAACTCTTCCAACAAATATTAATGAAGAAGGAATTCACAATACCTCACCATCATAGGAAGGTCAAGGTGAGATTGTCATTGAGTTAAATCAAAATGTATCAAATGAGGATGGAAATACCACATAAGATGTTCCAAAGGAAACCCTAGTTAGCCAAAATGAGATAATTGAATTGGATGAGGATGATGTTGGTAGCAAGAAAAGAAAAGGAAAATCAAAATTGGGGCACGAGTGGGAAATGACAAGGAATTTTCAACTTGGTTGGTTCTCGAAGTACCCATTCATTGTACCAGTGGGGGTAACAAACAAAAATGATATTGAAAAAGCAACATTATGCAAGTTGACAATTTGTAGTTGGAAATGTGGAAGAGACAAGACGTTGTAGCTAAAACTTGACACTATAGAAAAGCATATCGGTAAAGTTTACAAAAAACAAATCATATACATAAATGAAAAATCAGTCGTACAATGGAAATCAAAGGAAGAATGTCTTCATGTTAAGTATGTCACAGAATATGAAGAGCATAACCATAGAATGTCGAAGCTTGAATAATTTCAAGGTACACTTGAGGCTCATTTTGGAAAAGCAATGGAAGCAGCAAATCTGTCAAAAACTGTTCAGATGAGTTTTTTTTTTCATATTTTGTCTAGAGGGCATCCTATGATAGACTACCCAAAATATTCTAGTTTATTATCTTATTTGAGTTTTCCTCACTTTCCCTTCTCACATTGGTTAGTAAACGCTAGATGGGAATGGGAAAACTGTCTTTCTATAGTGGAAAAGGAAGATTTAAAGGAGAAAGTAAAAGAGTCAATTTTCATTGCATTATCTTAAGATGAAGTTACTACTGTAGACAATGCTTCTTGGGTCTGTATGCATTTGTATACTGTAGAACAAAATTTTCATCAAGCTCATCTTCTTTATGTTCGTAAAATGAAGGATAGTTCAACATGGAAAAATCTATTTGAACTAGTCAATAAATCTTTGAATGAAATTGTAGGTATGAATGAGTTGACAACAGGGAAAACTTTAGTGGCAAATTTTCGTCAATTGGCGAATAATTGAAATCGGGACCTCCAGAAATGGCGAATAGTACAAGCTAAAAATGATGTTGAATCGCCAAGTTTTTACAAAAAAATAAAATTGTCTCGATTAATTCACCTATGTATTATATTTTAAATGACACGTCATTGAAAATGATTCACCAGCAATTTCTACTATAATCTTAAATATTGATTATATTCACCAGTAATATTATAGTCCTACCATTGATTTTAGGGAAATATCGCCACAATAATAAATGACCATTTAATTTTATAGATATTTTAGCCTTGAATAGTGCTTTTATTTATTGCCATCAAATCATTGCTGAACTTTTTAATCCAACATAATCTAATCGTGTGGCCCAAAACAAATTTCGGGCCTCAACAAGCCTTTTAAAAGGCATGTGTGTATTAGGTCGTGGAATCAACTTGTAGCCGTTGGATTAAAAAGGTAAATTGCTAATCGATGTTAATATTTAAGCTTTTCATTTATTCTTAATTTTAAAGTGAGATTTTTAAAAAACACTTAATCCGTGTGTTCTCCAATGCACTTTTGATAGTGAATTTATGCTTGGTAGGAGTGCATCGGGGCCACTGTTCTTGGACCCCACGAGGGGGAATTGCCCCCTCGACCCCCACAAGGGGGATTTTCCCCCTTGACCCCACCGATGGCTGCCGCCCCTAGGCCCCTACTTCAATATTACAAAAAAGAAAAAAATATGGGGGAACTGCGCCAACCAACTATTCAAATTTTTAAAGGAGAGATTCGCCATTGTAATTAATCTCTTTAGTGAATATTCACTAGGATTCGCCACTGTGATTATTATTTTTTACCAATTATTCATTAAGATTCGCTAGGGTGTTACAATTTTTTTAATAATGTGCATAGATTTGCAAAAAAAATTAATACTTTTTTTCAAATAAAAGGAAAGATTAGCCAGGTTTTTACACCTTCATCGAGGGGGGGGTTTCTTAAAGTTATCCCTGGTTGAAAATTGCCAAAAAGTTGGTGTGTGTAGGAGTTGATGGAGCTTCAGTGATGTAAGATCAAAGGACCGGCGTTTTTCACAAAGCTACAAACTACTTGTGGACCATACATGCTTGGCATTCACTACATGGCCCACAAAATGAATTTAGCATTCAAAATTGTAAGAAAGTTTCCTACACTATCAAAAGTTGAAAATCTAGTCTGCGAGATCCACACATACTTTTGCCGAATTCCCAAACATTTCCAATAATTTCAACATTTTTTTGAAGGAATAACACTAGGAAACAAGCTTCTCAAGGATGTTGATACCAAATGGATCTCCGTGCATGGACCAGTGCAATGAGTTCTTTCATAATATCAATCCTTGATTGGAGTGATGTATGAGCATCGCAGCATAGTAGACAAATATCATGACCTCTTATATAGATTAAGCAATATAGAGACACTCTTGACTTTAGCTAGTCTTCTCCCCATGCTAGATGTGATGAAAAATCTTTTGAAGAAAGACCAAGACAGAACTATGTATATTTATGAATATGTCAATCTACGTAAACATGCATGCTTGGCCCTCAATCATCTATATCTAGATCTAACACAAGAAGGTGCAAATTATTTCATGTGGTAGAAAAATACTGATTTGAATAATCCTAATAATTATTTACATTTTAATGCAAGTGGGAACTTATGTATCTTTGTATGTGGATATGAGATAACAATGTACCATTGTAAGACATCCAAGCGCTCTAGTCAAGAAGTAGTTGTTAACGAGGAATATTTTAATGGCATTGTTAAATCTGTTAGTGATAATTTGAAGGAAATTGAAAAATATATTTCCTCAGAGATTCGTGAAAGATTCCCTCGACATGAAATACTTGAAGCCATGGGTATTGTGTATCCTCAATTTTGGGTAAATCGAGATAACCCAAAATATTTTCATGATAAAGTAAAAATCTTGATTGAACAATTTTTGAAAAAGATAACATACAATGAGTAGACAATAGAAGGAATTTTAAATGAAAATAAGCTTAGACAACAATGTAGGAGTTTTGCAACAACTATGAAGGACTAGTATAAATCCATGGGCATGGAGAAGGCCTTTGAACTGGGATCAATAAAAAAGGTTTGGACAAACTTAGGTCAAAGTGAAATATTGCGCGATTCGATATCAGAATATTTCAAACTTGTTGATTTATGTCAAACAATGATATTGGGGTCATTGGAGGAGGAGAGAGTTTTTAATACATGGGGATTTTTGAAATCAAAATTAAGAAACAAACTAGACAAGAATCTGGAAAATTTATTAAGGATGAAAGGAACTGCGTATAATGTCAAAAAAAATCCTTTTCAAAGGGCACTCGCAATCTGGAGGTCCACATGTGAAAGAAGAGGACAGAGTTGTGCAACACAGACACTCCAATTCCAAATGTTGGTACTGGTGGCAATAGCAGTGGTAGTGGGACTAGGACATATGACATTGACACAAATCACACAATGAATGTTGAATTTGAGACACAGGCCAAAGAAAATGAAGATCAAACTCAGAATCAAGATGACTCTTTTACTTTATCTCAAGATGAGTGTTAGTTTGAGGAACCTGACTCTGTTTGGGAAATGGAAGAGAATTAGCAGATTTTAGGTATTTATACTACACTTCATGAATTAGTTTCCATTGTTCCAAAGTCCAAACTGTAGTTGATGATATTTTATATTGTATTCAATGAAATTGTGAATCATTGCACTTCATGATATTTTATTTTATATTGCACTTTATTAATCATATTCCAAACTGTATTTGACAATATTTTATATTGTAATTATGATATTTTATATTGTTTTCCATGGTATTGAATTTGATATGTGATTCTGCATCATTTTTAAAGAACAACACTTATCATACTACTTATAAATTCCTATTTCATTTCCATTCACACAATATTTGGTAAATAATTGAAAGGAATATTAATCCATTCCTTGAAAAAAAGCTAATAGTTCAACATCCATAACTTAGAAGTTAGAAGCTCTACCAAACTGATTATAAAAATATTTTTTGATACTCCAGCATTAGAATCAGCTCACATGACCATAATTTATAAACATTGTTAAGCTCACAAAAGCAATAGTTGAGAGCCTTACTAAAGATAGATACATGCATAGAAGTGTTGGTTAATAGATTTTTCACCTAACTCTATATTCTTAAGCCCACAGAGGTGAAAAACGTAACAACAGTTGAATAAGCCATAATAGTATTTCAGATTGATTTTTTGCTTATTTTAAAAGGTGGCAGCTACCTTCTTTAAATACTCAATGAATGATTTTTAACTAATATCACTTTTAACCAGAAAGAAAATGAAAGGAAATACTTTTAACCAGAAAGCTTTGAAAGGAATCCACACAACTTAAACAATAAAATATTAAACTACCAAATCACCTAAATTATACTGAGAAATCCTTATGCATCCATCACCATAAAATCTATATCATAGATAAACATTCAACAGCAATGAAACTAACCACACATCTATCATTCCAATAATAGATAATCCACTGGAAAACTACTCAGAAAAATAAAAATAAATCCATACACCATAACTCAAATATTACGCATGCATGAACTTCACCATTGTCCTTCTATATTGAAATAACAAAAAAGCAATAAAAATAGAAGTCTTGATAATGGTTTAAGACAGTCGTTTTAGAAATTAAAATAAAAATGTCTTTGAAGTATCAAGAGATCCAAATTAAATTAAATAACATAAAAACTAAAAACTAATTAGGTCCCAACACCGACTCCTTCACTTCCAATTATTTCCACCTCTTGTTGCTCCAGTAACGCCTCATCTTCCTTTAGTCTTTTCCTATATTCCCGGTACTTGGTGAAAATTGTGGTGATGTTTTTTCTTCTTGGAGTCATGACTATTTGCAGCCTTTTCCTCCATTTTGAAACTACACGGTTTGACTTAGCTAGCATTTCATAGATGTTGTCACTTTCTACCTTAAATGAACTCATATAGGTCTGCGAGTTACTCAATTTTTTGAATGACTCTCCAATGGTTGTCTCAAGATCACCTACTTCTTTATGATACACCTCTTTAAATTCCCTCGTTACGTGTGCAACATCCAATACCTTTTCATCGAAGTCATTTGTGAACTCCACTTCAAGAGCATTGAAGTACTCCTTGATCTTCACCAATATGTCAAAGTATTTTTCTAACACTTTATTGATTTCCTTGATATAATCTTCATATATTGACAATTTCCAATCCAAAGAATCAAACCAAATAGGATCAATTTCTCTAGGGTCATCCACCAATTTTTTCTTTTATTAACAAAGTGTGCCCCATGGAGAGTAATTCTGCAATTTCCCTTGAAAGAAAAAATGTGCTACCATGTTCTCTCCTGATCTCTTGGAGCTCACCTACCAGTTCCTTTCTTTTATCAAACACATTAACATAGAATTGCATAAATTTACAAATATAGAAAAGGCCATCCTGATAAAGCCCTTTTATCCATTCGTTGGCAGCTTTAGCATAACCTAAATTTTTCCTAACCCATTGCACAATGTCAGAATCAATACCTTAAACATTTGAGCTTGAGGCTTCCATAGTGGCCTGAGTCACAAATGATAAAATAAAATTTCTTAAAGAAATAATACTAGATTGGAACTGAAGGTTCTCCTTTTTTTGTTCGTTTTCTCTTTTGATCAATACATTAACAAAGTAATCAACATGATATACATCATCTTCTAAAGTAGATGGCCCCATATCAACATGAGTAACCTTGTAGTCGGCTTTTGTTATCTCATTGTCGTTTAGGTCCTTTTTTGGATCAACAATCTCCAACAATTGATGCCTAGAATTGGAATCGGTGACAATTCGTGACATCCTCTTAGCCTTTTTGGGCTTCTATTAACCCTGCAGCAGCATGGCAACTGTATCTACTTCAATTATCATTGCAAGAATATTCTTTCTTTTCTTCTCAATTGCTTTCTTTAACCATACTGGGGAAGATGCCACTAATCCAGTGTTTCTACTTTCAACACTTACATTTTTTCTTTTCAGTTGATTGAACAGAAAGTGAAACAAAAGTATCTTGTACTAGAGAAGGGTGATCTTCAAAGAATGTGGGAAAATAATTATCATCAATTATTTGTTGAAAAATTCCCTCAGAGTCTTTAGGCACTATCTTTTCTTGACAATCCTTTTTCCTAGGTACCGAGAGTACACTATCCTATTCACAAATTGATTTTAGCTTGGCCTCAGTGTCTTTTGGCTTCTCGCCATCTCCTCCTGACTATGAGCCAGTGCCAAATGGCCTAATTGACTACTTTCCAGCTAATATATTTATGCCAGAGGCCTATATAGTCCCTTACTCTTTTCTCTATGAAACTCTTTGCTCATGGGGAGAACCTACACTTTGGTGCCATTTTCCATTCAACCAATCTGAAGTTCTTCTCAAAACTGGGGCAGAAAGGACCATTATGTCTAAAACTTCATCCTCTAACCAATTAATTTTGTACAAGGGCTTAGCAGTAGGGGCCTGATATTTGGGATCAAATATCACTGAGTCTTCTTATGCATCTTCTGGAATATTGAAAGAAATTCTAAAAGCTTGTATTTTCCTTAGGTTCAATCTCATGAAATTTCTTCGATGCACCTCACCTTCATCTAAACAATCTTCCCAAAAATCCTCAATATGAGGGTGATGTTCATAGCTGCTAGCTCCATACAAATTTTTCTTAACATAACCCTTGCTATCAAAATTAGTTCTCACGGGCAAACACTGAAAATTGAATTCATTCAAGGCTTTCTACACACCCCTAGCAATATTATTAGTTTTTCAAGAAAATGAAGGCATGGACAATGGAAAATCATACCCCTTATTTCCCATGTTTGAATATTTAACATTTGCAATAGCCATCTGTCGGCAAACTTCAAGAAAAACCAAGAAATCACTTGGGTAACGGGGCAATTTCATTGGAGCCTTCTCAAAACCTCCAATTCTAAGATAAGTGAATCTATTGAACTGAATGTAGAAACTTCCAAACCTCATTACCAAAGCAGCCGCTTAAATTGAAACCCTAATCTTAGGTTTTACATCAATTCTTCTCATAATTTCCATTAAAAATGTGTCATTGTCGTGGTAGAAATTCCTCATTCCAACCTCCTTAGTGAGCTATGTAAACATTATATACACAGGTGTCTTCGGTGTCGGAGACCTTTGCAGTTCCAACCCTTACCAAATAGCTTCTTGACTAGCTAGAATGTAAACCAGGTATGAGCACATGTGGAAGGCAACAGTTTGCTATAAATTTATCAATTTCTCATTTAAATGATAACTAATAATCTCAGCCCATTCAATGAAGTTATTTTCACTACAAATCACCAAAATAAAATGACATCCAAAATTCAAAAGAGTTTGAACATGCATTACCAGCAACACGATGTAGCAACGTGATAGCATCTGAAATTTCATCCTTAAAATGAACCCTTTTAAGCTTTGAGGGCATCTGATACTTACCCTTTTTCTTGGACTTCAACCAATTCTTCGCAATGCAAGTTTTGCACCATTCCTCATTCATTCTGAAAAACTCATCACCAACAGCTACAAACATTTCCTTTACAATTTCCCTCTCTAGAATGCTTAATACGTGGGAAATTAATTTAGGAGTAATTATTGCAATGACTGACCCATCCACAGCTCTAATTTCTCAATTTTGTGGAATGTAGCCCCTTGCACATGCAATCACTAGGTCGACGCTTTGTACAGCCTCAGGAAAACCTCTTGTGTGTTCCAAACCACTCTACAAAACTTTATCTTCCACTAGTGTTCTCTTCCTTTTCTCCAAGTGCACCAAAAACTCCTCCAAATTGAGGTGGCCAATTTTAGTATCCCTCATGCCAGACCAGTGATTTTGAATTCCACTCTGCATGAGGACAAATTCGCAAAGATAGAATGTTTGCAATTGATAAGTACTAGCATTAGCAAAGAATGAGAATGTAGGCTAAATGACATAGTAAAAATTTCCACCCACTGGAACTTATGGTGCTAATTTTGATAGGACATGCATTAAATGTGGAATTCAATTTCATTCCTCAAAAAAATAGCCTATAAACCTGAATGCTTTTTTAAATTCTTGAAAAAGACAACTCAAGGTTAGTCTATACATAGCATTCAAGGAGATGACGACACCTTTCAAAGCCAAGATAAGTCCATAATGTCACGTGGTTGTGAAAACTTGGAACCTTATAACCAAACTCAAAAGTTTCAAAGTTTTGGAAACCTCCAACTCACCGACTACAAAAATGTCTTTGACCAACAAAGACTTGCTTGAAACTCAACAAAGTGAACCAAGTCAGGGAATCTAGAAGTTATGAAAATTTAGAACTCTGCAAAAGGTTATAAAACTCTAAGGACTAGCGACTAAGGTTAGGAAAAGCACAAAAACCTTGACTTGTTCAACAAAGTGAACCAAGTCAGGGAATCTAGAAGTTTTCAAAATTTAGAACTCTACGACAAGGTTATAAAACTTAAAGGACTAGCGACTAAGGTTAGGAAAAGCAAAAAATCATGACTTTGAGCATTCTCCTAGAGAAATAAATAGCAAGGCATTGAAAATGAATGAGGTAAAAGACCTGAAAGGCCAAAGGAGGGGAAGTTCAAAAAATTTGACACTAGTTTAAAAGTTATGGATAACAAGAAGTAAATAGAATGAGCTTATTGATCAATATAATTTGAACTTGAATTTTGGCTCTAGTTTAATTTTGGCTCTGGTTTAATGAACCAGTTAAAGTACCTTGATTAAAACATGAATTCATATAATTTTTTAGTGGATCTAATAAATTATTAATTAGTCATGGAGTTTGAGTATTGATGTGTGAATTGTAATGCAATTTCACTAAGATTATGGATGTCTGGAATTGAAATCACCTTATAGTTCATATTTTAATTGTGTTAAAAGTAAAAATTGAACATGTACTCAGTGATTCATCACTCAACTCAATGATTAGTAACATATTAACAATAGTATTAGTAGCATATATAACAATGACCATCAACAATTGTTTAATTTGTATCTAGTATTTGAAACCAGAGACTTTTTCTTCAAATGATAAAATAAATAATACAGATAATTGAACATCAACACATTACTGAAGTCTTAATTTGAGCTTTTTTATTGATTTTCACATGAAGGAGTACATAGAGGCATTAGCAATGCAAAATATTTCCCAAAGACAACTCTGCACAAAGCTGAGTTGGAACTCAGAAACTCATATTATCAAAGATTCAAAAATTAAATCACTGTATCACCTTTTCTAGCAACTTCCACTCTTCAGGTGGTGGAATTTCCATTTGTTCCAACTGATGTTGTTTCACTTGAAGTTTTGTTAACATTTCATGATTGTAATTAGAACCTGTCTTGAATTCTTCAATCATTTTTTCATACAAGGTTATCAGTGTTCTAATGGAATCCAAATAGTTCACCACATTTGGGTTCTAAGGAAACTGGTCCAAATCAATCTTCCTTGCACCCTCCATCTTCTTCTGAAATCATTATTTCCAATGAATCGCTCATTTGTATCAAAAGCCTCTGGCAAACCAAGCTCTATGAAGGTCCTTACCTTTTTGTCCACCTTCTTCATCGTGTCTATAGCCAAATTTAAATATTCCTTTATTTTACGCATTCTCAAACTATTTTCAATGATAGATGACAACTTCATTATGGTAGCAATCTGATTAGTAATCCCTTTTGATTTTAAATCATTATTACTAGCTTTGTAGACTATTTTTAGAAATTGATTTGCAGATTTCTCTAATGCCAGCACATTTTTGTTGTCCACTAAACATTTGTTGAGCTTCTTATAATGTTGTCTGATAGCATCAATCAATTGAAACATGTCACACAAATGATCAATCCTCTGCATTATTTCATCCTAGATCTTTTGTTTCATATGCCTCAATGTATCTCTACAAAATGCAGATAACTTATTTTGACAAGAGTTAATTTATTTATTTTCTTCCATCAGCTCTGCCTCCAATCTTTCATTTCTTTTTCTCTTTGTCCAATTTTTGTTCCCACTGTGCATTTCCATTCGCAATGCTTAGTCTTAATTTTTTTGAAGTGGATTTTTCCTCATCATATTTCTTGTTTCTCTCATCTAGCCTTTGCTTTAGGTCATTCAATTCTCTCTCATTTTCTTTATCCTCTTTGCTTGTTGATGTAGAGGCAAAAAAAATTATTCTTTTTTCTAGTTCATTGCTCTTGTTATCTATTGCTTTCTCATTTGCTAGGTCTTCCTGTAAATTTTCTATTTGAGTCTGCAACCTTTTCTTCTCTCTATCTTGCTTTAGAAATGATGTTTACACCAATTCATTATTCTTCTTTGATACATTAATTTTGTCAGTATTTTTGAGTCCAAAAAAATCCAATTGAAAATTGGTCACTTGGTATTTAGATCGATCCATCTGATTTGTTGGTTTGCTTTGAATTGTGGGGACAAAAATTGTGCACTCTATGATTTATTTATGTTTTTCAAATGTGGGTAATACCATGGTTGTCGCAGGCTCTGAATTTATAGCAGACACACTCTCCATCAGTTGCTTCTTTTCTTTTTTATACAAGTCTGATTTCTTTTTAAACTCTTCAATGAAATCATAACCTAGGGACGCAGGAACAATGGAATTCTTGAATGGCGAAGGAATAGGAGTAATTTCAATTGCTAATGATGTCGTAGCCACACTAACTGGTAGTGGGGGAGTGCCTAGAAATAACTCCTTTGAGGTGGATCCACTGATAGTGTGACTTGGACTTGTCAAAATTCTTTGCCTCTTATGTATGGCTTGATCACTTGGTGTTTTTGTGGTATCTTGTATTGTTTTCCTCTTGTGTGTGATTTTTTGTTGTAGCACATGTTGAACACTACTAGTACTACTACCCATACCATCATCACCAGTGGTAGTGCCAGTTGCACTAAGCTCACCACCATGGGCATGTCCTAGTTGTGATTGTATTTGACCATGAGGATGAGAATTTGAAGCTCTAACAAATTGACTTGTATTCCCTTGGTCTACTTTTTCACCTCCAATCTCAAGGCCAGATTTATCAACTGGTTCTCTATGTTCAACATATGTTACCATCCAAGCGCCTTGTCTTTGGGACCCCAAAGGACCACTTTCACAAACCATTTTTTCAACTATGGTTGCTCATGAAGTATACGCTTCTTTTGTGGCCTCACTTAAACCAGGTTTGTAATTGACATGGATTTTTTCTTCCCTATCATTATTAGATTCATCATCAGATTCTTTATCTTCTTGTTCATCAGGATGCTCTATATTACACAATTTTCTAAAATAAAGATCTTCTTCATTCCCTCCATACTCTACAAGAGCTCTTGGATCACCTAGCTCCTTCCTCGTAGACCAAAAGGCAGTAATTTTTTAATGTGACCATTTTTTATCTATAACTTCCTTCTCTAGAGAACCTATAATTTTTACTTTACTAGATGGTTTATCACTTTTTTCATAAAAAATATTGTATGTCCTTATTGTCTTTCGATGCAATGTCATAATTTCTGCTGACAATTATTCAAAAGAAATACCATTCTCGGCATCACTTTTCTCCATTGCTATTTTCACCTCATCCCAAGAATCCTTGTTTCTCAAGTTTTCAAACAATGGTTTACTTTGATGTTGAATTCTACTTGGAGCATTCTTATTGGCCACAATAATTGATTTAATGATGTCACATGGATCATACTTCCAGTGACAGATAGCATCAAAATCAAAAAAAATCAAAAGATTATGTGCCACACTAAATGTTTTTTTCTCGAATGTGAACCCTCCACATGAAAAAGGTAAAGAAGGAAATAAGTTCTTTTTTTTACTGAGAAAGTGTAGTTCAGCAGCACTCTGCATCTGCCTTACATATTCCAATGCAAAAACCCTTTTTGTCACATGTATTTGAAGTTTGTAAGGTTGTAATCCTAATCCATAAAATCTTAGCACAGTATATTCTTCCATTAAGTACCAATCAGCCAATTGTATTTATTTTCCTTGTAGGATGCAATTTCTACATGACATAAGCAATCTAGGCATTGGAGTATTTGTAATTTCTTGATGCAATGGAGCCAAAAAGTAGTCTACAAAATCACTATAGTTCCTTCAAGAATCATGCATCCTTATCTCATTGGTCCATTCATATATTGGAGCCATTTTATTTTCCTCAGCATTACTATAGGGTTGAATCTGAAGCTTGTTGGTTTGAAACATTCCTCTAAATTTGAATAGAAAAAGATAGAACAAGTAGGTTGTGAACCTAAACTTCTTGGTGGAACCTCCTTTAATCATTAAAAATTGTCTATGCATGGATTCTACAATGTGTTGAATAAAATTATATTTGACATTTTAAACACCATAATGGATATTATATACCATTTCAAGAAGGATTGCACCCACTTCCAAATTGCTATCCAAACTGAGGAAAAATGCTAGCATGGAAATGGTATTATGAACCCATGGTTTAAAAATATCCAAATCATAACGAGGCTTATGATCACCTTTCAATTTGTTTCTATCCTGAACTATTTTATTTAAGTAAGCATTTTTCTCCCTTTCTTCCACTACTTCATAATCACTAGCAAGATTTTCTATGTCAATGTGGACATTTCCAAATTCTTTGGTTGTAAACCCCAACAATTTTCCAAGTTCTTCTCCATTAATGGATAACAAGTCTTCTTTGTTATCTTTATTAACAATTTCTCTTTCGTTATCATCATAATTTTGGGCACAGACCATAATAAATTTTCGGTAAGGGAAAACCTCATGTAACGTCATGTGCCCTAATCCAATTACCCACGGTGCACTGATACTATTAACATGAATTTTCTTTGTAGCCTTATTCTGAGATGAAAATTTAAGTTTTGAGGTACATCTACCATAGATTTTAGGATCATAAATATTATGGTACCCATCAGTGAAACTTGGGGTTTTAAACAATTCTGCATAATGGATTTTTTTATCGGACATTGCTCTAGTGGTACTGGTGGTAGACATGCTTATACAATGTGAAATTATGAATTCCCTAATACCTATTAGTCCTCCTTAATCTTTCTTAATTCTTAAGTCTCTAAACCCTAAACCCAAACTTCAAAGTTTGACAAAATAAGATTTTAAGAAACATCAAATGATGAAATGTAGCCGTAGGAATTCTTTCAATTACCCAGATTTTGACTCTTGAAAAGATTAATGTTGACACTCATAGAAACTGGAATGGATTTGTAGTTTGTTGGAAGTGGAACTATGGAACCCAAAATAGGGTGGTGCACTGCAATGAGCAATCTGAAGACTAAAACTCCCCGTGTGCTGACCCTCTCACTTAAAAAGAAATCACTTGACACTTAGCAGTACAAAGAGCTTTTTTTCTCAAAATTGGAACATTAAAGTGAATGAAACTTCTTAGGTCTACATGTTGTAAATTCTAAACCATTGATCTTTCTAAATCAAATGGTTATAGGGTGATTCTAGAGGTTTAATTTCACAAGCCTATCGCTCTATGCATTTCATTCTGAAATGCAACTACAACCATACATCAAATGCTCATCGAATGGTTGAAACTTGAGTAATTTATGATATGAACTTAAAACAATAAACATGTATTTTAAATGTAAGTGCACTAGGATTGACATCAAGGCCAAGGGGCCAGTAACTTAACGTGGCAAAGGACTTTAAAAAATGAATAATGATACTAAGAAATGGGGGAGTAGGTCAATGAAAAATTAGAAATCAATAACATTTCAGTAAACCCTAACTCAGACACTGAAGTTCTGAACTCGAAAAATAACTTTTTACTGTAAGTGTAAATTGTATACGCCTAAAAATAGTCTGGAGCATTCCGATTAATTAAATACAAATTATTTGATTAATTATCCTAATTTCCTCTACTATTGAATAAATAGAAATATTTATTTATATAGTTCACATTTAAATTCATCTTAATTAAATAAACAAAATTAAATATTTTGTTCGATTTAATTATCAAATCCCTATTTTATTCTACCACATCGATTCTAAATTAATTTAATAAAGACAAACCACTTTATTTATTAATTGTCGTATTCCTCTGTTTAATTTAATAAACAACTATCCTATAGTTCGTTTTATTAAATTATTTATCTCCCTTTTTCCTAATTTAAATAAATCAAAAATATTTGAATTAGAGCATAAGGAATATTCCATTCTACATTTCCTCAAAAATAAATTAGATTTCCTATGTCTAATCTATGTCTAAATTTGTCACAATTAATGCTTTGAAACTTCACGAGAAGTTTTGGAGACAAATTGGAGACAAATTTGGAATTTGATCTCTCAATCCTCCTCCATCAATCCTTCCTCTTCTCTTGCCTGGTGTTTTCATGGGTAGAGACAATCTCCATCTTTCTCTCAATCTCCTCCATCTCTCACCATTCAATCCTCCAAATTGAATTCAAGCCTCTCAAAGCTCTCCTTGTGCATTTCTATAGCCATGAAATCTATAAATACAGCCTCATTGAACCAAGAAAAGGATCCAGATAATCAAGCTTTTGCACTCTTACTCTGCAAGAATTCAAGCATCAAGCATCAAGCACTCATACATCAAGCATATCAAGCATTCAAGTTTTCAACCATGGCTGCCTCTTGTAGCTACAATTATCTGTTTCATGTCCATGTCATGCTAGTTTAATTGATTTATCATTTAGCATTACATTATCATCATCTTGTTCTTCAGATAGTCATTTTAACAGTCTTTTTGTGCTTACACAATCTGAGAGTAATTTAGATTTAATAAATCTTTGGAGATAGAGAGCAATATGATGCTTTCAATTGATTACTGTGTTGAATTGATTCAATTTGTTTAATCATTGATATAATGTCGTGTTAAGAAGTGTTTTGATCTTATTCACATATTCACACTTACAGTTTGGCACCCACCGTGGGGCATTAACCCCAATTTTATCAAAATTATCAATTTTTTGGAAAGTGTCACGCAGGTTCTCGACGTGTTTTTCTTGTAGCACTTTCATTAAAAGTTTCAGCGCTTTTGGTCGCTGTTTTAGCACTTTTGGTTGCTGTTTTAGCGCTTCCGGTCACTGCTATAGTGCTTTCGGTCACTGTTTTAGCGCATTGGGTGTTTTAGCACTTCCATGCCAACTTTGGCGTTTCGGGGTCCTGTTTCGGTGCTTTCGGGTTTTAGCGCATTAGGTAATTGTTTTAGCGCTTCGGTGCAATATTCTAGCGCTTTTGTAAAAATCAATCTAGATCCGAGGCATCCGCGGCCAGATTTTAATTTTTTTCATAGTTGGACTAAAACTGATCAATCTAGGATAGTCACTTCAAAGTTTACTAAAAATTGATCAACATAGGATAGTCACTTCAAAGTTTTTCTAAAATTGATCAATCTAGGATATTCACTTTCTTGTTTTTCTTAAAGCAAATCTATCAATCCTAGGATAGTCATCACATTCTTATAGTAGAAGTTAAAAAGAACATCATGATTTCTGTGAAGCAACACCTTACATAGATTAGAAAATTTCTTTTTGGGCTTTTAAAACAAGACAAACTTATATGTTGTGCTTGTGGTGATTAGGCTTATGCTCTCCCCTTAACTGGGTGACCAAAGTGCTAGATTCACTTTTATTTCATGTCATTTATGCTTTATTAAATCCTTTAGAAGGCCTGCCATAGTGGGAAAAAGTACTCACCCTACGGGAACGACCTAAGTGGGAACAACCAAAGCCAAGTTTTCCAACCCACTATAATAAAAATGCAAGTTGTTGATGAAATTCCAATTTGACAGTAGTTGAGCAAGATAACCATCCCCAAAATCTTTGTTCTAAAGATTGGGAGGTCTTGCCCCCAAGACACTCACCATATAATTACCAAGGACCGCTTGCTCAAGGGATTCGGTATCCACTTCCATCACTTTGAGTACATGCCTGGCAATGACAAAAACATGGGCGCCCTCTAGGGGGTGACACTGTTGTGTGAGTCAACGTAATTCAAGATGTGGGCTGTGAGTATAATGATGACCTACTTGTCCTTAAGTGTGAGTCTATTTGATTTGTGTACAATTGTCAAAACAACCCGTCAAAATCAATAAGGATCATTTGTGATTCTTGAACATACACGATCTTTTCAATTTTAAAACACTTATTCAAAATTGCTTGCCGTGTTTTCACAGATTCAATTAAATTAGATTTAAAGATCATCTTGAAAATGTCAGGACAAAACAAATCAAATAATCCATGTTGCGAAAGTGGAAGTCTACCACGTTTGTCAAGAGAAAAATCAAAGTCACAAAACCCAAGGAACCTCTCAATTATAGAAATAAATTGAGGAGACAACATTTTCTATATCAAAATCGGAAACTCTTCTTACAACATAGAACATTCATTCACCGATACCATGATTTTGCTAGAGGTCACACATTAGATTACGCGGTAGAACAGCTCTATTCACGAGCCTTCTTTCAAAGAAAAGCTCTCACACAATTCCACAACTATAGTCAACGGATTCATCCTTCTTATCTTCCACAATCCCTAATACAGTATGCCACAAGGCCAGATCAGATTTTACAATAGAGAGTCGTAAACTTCTATTTTTAAGCATTCTGGAAAACCTGTTTCAGCGCTTTTGGTCTTTGTTTTAGCACTTCTGTAAAATAGCGCTTTTGAGCACTATTTCAGTGCTTCCAGTCTATTTTACAACACTTTTGATATAATAGCACTTTCATCAAATTCTACAGCGCTTTAATGCACTGTTACAGCACTTCTGTAAAGTAGCGCTTCCAGGCACTGTTCTAGTGCTTTTAGTCAAATAGCGCTTTTGTCACCTATTTCAGCACTTTTGGACTCTGTTCCAGTGCTTTGGGGAAATAGCACTTCTAGTCTCTGTTTTAGTGCTTTTAAAACAGAGAGTTCAAAGTTTTTACCAGTCCATCAGTCTGTCATTTTATCCACATTTTCATCAGAATCAAATTTCTTCTTATCAGAATCATTGTCTAGGAACCAAAGTTAGAAAGGTTTATACAAAGTTCCAAACTTATCAACTGAAACAAGATCTTGCAAATCACAAGTGTCAGAAATCAAATACACAATCAATTACTACACTGAAGTTTCATTATCAGGATACTATCATCCTTCATCACGAAATGAAGTATAGTGATTAAACTTTTTAAATATTGTCTCATCAATAAGATCAGTCATCTTATTCGACTTTGTTTAAAAAGATTCAATTGAAACTATCCCACACATAAGATCAACATTTCAGAAGAAAAAGGGCAAAAATTTGTATGCCAATCTTAACTAGGTACCAAAAACAGAGACTCTTAGAGCAAGAAATTTTACAATCACAAGAAATGGCAGAAGAGAATCCTTGGAATAATTTGAACCGCAATGATAAGAATGAAATAACTCTCGAAGATATCCAAGCAGCTCAACAAGATCCCAAGTTTCACATATTTATGGAGAAAATTCTAGAACAAGACATGGAAAAATATCTTTTAATGTTAGCCGAATCAGGGGCAAAACTTCCAAAAGATTTTGATGTAAACCGTTTGAAAGAAACACCGGAAATGAATGAGACTGAGATACCACAACCTACGCAAACAATAGATCCGATTGCTACTTTAACATCATAGATGCAAATGTTACAGAAACAAATACAAGATATGACGAAAGGGACTACCAAGAGATATGCGATACATGACATTTGTCCTTATCCTTTCGACGCAACGATCGGCTTGATACCTTTTCCTAGACATTGTGAGATTCCAAAATATGATAAGTATAATGGAAGAACGGATCCAATTGATCACATCAGAGAATTCAAAACAATGAGTCTGGAATTTTCCCAAGAAGAGACATACCTAATGAGACTATTCCCAAGGAGTTTGGGAGGATCATGCATGGAGTGGTTTTCAAAGTTAAAACCCGGTATCATAACTTTTGAGGAACTAGTCAACAAATTTATCTCTCAATACTCCTTCAACATCCAACACGATGTAACAATCAAGGATCTTTATAATCTAAAGCAAAACAAGGGTGAAACATTCTTATCTTTTCTCCAAAGATGGCGATGCTTGTTCGCTAGATATCCTAGATCCATTCCTGAAAAGGAAAAGATGGAATTGTTCATTGAAAACTTGACAGAAGAAATGAGTTATAGATTGGAACTACAATGTCCTCCCACATTTGAGAAAGTGATAGAAAATGGTCTTAAGATCGAAGAGGTGTTAGTCAAGAGAGGAGTTATCAAGCATTTTAATGACAAAACAAACAACACAAGTAACTCCTCAAATCAATACTCAAGCGGTGAGAAGCCAAAATTTTGGCAAAAGAATCAAAATACAAATGAGACAACAAACGATCCCCAAAACATCAAATTGGTTTTTAATTTGACTGCGTCCACATCAAAGAATTAGAACAACGAGCGAAATTTCAAATCAAATACCCTACAAAGCAATGAACTCATAAAACCACAATCGTATCAAAAACCGTCAAATCGGCGAAGGTTCACACCTTTGGGTCAAACAATGGAATCAACAATTAAAGAACTAGTTATGAGAGGCCTTCTCACTACACGTGAAGCTAGGTTTTAGGATCCAAAATTCAAACCATCATGGTGGAATGACGCTAATTATTGCAACTATCATAATAACAAGGGTCATAAAACAAATGATTGTATAGAATTGAAACATGCAGTACAAGATTTGGTAGACAGCAACAAAGTGTATGTGGAAGGACTTTAAAATAACAATGATCATTCGGCCTTCAAAGATCCTTTGCCAAATTATGACAAAGGTGCATCATCCTCAAACAGTAAAGGAAAGAATGCTAATCATGTCTATGACACAACAATCCTTTGTCTATCTGAAGTCAAACATGATCATGCAGTTGGTGATAACATTGATGAAAACAAAACCAACAACATTACCTCTTTGGATTTAATCCCAAGAGCACAAAACTCTGATAATCAAATTAATGTCCTAAAAATCAGAGAAAATCAAGAACATCAACCCGCCAATGTGCTAACTAGGGGATAATCCAAAGTAATGTTAAAGGGAATTGGCTCCACACATGCAGTTCCACCTCCATCACATTATGATGCTATCAATCAAATGCAAAACACCCCCCGAGAGAATCAAGAACATCAACCAGCAAATGTCATGACTAGGGGGCAAGCCAAGGTAGTATTAAAAGGCGTAGGATCTCAACGTGCGGTTATGCCTCAGTCTCATTATAATATTGTTGATCAATTGCAAAACATCCCCACACAAATATCAATACTGGAACTCCTTAAGTTGTCACCATCACATAAGGAAGTTCTCGAACAAGCATTAGTTTCCACAATCGTACCAAATAATCTGGATGTTTGTCAATTCCAAGCTATGGTGGGACATCTGACTACCCCGCATTCTCTATCATTCTCTCAACAGGATGATGTCTCATTAAACCATCCGCATAACACAGCATTGCATATCGAAGTATGTATCCATAATCATCGTGTTAAGAGAGTTCTAATAGATGGGGGAGTTGGTCTGAACATTTGCACCCTCAAATTAGTCCGTGCACTAGGATATTTTGAAGACGTTATTGATGCTCGATGGATAATGACCATCAAAGCATATGATGAGGAGGAAAGATTGTCCAAAGGTTTAATTATATTACCCATTCAAGTGGGACCCATGATGAAGCATATAGCATGTCAAGTGTTAGAAAGAGAATTGGCATACAACAAACTCTTAGGATGACCCTAGATTCATGAAATGCAGGCCATACCTTCGACATACCATCAATGCCTGAAGTTTCCAGTAAATGGACAAGAGGTGACTATAGCTATTGATTATAATCATCCACAACATTGTGACACGTTAAGAATATCTCAAGACACCTTTGTCCCTCACAACAGGGAAGCTTCAAGTTCATCTTCATCCAAGAACGAACAAAGTCCAAGCATCACTACCAAGTGGGTACAAAAGAAAGGTAAAGAAAAGGAAACAAGTCATGTTGAAACAAACAATCCGGATACACAAACTTCTCTATCAGACAACTTTCAAAAGCAAATTCAGTTGACAGATAAAGGAATGGGACAGTACTCAATGGAGCAATCACTTAACTTATCACAGTTAATGCCATCTCCTAGGAAATATGGTCAACCATCAATGATCAAACCTCCAACATCTTTACCTAGCACAATTCTTCAAGAAACATTTGTAAAATCCGGAACCATAGCAGAAGAAACAGACAATAAAGCAATCCTGGATTGGCTTTACAAGGATGAAGAAACATCAACATCAGAGATCAGGTATCAAAAATATTAGCATCAACACAGACAAGTATGGAAAAGGAAAGGCTATTCTTGAAAAGATGGGTTATGAAGGACAAGGATCCTATAGGATTAAGAAAGGAGGGAATCTCAGAACCTATCACACCTCTCACTCTCCACACAAAAGAAAAGCCAGGACTAGGATATTTTGAGGAAGAAAAATAGGAACTCAAGGAGAAGGTTGTAGAAAGAATTCTTCAACTAAGAAATTGCTCTGAAACTGATTCCAATGAGTATGAATGGGATTCATTATCTGATGTATCTTTTACGGATGTTCATTGTGATATCATCCAACAATATACACCCACATGTGAGGAGGGCCAAGGCTCTGGATCTAGACCAATCGCGGGAGAGTCACTAAATATCGATGATTCAAGTGGGGACGAACAGACCTCGAGCGAACGAGACAATCTGGAAGAAAGTACCATCATGGATCTCAATATTCCAACAAAAAAATATGACAATGTTGCTATCCTCACCCTTACTTCCATTGACCTAAATCAATCCGATGATACCATGCCATTAATCCATCCAGAACTTATTGATTGGGAACCTATTGAACCATTGACTGTACCAAAATTTGCAAATGATGATGCCATTGTGCATTTCCTATGTCATACCGGACCTGATACAAACACTATCTATAATACTCATAACAATACGACTCAGCAGGAGGGTGTCAAATCTTCCAGTTGCAAAATTGACAATAGGGAAAATAGATCTAATGGTGAAAACCATTCTATGGCAGCATTAGATCTGGAAAAAGTAAAAATAAAGAACGCATCCAATGTTGAAAACCTTTCTAAGGCACTGAAGGATGGAAGATTTGACACTCTCCCAAAACACTATCATGAGTGATCATCAGTTCTGGTCGAACCTACACAATCGGTGGACATTGGCACAAAAGAGAAGGCAAAAGTTCTACATCTAGTAAAATCAATGACTGATCAAGAGAGACCGGAATTTATCAATTTCTTTAAAGCAAGAAGCATCAAATTTGCTTGGTCATATTCTAATATGCCAGACTTAGATCCAAATCTGCTTATACATCATTTGTCTTTGCCAACAGGAATTAAGCTTGTTAAGCAAAAATTAAGAAAAATGCATCCTCACATCGCATTAATGGTAAAGTCAAAATTAAAGAAATTATTGGATGCTAAATTCATAAGGTATATAGACTATGCTGAGTGGATATTGAACATAGTACCTGTTTCAAAACCGGACAACAACATCATAATCTACACAAATTTTAGGGATCTCAATAAAGCATGCCCGAAGGATAATTTTCCACTGCCAAACATAGACATCATTGTGGACTTAATGACAGGGCATGCCATGTTATCAATCATGGACGGCTTCTCTGGGTACAATCAAATAAGAATAGCTTCAGAAGATCAGGAAAAGACAACTTTCACATGTCCATGGGAGACCTTCTGCTAGAATGTCATGCCATTTGGTCTAAAGAACATAGGAGCCACTTATCAAAGAGCAATGACGACAATCTTCCATGATATGATGCACACTTTCATGGAGGATTATGTGAATGAAATCTTGGAATAATCTACTACAAGGGAAGGACATCTGCATATCCTAGACAAAATCTTCACACAGATGGAGAAATTCAATGTCAGGTTAAACCCTAAGAAGTGTTTCTTCGGGGTTACATCAGCAAAACTAATAGGATACATTGTTTCGGAAAAGGGCATTGAGGTGGATCCAGCAAAAGTCAAAGAAATTATGGAGATGCCACCTCCTAAGAATATCAGCCAGCTCAGATCACTACAAGGATGACTTCAATCAATCAGAAGATTCATCTCCCAACTAGTAGACAAAAGTCATCCTTTTAACCATCTATTCCATAAAAATATAGTTTTCAAGTGGGATGAAGGGTGTGAAACAACTTTCAATCAAATCAAGAAATATCTGATGTCACCACCCATTCTAATGCCACTGACAAAAGGAAGGCCTCTCATTTTGTACATTGCCATGACATATATCTCTTTGGGGGCACTATTAGCATAAGAAGACTATGAAGGGAAAGAGCGCGCCATCTACTACATCAGTAGAACTTTAAATGGCTATGAAATAAACTATACATTCATAGAAAATTCATGCTTAGTAGTGGTGTTTGCTACTCAACAGCTAAGACACTACATGCTAACTCATACAATCAGGTTAATTGCAAAGATCGACCCTTTGAAGTATCTACTAAGTAAAGCTGCCTTAACAGGTAGACTGGCGAAATGGGTTATGCTCCTAAGTGAATTCGACATCCAATATGTTGAGAGAAAGGCAATCAAGGGACAAGCAATCGTTGAACAACTAGCTGAAGCTCCTCTACCAGATGATCGCCCAATGACAATGGAATTTCCAAATGCAGATATTATGACAACAATGCCCCAACAATGGATACTATATTTTGATGGATCGTATATAGAACAAGGATCAGGAGTAGGGATTTTGTTCATCTCTCCCCAAGGACACACAATTTTGAAATCATATAGACTCATGTTTCAATGTACAAATAATGTGGCAGAATATGAAGCATTGATTATTGGGGTCAAGATAGCAATTCAATGGAAAATCATGGATTTACAGGTATATGGGGACTCTCAATTGGTTATTTATCAAGTAAATGATGAGTATCAAACAAAAGATGAAAAATTGATGCCCTATAAGCAGCAAATAGATAATCAGAAACAGTCATTTGTCAGTATCAAGTTTGATCAAATTCCAAGGGCAGAGAACAAAGCTGCAGACACTATGGCTATAATTGCTTCATTACTACAATTGCCTAAGAAGCGTGTTTGTTATGAGTTTATGGTAGAAAAAGTATTATGTCCTTCACATTATAAATCAGAATCTGCTACCATATGCCATCTAGAAACCACTGAAACCTCCATATACGAACAAACCTATGCTTACCTGAAAGATGATATTCTTCCTCCTGATCTTTCTAGGAACCAAAAACGAAACTTTATCTGGCAATCCACCCGACATAATTTAATAACAGATGTCCTTTATCATCGAGATCTTGATGGTACCCTACTCTGATGTCTAGAATGCAACAAATTTGAAACGGCCCTATGAGAAGTTCACGAGGGTATTTGTGGTACTCACTCGAGTGGAATAACTCTAGCTAAGAAACTCCTCCGTTTGGGATATTATTGGCCATATATGGAGAAAGAATCATATCAATTTGTCAAGAAATGTCAAAAATGTCAAGTTCACAACAATCTGGTTCATGCACCAGCACAAGAACTGCATCCCTTCACATCGACATGGCCTTTTTGTCAATGGGGCCTAGATCTGGTAGGAAAAATAAATCCATCTTCATCTAATGGACACAAGTTCATTATTACAGCTACAGATTATTTCATGAAATGGATAGAGGCAGTACCTCTTACTACCATCACTGGGAAGCAGATTTCCTCTTTCATCTTGAACTACATCATCTGTCATTATGGAATCCCTCAATCTATAATCACAGATAATGGACGACCTTTCAAGAATCAAGATGTCCAAGAGCTATGTGATAAGTTCCACATCCAACATTGTTTTTCAACACCGTACTATCCTCAAGGGAATGACCAAGCAGAGGCCTCAAACAAAACCATACTCAAAATTCTCAAAAAGACGGTTAACGATGTTGGACTTGATTGGCGTGTTCAACTCAACCCTGCACTATGGGCCTACAAAACAAGCATCAAAACACCAACGGGAGCTACACCATTTGCTTTGGTATATGGATCAAAAGCCATATTGCCCATTGAAGTTGAAATTCCATCCCTTCGTGTATAACTCAAAGGTATCATTTCAGATGAAGACTATAGGGTATCTAGACTGCAGGAACTAGAATTGTTGGATGAACATCGTCAACAAGATGTTAATCATCTAATAGCTTATCAACAGAGGATGTCAACAAGTTACAATCACATGGTAAAACTGTAGGTCTTTCAGGTTGGAGACTTAGTACTAAAGGAAAACCCTAGGAATCAGCAGGATAGAGAGAAGAAAGGAAAATTTGAACCTAACTGGCTTGGTCCCTTTGTTGTCATATCAGTGTATGGATCAGGATCATATCAGTTATCAATGTCAGAAGGGGATATGTTTGATGAACCTATCAATAGTATTCATCTCAGAAAATTCTATGCTTAAATCTCCTATTGCACAGGACAAACTTCTAAAAATTGTTTCCTTGGTGAAAACCTGGCAAACAGGCATCTTGGCAAACACAAAAATACAAAAAAAATAAAATACAAAAATAGAAAAATGAGAAAAATACAAAAACACAAAGGGTGTAATCAAAGCATATGGTGAAAACCTGGAAACAGGCGTCGTATGTGATTCTAAGATCAGCCTTCCCATCTATTATGAACATATCAGGATCATCTGAAAGTTAGTATCAATTCATATCATATCATTCATCTGGCCATCATTACATCCATTATCAAAATCATGTCACATGGTCAACATATCACTCCATAGCTTGGGGGCAACATCTGGATATCACTAGGGGCAATACAAACGTATCAATTTTACCAAAGGGAAACACAACAGTATGGTAGAAAACTGAAAGCAAGATCAAAGTGCAATATCAATCATCATCAGAAAAGCATCAACCATCCATATCATATCGAAAATCCAAAAACATGTCAAAAAGGTAAGTCTGAAAAAGCAACATCCAAAAACATAGGTTTGTGTCAATCGAACTACGTGGTCTCTACATGTGTAATGTAGGCAAGGCTACTTTGTGATCAGCCCCCGAGACCCCTAAGATAGGTTAGTAGGTTAGGTCTTTAGTCAAAATCTTGAAAATCCAAAAACATCACAAAATCAGGATGGATGATCTAAAATCTGAATAATGAATGGAACACTCTAAGTAAACAATGGATAAATTGTACTTTTTGATTATCATTTCTTTGGAGTAACTCAATGATGTATTGAACTAGAGGAACAAGGAAAAAAAATGATACTTTTATTGTCTGTTGTCTGTACGTTAATCATATAAATGTGTGAATTGTCGGGGGATGTGCTATGCAAATGTATCACCGATGACATTCAGAATTCACACATTGAAATGATTAATCACTGCTTGTTTATGCAATGAATGCTCAGGTCATCTCGATTCAATTATACCTCGTTGCTTGTGTTCGATTGCAATATCAAAAATCATGAAAGTAGTACTCAGGTCATCATTGGTCTAACACATACCATTGATGCTTGTATTCACTTTCAATATCCAATAAAAGCTCTATGATGATACCAAGCACAAAAAGGTTGTTAAAATGACATTTGTTTTGCATATCGTTGCATGATTAAATAAGATTGCATTCATAAATAAATTCATTATTTGCAGAGTATTTGTTGCCTAAAGGGTTCTAATCAATGATTATCTAATTTACAAATAAGACTGAGTATACTTGACATAAAATCCAAAATCATCATCGATTACCATATAGTTACAAATCATCATCTCATCATTAAATTTTTCATCATTTCATCATCCATACAGATTTTTGCATCATAATAAATATACATTTATCAAATACATCGTGCATTTACATCATCACTTTCATTACATCTTTTATCACCTACATCATAAAACATCATATACATACATCATTTACCATCCATACATTTAATAAATAAAATCACATCATTACACCCATCAAAGATCATCCATCATAAGATCATTCCATAAAATACAAAGCCTTTATCCATCCATCCATACATATTATCACATCACATCATATATTCTACACATGCATTTATCATTGCATCATTGCATTAAAATAAATAATCATTCATATACATCATCACAAACTCATATAATAAAAGCATCCATCACATAGAAATCATAAAGCCATCGTCATATCAAATCAACTGCATCTCATATATATATCACAAATGTCAAATATACAATGAAGTCTGGTCTAAAAAATACATGATCAACAATGAGCTACAATCATAATATACATCATAGAGGATCCCAATGGCATCTATGACCTGCTACTGCCAGAGTGAGCAGGCCCAACAGGACCTGTACCACCACCACCCCCAGAAGGACCCAGATCTCTGGAATCTCTATGTGGAGGCTGTGTCACCCCCTCACTGACTGTCCGTGTATGAGTCTGCCTAGATCTCAATGGGCCATAACTGACTCAACGCTCGGTAGGCACTGCATCATGATATCGGCCTCTGTAGAACTCGGCCTCTTGGCCAACCCGTAGAACCTCTCTCATATAATCACCTATGGAGGTGCCATCGGCCAATCTCTGGAGAGTATCCACTGTCTCCTATGCCCTCTCAGCAATCTATCGAGCACTATCTTGCTCAATTGTCAGGGTATCAACCTGCGTCTACATGGTGGCTAACTATCCCTGTACCTGTGTGTGAGCCTGTGCCTATGCCTGCGTCTAGGTCTGAGTCTGCACAAGCATACCCCAAGCCTATACCAACTGCCCCTGCAAAGTCTAGACCTGTGCCTGGAGCCCAGCTATCTGCCTCTACTGCCCAACTACTGGCACTGTCACTGCCTACCTCTTGCGAGGCCTGCTAGAGGAAGGAGCACTGCTGATGGCTGGTCCTACCCCTCTATATCCTCCACCGCCGCCGTCACTATCATCATCGCTGCTACCAAAACTACTACTGCTCTCTGAGCCACTGCTGGATAAAGAATCATCTCCACCCCCACTACTTGTAGAACCCTCTCCCACATCCTCCTCTACAGGTAAAGGTGTCGGCTCGTTGGGGATAGTAATGCGAGGATGGGGGACCAAGGCCAGGAATGTTGCGTATTCCTCTGTCACAGCTGCCTCTAAAATATCTCTCTGCATGTCCCAGGGAGATGGTTGTAAAGACCTATATCCCTCTACAAGAACATCATATGACAGTATAGGACCCTAATCAGGAATATCCATCCATCGCCGTGCATAGTGGGCTACTCCCTGTGGCATGCACTGAACAATGTCATACTATCTGTACACCCGACAAAGCAAGAATCTCTCAAGAACAAATGGAGTCCGATCGATGAGGTACATAGAATCACACAAAAACCCCAACACTGCACCATCCTCATCCCACTCCTCGCAGTCAAGGTAGGGACGCCAGATAACTGTCTCGGTGTCATCAAACACCTGTCTCCAATGCTCCAACTTTCCCATCTGGGCCTATGTGAATCGACCATTGTATCTGAAAACATATGGTCTGTCAGCTGGTTTGTCTGCAACTGGAAATGGCCAACAAATAGCGAAATGCTCCCAAACCCACACCTGTAACAAAGTCATCCCTGCAGATAAACTGTGTGCACCTAGGTACACAACCGAGTGTAGATCATGATAAAGATGTGCTAGCATGCACACCCCCCACGCATATCTGGTACCATGTACCATCATGCTCTCAAGTGTCCTACCCCAGCCGATGAGGAATCCCTTTGATCTACGATCAGGGCAAACGAAACCTCCAATGAATCCAACTAGCACTGTTGGTAGTGTCGCATAAGAATCTGTGATCCTCTGCCATCGAACGCTCGGACCCTCTATGTCCTGATCCTAAAAAAATCTGCAGAGAGCATCTCTGTTGCTGGTCCCATGAGAATCATATGTAACAATCTCCCCCATGAATGGAATGTGCAATATACGCCACACATCCTCTGGTGTGACTGTCATCTCACCGGTAGGTAGATGAAAGGTGTTGTGGTCACTATGCCACCTCTCAGCCAACGCAGTCAACAAACCCCGATTAATCCTAATCTGGGGCATATCAAGCAAACTCATAAGGCCATAATGGCCTGTCACCTGAAGCTCATCTGGTGTTAGATGAGGTATCAAGTCTGTAGTCTGAGGAAACCTCTCTCGCATATGGAGAGTACCCAGATCCTCCTATCATCATAACGAAAAAATCTACAATCAGTGAACTATGTCAAGAAATCAAAGTTCATTCTACTATCAAGTCTATGTCAAAAGCTTTGGTATGAATTTTCGATCAAAATTCATAGGCAGCATCCAACCTCACCTATCATGAGGTTCATCAAAAAATTATCTAGATCTCGCCTATCATGAGATTTATTAGATATTGAATCATTTCCTCGCCTATCATGAGGATCATCAAGAAATAGGATTTCTTCTCGCCTATCATGAGAGTTAAGTCTTATTTAAATCATCAAATCCAACATCGAGAATGTGGATTGTCAATCATACCAATCAGGAGAATGGACATGATTGGAATTGACGAAATCAAAATTCATCAAATCAAAATTTTCAATTTTGACATAGAAGCGCTAAAACAGGCTTCCAAAGCACTAAAACCTTGAAAGCGCTAAATTTTCAATTTTGACATAGAAGCGCTAAATCAGGGACCCAAAGCGCCAAAACCTTGAAAGCGCTATTACAGCACTCTGAAGTGCTAAAACAGGCTTCCGAAGCACTAAAAGTCGCGAAGCGCTACTTTTTTGCATCAAAGCGCTACAACAGTCCGTCAAAGCGCCGCTTTACTGGAAGCGCTAGAACAGACCCTGAAAGTGCTAATCCACCGACTCAAAGCGTTGAAAGTCTCAAAGCGCTAAAATTCGGCTTCAAAGCGCTAATTCTTGACTCCTAAGCGCTAAATCACTAAAAGCGCTATTTTACCGACTGGAAGCGCTAGAGTTTTAAACGCAAGCGCTAAAACTCAAAGCACTAGACTACCTATTGGAAGCACTACATCAGAATGTTAGCACTACAGCGCAGCTTGAAAGCGCCAAAACAGACCTAGACATGCCTAGACGCTAAAAAGCATAAAAAACAAAAAAAAAATGCATGAATTACGAGGAGGTCGAGGGGTACATACCGGAGGTCCATAGCAGGGGGTTGTCAGTGATGTTGAACACGCTCAAATTGGTGAATGTGGTAGGGGATAGGCATCTCACTCCAACTGGCAGAAAATTCTTTATCACTAAGAATTTTTGAATTCAAAAAGCACATATGACTTTGAAAATGACCTTTTAGCACTATTTATAATTTTTGAAAGGTATTTTTGATAGATTTTATTACATTTTGATTAATTTTATCCATGAAATTAATTAAAACTCATCTGAGGGCTCTATTTCTACATCATTTTGTTGGGAGATAAATTATTTTATTATCGAAACATCATCAAAACATCGAAAAATCATCAAATTTTTGAAAAATTCTAAAAATCATCAAATCATTAATTTATCTCTCGAAGGGGCATATTATCATCAATCATTTGAAAATCAATGTCTGGGGCATGTCTGGGGCATGTCTGGGGCATGTCTGGGGCATACGGAATTATTTTTTTGAAATCATCAATCTTGGCAGTAGCAACAAAATTTTCTTCGAAGCAACGCGTAAACACATCACTTCGAATAGGGGCGAAATGTATACACCTAAAAATGGTCTGGAGCATTCCGATTAATTAAATACAAATTATTTGATTAATTATCCTAATTTCCTCTACTATTGAATAAATAGAAATATTTATTTATATAGTTCACATTTAAATTCATCTTAATTAAATAAACAAAATTAAATACTTTATTCGATTTAATTATCAAATCCCTATTTTATTCTACCACATCGATTCTAAATTAATTTAATAAAGACAAACCACTTTATTTATTAATTGTCGTATTCCTCTGTTTAATTTAATAAACAACTATCCTATAGTTCATTTTATTAAATTATTTATCTCCCTTTTTCCTAATTTAAATAAATCGAAAATATTTGAATTAGAGCATAAGGAATATTCCATTCTACATTTCCTCAAAAATGAATTAGATTTCCTATGTCTAATCTATGTCTAAATTTGTCACAATTAATGCTTTGAGACTTCACAGGAAGTTTTGGAGACAAATTGGAGACAAATTTGGAATTTGATCTCTCAATCCTCCTCCATCAATCCTTCCTCTTCTCTTGCCTGGTGTTTTCATGGGTAGAGACAATCTTCATCTTTCTCTCAATCTCCTCCATCTCTCACCATTCAATCCTCCAAATTGAATCCAAACCTCTCAAAGCTTTCCCTGTGCATTTCTACAGCAATGAAATCTATAAATACAGCCTCATTGAACCAAGAAAAGGATCCAGATAATCAAGCTTTTGCACTCTTACTCTGCAGGAATTCAAACATCAAGCATCAAGCACTCATACATCAAGCATATCAAGCATTCAAGTTTTCAACCATGGTTCTCTCTTGTAGCTACAATTATCTGTTTCATGTCCATGTCATGCTAGTTTAATTGATTTATCATTTAGCATTACATTATCATCATCTCATTCTTCGGATAGTCATTTTAACAGTATTTTTGTGCATACACAATCTAAGAGTAATTTAGATTTAATAAATCTTTGGAGATAGAGAGCAATATGATGCTTTCAATTGATTACTATGTTGAATTGATTCAATTTGTTTAATCATTGATATAATGTCGTGTTAAGAAGTGTTTTGATCTTATTCACATATTCACACTTACATAAATGAATAACGAAGAATAACACAACACAACCATTTGTTTTTTTACAACTAAATTACAATGTCACATTATTAAAAAAAAAAATTAAAGACAAGTAGTTGTAGAGTAGGAAAGCTCTTGTTTTGTATAAATAACATATGTCACTTTACATAGACACAATTTATTCCAAGTTGTTTCTTGTGACAATGGATTACAAATTGATTCCAATTTCCAAGCTTCTGCTGGTGACAACTTAATACAAATGTAACTCTAAAAATAAATGCATGACTCCAAGATTTTGTTGGTGACAATGTAATACAAATGTAGCTCTAAAAATAAATGCAAGGGATTTTCCAACCATGCTGGGGAAAAGGCGGCTCCAATCATGTTGAGGAAAAGGGAGTTGTGAAGATACAAAATATACTTATCCCCTTTGAGAACTAGAGTCATGCAAAAGATGAGGGGTTGTAAAACTACTTCCATCTTTTACATGTAGCCTCGATGCACTGGGATAGCACTTATCTCCATCAAAGCTCCTCATCCTGGTTCAAAACCTGTCTGAGAAGTTAGGTTAACCAAATCAACTTCTTTCCAATTCCACTCATTTTGAACTTGAAGGAAATTGGTCTTTTACTCTATAACTACATAACTGGAGGCAAGAGAATTTACAGTATCCCCAATAATACCACATCATCTTCTTCATGAATCCTTATTAACCCTAGAAAATGAAAACCCTTATGACACTATCCACTATCACTATCCCTATTTATGGGCCACCAATGGCAGTGCCACTACTAGCCTGATCCATGTTTACTTATGACTCGTGTCGTCATGCATGTGAGGTTGGGTATAATGATAATCATGATTCGTGAAAACCAAAAAATTAACTTAATCGATTTGTGTAACTTAAGCCTTACATGTATAATTAAAATGTTTAATTTGATTGATGTTTGGCTACATGTTAACTGTACCTCAAGCTAACAAGCTATCAAAATCACCAGTGCCACTCAAATGATATGAAATCATTACAAATCTTGTTTCATTAAAGTTATGAGTTGTCCAACAAATTGCTTCAGATGTTCATATGGCTTTAATCACTGCCCGCAGTACGGCTACCACACTTTCTTCAAAAAGATTGAGAATTTCAATTAAATGAAATGTAGAACATCGAGGCATTGAAAAGATAGAATGAGTGATGAGTGATGAGCCTTGATCTCGCCACATGTCCTCATCTAACGATTCTAGTGTTATTCTAGAGGTTTCAATTCGCAAGTCTAGTGCTTAAGAGATTTACTTCAGGAATGCAACTACAGTCATCCATCAAAAATTCATCAAACGGTCATGGTTATCTTGATTTGCACTGACATCTAGCTATAGATATGGAATTTCCTTCCCACTATTATAAATTATTCTAAAACAAACGACACAAAGTATGTTTGTCTCACATGCAAGAAATAAGTAAATAAAAGTGATAGTTTCTCTTTTAACAGATGAATTAATTCGAACACAAAGTCTTAGAGATGAAAATATACGCATTTTGACCTAATAGATAAGCATTGAAGAATAATCATGAAGAAACACAATTCATTCATAATTAAAAGGAAGCATTAATAAATACACAGATTTAGAAATATATTCTTTTATCTCTCCGATGCCAAAAATGTGGATTCACAGACCCCAACTGTACAATCAAAAAGTGCTCCAAAGCTTAAACTACCCCCCCTTATCATTATGTGTCACAAAAGGCTTCATGCATGTTGTTAAACTGTTGGAGGTGTCGGGACTCTATACAATTCTAACTGCATTCCCATAACTTAATTGTGAAATTCAACCCGTTCTTCTTCTTCTAAAATTAAAATCACCATGTTGTACTTGGCAAAGTTGGTTTTATCTTTCCACGCCACTGAACACGGCTAGGAAATGATGTCGAGTTGCTCTTCTTCAGGAAATTCAAATCTAGTTGCATGACAGGCATAGGTTCACCTTCCCATTCCCTAATATTGCCAGGAAGTAACATTTTGAGGAAACTCTAGAGTTGAAAATGCTACCAACTTTCCTCGCATGCAGGCTCACTTAACTTCAGCGGTAGGAAGTGATCATTTATTTGCCAAGAAAAATGTGCCAATCTGCTACTAAATCCATTTTTCCAACCTCCTTATTTAAGAGTTATCCTTTCGGAGGATTTAAAATATTACGTTAAACCTCAAGTTAGCATTTCAAAGCATTTGAGAAGACATCCCTTAAAGGCATTATACAATTCATTAAATGAGCTGACACTTCGAAAGTTTTGCATCCCATCAAGGTCACCCCATTGTTGAGAAACATAACTCTATAACCATTTGTTGGGAGTTCTAAAGTTTTAAGAACCTCTGATATTCCAACTACATGGGACATCATTGGATAAGACTTGAAAGTTACAGATAGGTTAGGCGGTTAGGCGGTTTTGAAACTTCAGAACCTGATGACTTGGTTAGGTAATTTGGCAAGGTCGTGACTAGGTTATAAAACTTATCGAAGTCGCGACATTATTAAAAACTCACCTATTTAAGAGGGAAAAAAAAAAATTCAAGTGAAATTTTGATAAGTAACATTGATTAATATAGCATCTATAGTTCCTTCGATGGTTCTAACCATTCCTTAATATTATTTTGGTTGTTATGACTAAGTAATTTAACAAGTAATAAAATCTCAACCATTGATTTCTGGAAATCTAACGGTTCTAGTGTTATTCTAGAGGTTTCAATTCACAAGTCTAGTGCTTCAAAGATTTACTTATGGAATGCAACTATAGTCATCCATCAAAAACTCATCGAACAGACGTGCATTATATTAATTTGCATTGACATCTGGCTTCATAAATAATAAATGTGTTGACACTTATCCGCATTCCGGACTCTTTATGAAGGAATTTAAATGTGTAGAAAGTTTGTCCCAAAATTTGATAATTTCGCCAACCACACTATGATTTTTTATTGGCATATCCATTTATATCACCACTAAAAAAAATTATTAATTTGAGATTATTTTAATTCGCTAATAAAAATATTTTTTATTTTGGTGAAAAAGAAGTGAATCAGCCAACAATTTTTTTTTTTTTAAAAACAGGATTAATTTGCCAATGGAAAAAAAATTAGTTTGAAAAAAGGTTTTAATTGCCAATGAAAAATATTTTATTCGTATAAAAAAAATTACAATTCGCCACAATTTTCCACAGACTTCTAGCGATTATAAAAGATTCACCAATTGGGATTTTTTTTCCTGAAAAATGAAAAAATTCGCCAAAAAAAATTATATTTTTATCGGGAAGTATACAGGATTCGCCAAGATTTTACACCTTTGCCGAGGGGGGGGGTTCTTAATTTTTTCCCTAGTTCAAAGGGGTTTTTCTTAATGCATGTAAAGTCTCACCATAGGGAACATCATTCTTGACATCACCACCAAGAGAGGACAAGTCAAAGGATAAAAGATTCTCAATGTAGGGAATGCAAGTCATATCATTACCACTAAGAGGAATGCCATATGATAAGAAAGGCCGCACTCTTGGATGACATCAAACCTAATGACAACACCAAATGACATGTCACATGAATCAAGAAGCTCGCACTAAGAAACATGAGTTATAGTCAAAAATTTCAAAATTATAATGTCAATGCATGCCCCCACTTTAAATAAATTGCTAAACACCATGCTATGAGAAATTGATTTAAAGTATAAAATGATAAATTCTAAACAATAACGAATACATGAGAGCTTATTTAGAAATCCCTATGTCAAGCATATGTTTCCGAATGAAGTTACGTCATGAAAAGGCATTGCACCCAAATAAAATCCCAAACACGTAAGAGATCCATGGATTTGGGTTCAGCGTATGTCTTTGATACTTTGTTATTATAGAGCTTGGAAATATCATTCCCCAAATACTCATAGAACTGGAAGAATGACACATAGAGAGCGAAAACAAAGAAAAGCTTTTGGTTCAACATGGAAGAGACCTAAATGTCTCAACACCTTGCATCATCCCCAAAATTAAAACATGAGACAAGAGCAAAGGTAAAGGTTTACAACATATAGAAGAATGTAGGTACAAATAGAGGAACGAACACAAAGACATGACAAATAGAATGATACGGGGGATCACATTCTACATGTATGAAATCACACACAAAGAACATGAAAAGAAGACTAATAAAAGAATAGTATGGCACATGTGAGTCAACCTATAGCAATTCATCCACATCCCAATCTTGTTCATCATATGTGGAAGGTGGATAACTATCCAAAGGGACAGTGATAAGTGTTGTACTAGGGACATCACCAAGTTCAACATGTGGTGAGTTGCTCTTTTTATGAGGATCATCATGGTTGCCCTCATCCAAAGTCAAGGAAGTATAAAACAACAAATTTAATTCACCATGCACTTCTTCATCAATTTTAGCAACATCATCATCATCATCCAAGTTAATCACAATAGGAGGTATAATGATAATATCCATGGAAGGTACTTGTTCTTGTTGTGGTTGAGATATAGGACTTTTTTGTTGTGGAAAAGGTGGAGAATCATCATGCATTGCTTGATTTTTTTTATCTTGAGGTGTTGATTCATATTTTCTTGTAAATGGCGAGCAATAGCACGACGTCTACACCTACACTCTCTAGCATTTCAGTTTCTTTTTGTACAATTTTCAAGTTGTGATTCTGTAGGAGCAGGTTTATCAACCATAGGTTTATTTTCTTCCTGTAAGATAGGAATGGAAGGAACCATGGGAGGTTGTTCAACCACTTTCTCTTTAACTTTATAAACTTTTTTGATCTTGGGAGGAACAATAGGAATTATATGATTGCCTCTTGGTTTCTAATAGGAAATGGGTGAAGGATTTTCTATGGTTTGGTCTTGATTACTTGGAAGGGCTTTTGGTTCAATCATGGATTCATCAATGATAGGAAGCTCGGTCATGGATTGAGTCATATTGCTAAGGGATGATTCTTCTATGCACTTTTCCTTAATCTTTTGATAAGATTTGAAAAAGAAGTCCTCATGAGGCTTAATAGGTTCCATATTTTCGGGCCAAAAGAAATCCAATGAAAAGTTCCCACAAGAAGACAAAGGATTATAACCACTATGATGCATAGTAAATATTTGATTATTAAAGGTAAAATTCAAGCGTTTTTGAATGACTGACGGGATGGCATTCATGGAGTGAAGACATGGGTAGCCTAACTTCACACAAAATTGATCCGATGTTAGCATGATGGAGAATGAGACACTTAAATGTTTTGGTCCAATTTTTAAAGGAAGAGTGAGTGAACCTATTGTAGGACACACAAAACCATTATGTTTTTTGATCCATGCTTTCAATTATTCATAAGTATCTTGATAAATTTCATTCACAAATAAGAATTTTGTGGTGATCATGTTCTCTACACAAACGAGATCAATTAGTATCCCATTAGTATGCTTGTCATTGATTCTTCTAGCAATGTAAAGAGGACCATCAAGTGCATGTTTAATTATGTCATTTGATGAGAAATCAATGTCAAGGGACATATTGGTTTGGTCCTTATGAGGTTGAGCTTCAATCATTCCAATCATAGTATCCATAGGATTTTCTTCATTATCATTCGTGTTGTCATCATTTGTGTCAACATTCATCAATCATTCTTGGTTTCACTAGCTTTGACAAAGGAGATGTTATGATTTGGCATAGGATTGGTAAATATTTGCAAAAAAAATATTGGGAGGGGAAATGGACTTATTACCTTAATCATTGAAACCACCAATTTGTATTTCATTAGAATAAATGAGGTCTTGCACAACATGTTTATGACACTTACAATGTTTCGTATCATGTCCATTTTGATGGTGAAAATGACAAAAGGAATTTGGTTATAGTTTGGAGGTAAGGAAATTAAGTTCTTGTTTAAGAGTTGCAACATGATGGAATGAAGGGTATCAAGTAGAGGGGTAAATTATCTACTCCTCTCCCTAAATGTATATGGATTTTTTGTTTTTATATCAGCCACTTGGGAGTCAACATGTTGAGTTGGTTGAGGGGAATTGATTTGTAGAAAGCCCTTATTTGGTTTCTTAAATGATTGGAAGTTGGTTTGAGACATGGATTTGGATTTTTCAGGACAATTAGAGGGATTTTTCACTTCACGACTACTAGCCAAATTTTGGTAATCATGGAGGGTTGTACACAAGTGTGTGAAGGAGGTAAATCATCATCCCAATCTTATGCTGCAAATTCTCAATGAACATTCGTTGGAGATCAAGATCGAGAATCTTAATGTTGATTTGTGATTAAAGCAATTGATAATGGGAGATAAAGTCAATGACCTTTTCATCATCCTTTTTCTTACATTTCACTAAATATGCAAGGTCATCTTGGGACCCATGTGCACTTGGAAATGATTGAGAAAGGAATCCACCAGTTCATTGAATGAATGCATTAAGTTATTCGATAAGGAACAAAACCATTCCAAAGCGGTATCTTTCAAGGATCTAGGGAAGAGTTTAGCCAAGAGTTTATCCTCAAAAATAAAGTGACTACATAAGGTTGTGTACACAAAAACATGACTAATAGGATCTCCTTTCCCACCATATTTATCAAATCTAGGAATATATATGCCTTGTGGCATTTTTTTTCTCAATATCTCCAAGGAAAATGGGTTTCTTTTGACATAATATGAGGGTTGGTCATTTTGACTTTGGTTCAAGATAGAAATCTATTCTTGGAGGGATAAAACATTTTGCAATATTTGGTTAAGGATGAAATCATTGATTGGGGTTTGAGATAGAGGTGAATATGGTGGAGCTATACATGTTTTTGGAGGACAAGTGAATTGTAAATTTGTGAGGGGAGATGAGTTAGGAGATATGGTATTTGAATGCAAAAAGGTAAAGAGATTCCCAATGGAAACACCTATGGTAGTATTGACATTGCTAGTGGGTTGTATGGTTGTAGTAACATGAGGATTGGTGTATGTAGGAATAGAGGTCATGGTTGTGGAAGGAGGGAATAGATTTACACCTTTAATTTGAGTGTACCCCAAAGCTTGACAACAACTAGCTATTGTAGGGACATTTTTATCAATAATGTGAGCTAGGCTACGCAAAATCTCTATTTTCTATTCATTATCAAGAATATTCCTCATGTTATCTATGACAGGAATCGTAGTACCAACAATGTATTCATAACTCACAAAGTTTTGCAATCTCTCTAAATCTCCATCCATTTGTCTTAGTTCTTCTTGAGGGACATTGCAACCTTGATTCAAAATTAGTAGCATTGGTTGTTGGTAAAGAGTTCATGTGAGGCATAGTTGGTATTACTTTAGAAACTTTGGGTTGATTTCATATTTATGTAGTGTGGTGTTTTGGAGATGGATTCTGTGGAGATTTTGGTTCATGGATATAATCATTTTGATTTACAGACATAAATGTTTTTTATTAATGATAAAAAGGTTTTGAAGGGTACCTAAAACCCTGAACAAAAAGAGATAGTGGAAGCAAAGAAAGAATAGTAGGCTTCCCACCCCAAAAACTAAAAAACAAGTTGATTACCTAGACATCAGCAACCCATTAGTAGAAAACACCAAAATACAACTTAGACAAAAATAGAAAATAAAACGGCCATTAGATAAGTTCTTTTGAGCATCTTTTCCGCTTCCAAATCCTTTGACACCAGCTTATAATGAACTTCCACGATATCCTCCACATCAAGTGTATGGCCTGTAATGCATTTCTTGGTTCTGCTCTGAGTACGCACGCTCAACCCAGCACCCATGTCCATATTTTTCATGTCCTTATCACTGCTTTCCTTCCTCTCCATAGTCATCTAGTCATCAAAAAGACCTTTGCTCATCCAAAAATTGGCCTTCTCATTGAGAAAAATCAACCCTTTAGTCGAGGCCTCCAACTTTTCATTGCTTAGATTAATGAGCATATCCACATCCTTACACAACTACCTGTAATTCTTTTCCAACACCGCCACCCTCGGCCCATAGTCATTTTTCAACTTAGCCAACTCGTCCACCACACAGCTGATACTAGAATTCACTGATTTAGCCATAGAAAAGATGGAATTCTTCTCCTTAAGACTATAGAGTGTGGAAATATTGCATCTAGTAATAGTATCATGCATCTAGCAATCACATTAATTTAAAGACATTTACTCTTGCAAAAATCAAAAATTTAACCAAAACACTTTATGATCATCTATTTTATTAAATTGACAAGAAATGAGGGAATATCTAAGTTATGGATAGAAGGGGATTCCCTAAATAGGTGCTTGTTATGATATGATATGTTCATTTAATAAAATAGACTGGTCATAAAGTGTTTTGGTTAAATGTTTGATTTTTGCAAGAGTAAATGTCTTTAAATTAATGTGATAG